>JAEQBH010001705.1:0-475650 GCA_016808115.1 Tetrastigma voinierianum
ACAACAATATTTATATCCTAAATTCCTCCCATCAATGTAGTAAAGCTAATGCAGTGATAGCCGCTCTAGGGTCGAACTCGGTGGATGGTTTTCTTCAGACAAATGATTTACAAAGTGAGGTTCAAAACGGTGAATTTCAATTGATTTTTAAGGTTTCAGAAAAACAGGGGGTCAATGCTTGCGTCGAAATTAAAATAAGAAAAAATGTGTAATCGTAACCCTCGCGTCAGCCACCGGTTTAGGGTTTTAAGGCAACCAACATGTCCTCTGGTCTTTTTCCTCGTGTTGGGGAGGATGACATATAGTCAGTTTCCTCGAACCCATCTTTCATTTAGCTTTAAAAACTAAACCCTATGATTTTCCTTTTCAAAAACAAAGATTTATCAACATTAATGCTCTCGCCAGACAAGGAAAACGTGCCTCCACGCATCTACCTCACAAAGGATAAATAGAAAGTTAACTAATGAATCTCAGTGGATCTAGCAATAAGCATCTACTAAACCCTAAAAGATTGCCAAATACTGATCAAAGAAGGCACATCAAAGGAGTTCTAACCTAGAGTGAGAAATAGGAACATAAATGAAAATAATTGCCTACGTTAAAAACAGAGGACCATCAGTTTACCTCAAATCCTAGCCAGCAGCCTTGCTCTTCAAGGAGGAAGAGGTCTAGCCAACCATCCTTTGAGTTGTCATCCTCAAAGGAGTGTTTGGTAGCCGAGAAAGGGAGAGAAAATGAAAGAAAATGGGAGAAAAGGAAGCTGCAGGGAAACTGCCGCCCCCTCTCTGTATTGCCGACGTGAAGTGATTGAAAGTTTGTACAAACTGAGGCTTATATAGGTGCTCAGTGTATATGAAATTACCAAACAACCCAAAACCAAAAGCTATTACAAGGGTTAAAATAGGAAGAAACAAAAAATTGTAACAAAAAGGCAAAAGCGTGTAACTGCAGGAAAGGTGAACAGTGGCTGGGAGGTGAACAGCACGGGTGAGCAATTTCTCTTAACGTACGAAATTTTATCAGGCACCATTTTCAGATTTCTACTCTTCTTTCCTTCTCGATCTCCTCGACCGCACATCGAGTTTGACTCGAATTCTTCGTGTTTGATCGACTAACAATTTCGCATAATTAGCTCACAAAATGCAAAATTCGCTACAAAAATGCTGAACAAGAGAATACAGGACCTTAATGTGCAATCAAAAGACTGACATGATTAAGACACAAAGCACTCAAACCTATAATAAAAAAAGGTTCAAAATAGCACTGGGCACTAATCACACCCCTTAACCCACACACGGATCTGCTAGTCCCTGAACACGAAAGAAAGAAAGAAAGAAAGAGCATACAAAACTATAACAAAATGATGTTCACAAAAATTATTATATTTCAAAAAGGTCAGGAATGAGTAATGCCTAACTCCTCGTGAGAATCTCACCAAACCCCTTGCCCCACAACTATTCGGGAGAGAATGAATGCCATACAAAAATCGAGTATCAAAAGAGCCTTTCTCAAAGACTCAACCATGAACTTCCACCAAAATCTGTTTGCCTTGATCGCCCCCAATAATAAACTACCAAACCGCACGCTCCCAACTAAGCTATCGCCTCCGCTAGTGACACCAACTGTAACCTAACAGACAGACCCACTCTTATTCCACAATCTCTTTTGTGCTGGTAGGGTGCAATGCCGAGGAATCGACCCTACCAAAGTCCATGTAACGGGATCTACCGATGACTCCCAACCAATTAAGGCTTAGTGGCACCAAGTCATAAGGATCTTTCACCACTAACTCTTTAGGTTTCACCTGGACCAATGATTTCGAAACTCCAAAGACTCACAACTTGTTAAACTCCACCCATCCACCCGTAGCGAGCACTAAGCCTGGGTTCCCAACCAGTCGGGCTTAGTGGCACCGGCTTTAAAGGCTTTCGCCATACCCCTGACCGTGCTCGGGTTTCAAGGCAAAGCGCTGCAATTTTTCTTCTTTTCTTTTCTTTTCTTTTGCTTTTCTTTTTCTCTTCTTATTTCAAAGACACATTGGCCTTTATTCATGGGAGTCCTTAACCCATTAAAGGTGGTCAAATCTAAACTAGACAGTTATTGTAAGGCTTAGATGGCTGCGCTTCTTCAACCTATTGTTGAAAAACTAATGTGCCTTGGCTTTCAGGTTAGCTAAAGGTGGAAGAAAAAGGTTAAATACAACAAGAATTCAACTAATCATTCACTCAACTAGGCATGGGACCAATCTAACAAAGACAGAATTAGACAAAGTTTCAACTTTTCAAACTGTAGGCTACGCAAAACACACAATAAAAAACATTTAGGTGCAAAATGGAATCCACTTTTGAAAAGTGTCAGATAGTATAACATTTTAAAGGACAACCAAGCAAGCCACCGAACATCACAAATGGGTTTAAGTAAAAATAGTAACAAAAACATAAATAAATGCCACTTCCTTCATGCTCTCCCCCGACGAATGTCTCCTTTGTTAAGCAATGGGGCTCAGTTGGAAAGTTAGAAGAGTACTCACTATGATAGGATGTGATCGTTTTTGGATGAGGAGACTTCTAAGCTTTCATCGACACATATTCCTCCATTTGAAGCTGAATAAACATGTTGGGAGAAGAAAGAGGAAAAGTGACTAGTTCAGACACTAGTAGTAAACCTCTCTCAACATTTAGAAAATATTCTTATTATTTTATTCCACCTTCTCAGTTATATGACATAAAACTTAAATGACTGAATAGGTGCTCAGTAGAAACAAAATGCTCAGATCCAGTTAGGCGAGTTACGAAATATATATATATATATATATATATATATATATATATATATATATATATATAATAAAATAATAATATGTATATCATATAAATTAAAGCCAACACCGGTGCGGGAGAAAGCAGTAGCACATTACCTTTGTTACTATCAAAAATTTCACAGCGACTGCGAAATTCGAGGTTGCGAAATTTATAGAGGACCTCCCCTGCTGCAAACTTGACCAAAACTGCAAAAATAAACACAAGAAAATTTTTAAAAAAATGCATAGAAATGAAAATTAATCTAAAAATAAAGATTAATTAAAAATTAGAAGAAATCTAAAAAGAAAATTAAAGAAATCAAATAAATAAAATAAAACAAGATAAAAGAAAGAGTGAAAACGAAAAATTATAGAGGGCGCCTCCCCAAACCAATTCCTTAAGCCTTTGGAGGCTGCTGGAATTGTTGGAGCCTAGAAATGTCGAGGTTCGGGTGCTCCAAATCCGAACCAGCACCCGAACCATCCACTGTGCCATGCGATGTGAGCAGCTGCCATCTTCTTTGAGGTAGTGGCAAAAGTCTGAACAAAGGCCACTAACTTCTTGAAGTATTGCACAAGCAGTGCAGATGGGATGGACTCAGCTTTGGGAGCAGGTGCTTCAGGTGTGAATTGTCTTTATGAATGGGATATACACTAGCCAGGTGGAATTTGTTTTACTAGGTTGAAGGCGAGTGGCATTAAGTTCAAATTTATGGGGTTTAGTTGAGGATAAGCTTTTTAAGGGCTCTTCCTATATTCACTTCCTCTACCTCCCTTCTTCCTCACGCGCGGTTCCTCGGGAACTCTGAGTTCCTGCATTAATTCCTCACGATTTTTCTTTGGGATAATAATTTTCATCAATTTCGCTCTAGAACTCATCCAATTCCTTGTTCAGGGAGCTCTCCACTATGTCAATTTCCTGATTGGCCTGGACATCCACTGCCCTCTGCTCCTCTTTGAAATTATCCACTAGTTTGCTCAAGTTCGATGTTGCTTCTTCCATTAGAGGGTTGGTATGAGTCATGAAGGGTGCATCACGTGGAGCACCATGTAGGAAAGTGCACTATTCATTAGTCCTCTATAGTCCCTCATAGACCTAGATGGGTTGGATTTCTCCCCGAGGTTGGTGATTCTGCCATGGAAGGTTCCTATAGTCCCTCATTGACATGTATGCTCAAGGGTTTCTCTCATTTTTGAGATACTCTCATTATCTTTGTCTCCTGCTTCATTTTGGTCACGATTCAAATTCGAGTTTAGGTTTTGTGGGAGATCGGGTTTGGCACCAGCTTTGCCTCCTAGACTTTCTAATCCAGTAGTTCTGAGTAAAAACAGGCAACACAAAACGATCCTAGCAACCTTTTTTTTCTTTTTTTTTAACAGTGAAATGAACTAAAAAAACTAACAGTAAAATGATAAGGAAGTCACGGGACATGATGCGAGGTCACGAGTGATTGTTTCTGACTCGTCAAATGCACTTAGGCACCATCCCAGAACAGCAGTATCTTCTCGTGCCATAGTAGGGTGATCAGGAATCAACAATATTTTATATCACAAATTCCTCTGCTGGTAGCAGAAACTCTTTAGAGTATCATGATTCTAGGGTCAAGCTTCGAGGATGGATTTCTTCGTACAAATGATTCTGATTGAGGTTCAAAAATAGTGAATTTCAATTTGGATTTTTAAGGTTTGCTAAAAAAACAGGGGGTTGGTTGTTTGCAGGCTGAAATTAAAATAAGAAAAAATGTAAAATAGAACCCCTTGAAGTGTCGGGCCCTTTGGTTTAGGGTTTAAAGACAACCGGCATGTCCTCGGGTCTTTTCCTCGCGTTGGGAGGATGACATATAGTCATTTCGAGCCCAGGATCTTCATTTAGCTTTAAAAACTAAACCACATGATTTTCCTTTTGAAAAATAGTTTATTGAATATTAATGCTCCCAGACAAATAACGATGCCTCATGAAGTCTACCTCCTTTTAATTGATAAATAGAAAGCTGACAATGAATGTCAAATTGGATCTAGCAATAAGCATCACTGAATCTAAGATTGCCAAATCTTGATCAAGAAAGGCACATCAAAGGAGTTCTAACCTAGAGTGAGAAATAAGACATAAATGAAAATAATTGCCAGCGTTAAAAGCAGAGGACCATGGTTTACCTGAAAATCCTAGCAATGACCTTACTCTTGAGAAGAGTGCAACCAACCATCCTTTGAGTTGTCATCCCCTCAAGAGTGTTTATTAGCCGAAGGAGAGAAAATGAAAGAAAATGGGGAGAAAAGAAGGAAAGCTGCAGAGGAGCCGCCCCCTCTATTGCCAGCGTGAAAAAGATTGAAAGTTTAATGCGAGGCTGGGAAACATATAGGTGCTCAGTGTATATAGAGTACCAAACAAACCAAAATAAAGCTGTACAGGGTTAAAATAGGAAGAAACAAAAAAGTATAACAAAGGCAAAGCGTGTAAGCTAGGAGAAGAGATTGAACGATTGTTTGGAGGTGAGCGATTGGCGGGGCGGAACAATTTCTGGCATCTTGAAATTTTCTTGTGCTCCATTTTGTTGCATTTACTGCTCTTTCTTTTCTTGGTCTACGATCTTGCAATCTGCGAGTTTGATAATTCTTCGTGCTTGGATCGACTCAACAATTTCAGCATAATTGGCTAGCCAGCGGAATTGCCACGAAAATGCGTCCGACAGAATACGGGGACAGCAATATTACCAAAAATCGGGTTCAATTACGTGAATTAGTACATGAAAAGCACTCAAACCTATAATAAATAGGGTTCAAGAAATAGCACTTTTAGGCACCTAATCGGTGGTGGAGCTATGTCATCCATTATGAGACTCCTTATGGACTTTGTATGTCGGGCCTGACCATGGACCCGTCCATGCCAATCCTAAGGTTATCCATCTTTAGAGCTCTCTCTTTCCATTTTCCAATCCAAGACATTTCTTTTCAACTGGGATCTAATTAAAGCCCAAATTACTTCTTCTACACTTTTTCTATGTGCGAATATTAAGTTTCCGATTATGTTGGCCACGTGAATCAACCATTGATTTGAGTAAGTCATGAGCAGTATCTAGCAACACATTAAGACCATCAATTGACTAGAAATTAAGGTTTGGATTTAAACACTTCCATATGCAATATAGTGTGCAATCCTTTCACTCCATGTTATATGACTTGGTTGAGCATGGACTGTCTGTGACTCCCAGCCCAGTTGGCTCGCCTCACCTAGCTCGGGTGTGTTTTCTTATCTCTGAGATTCATTACTCTTGCTTGTACTAAAATGAGGGACTCTTTTCCATGGCATCAAATCCACTTTGACGGACGTTTCAAGTAGTCTATAAGGGGCCCTGGGTAGCCCTCTCAGGTATATCAGTGGTGAATCCTCTGTTGCACTATCAATTACGCTGAATGCACAAGAGTATACGATCCAATGCCTGCAGACGGCCTTTCTTGAATGACAAGGATCAAAGTCAAATATAAATTAGTATCAGATACCATTAAACTACATCAAGTCTAGGATACACTTACACCATTTACTATGGAGACTATCATTGATGTTTAAATGAATGAATCCATATGATTGTCTGTAGTGGAGTCTACGATGTGCTTGGCTACTCTTGCGAGCATGTCATCTTATCATCACGGTGATCCTTGTTTATGAGACCAAGCAGCGATCAAATCAAGAGTCTGAAATGTGTTGAATCTTGTCCAGAATCTGACAATGTCAATCTTGCTAAGCTTATGACTAAGGGATGGTTTGAATTACTACATAATTACATAATATGAATCATTATCATGATCACCATCATGATTTCCTTTATACTATATGTGTATCAAGGACTACGTTAATTTGATTTAGATTGCTATCGATTCATATATTAAATGAACTCGAAGAAATAAAGACATGTTTATTATAAATGAATATAAGACATACAATAAGTGCTAAAGTGATTTAGCACAGGAACTTCTCTAACAGAAGAAACCTTAATCATCAAAGATCTACACCAACAACATTAACATAAAGCATGCTTCCAAAAAACTATTCTAAAAATTATATAAATCAAACATCAAATCCAATAATCAACCCTAGAGGATGTCTAGCTACTCATTACAACCAACAAATCTATCAAAAGCATGTCTATCACAACCATGAAAATGAAAGAAATGAAAATAGAGTAAAAGTTAGATATACAAAACAGCTTAAAGATGAATTAATCTCCAAGAGCTACTCTAAGGCTCAATGAGCTCCTCTGTGGGTCAAATGTTCAAGAGAGCTCCAAATCTAAGCTAAAAGAAGTAAAATCTAAAACCCTAAGTGATTCAAAATTAAGAGTGGAGAAACCCTAGAAATTCATGTTCTATCTCGAAATCTTAACCCTAGAATCTTATAAATGCGTGTTTTTATAATCCTCGGGTAATGGGCCGTAAAATGGGCTAAAAAATGCACTAACTTTTAGGAGCCCGATGTCACATGTCGCGACATAGAAGGTGCATGCCACGACATGCTAGAACCTTCTTCTGCAACAACAACGATTGCATGTCACAACATAAGTAGTCATTTTATGACATCTGAGAGCTCATCTCAGTTTCTTTGTCTCACATGTGACATGGGAGCTACATGTCTGACTTTGACTCTATATCAGAAATTGAACCTATTTACTCAATTTTTGCTCCAATTGCTTGATTTTCATATATTACTTGCAAAACATGAGTTTAGAGGGGCTTTAGCATAAGTTTGAACGATCAAAGTATGAATCTAGCATCAAAAGTACATAATATTCATGAAAAACATGCCTAAATGCTTAGGAGATTCACACCTATGTCTCCTAGCGATGAAAAACCGCCATTATGTCTGAGGTCATCTATTGAGTTAAGTGTCACCCTAAACCCCTAGAGAGTGCTCATGACTTTACCTCCGCTTTCTAAGTGACTCACATGCTAATTTCATTCTCCTCCATCATGGTGGGGCTTGGGTTCTGTCTCGAGATCAAGGCGGAAATCCTCATGACTGAGTGAGGTGTAGCCCATGAGTTGGGAGAAACATAAGGCAAAAATGTGCGAGAGGAAGGTAAGGAGGCCAAGCTAGAATTCTTGCGAAAGGAAATAACTCTCTCATCAAATTGGGACTATTTTTATCATTTCTCTCATATACTGGGATGTTCCCACAAAGTTGAGACTGGTAAAAAGATGGCTGATTACCATTTTACTTGATCGAATATTACAATTAGAGACGTGTGTGAAGTTGAAAGGAAATAAAATAGGGAAAAATCCAGTCTTGGGTTTTCACGCCCATAGAGTTGAGAGACGAAATGTCGTTCGCTCGTTTGAGGTTCAAGTCCTTAAATACATGTTCCTCCTTTAGCACCTCGGTTTAAATTTGCTCCCACTGGAGTAATTGGGTTCCGAAGCCAACAAATATAGTTTCGATCGATTGTGCTTGAGTGCAAAATCTCGCACCCACTCTATTTTGGGTTTTAAATTCAGCAAAGTGCTACAAAGGACTCCATCTCTCGTCCAATCATTCTTCTAATGCTTCAATCTTGATCAAATCTTGTCATGGAGCTTGAAACTTGAACTCGAAGATCCCAAAAGTATTCTGTACTGATTCTCATATTTGTCCGACAAATAATGTTTAGACACTCAACAAATAAAAATCATGCTAAACTTTTATTAAAGCAGAGGAGGAAAAATCTCCTCAAAACTATTACAAAACTAAAGAGTAGAATAGTAAATATTAGATCGTTTGTTTGGTACATCCAACCTCTATTTAAAGAGAGAAAATAGAATATATGAGGGCGATTTGGTAAGTAAATACAATCCCGAGTCAATGTATATCACATTCCTTTTCAGACTTGAAATGTCAAACTTTCCTATTTGGGCGCAACTGGGTAATTTCACATTCTCAAGGAGAGAGAGTGCGAAATTTTACACCCACTCATGGAAGTAGTGTGAAATCAAGTAGGGAGTATGTCCTTTGGGCCTCGGTGCAAAATTTCTCATTGTCAAGAAGGGATTGAGAAAACTATAGGAGAGGTGCAGAAATGCTCCACTTTCTTATATAAAGCCTCCATCTTCATATTTTAAATCATTCTATCAAGGTCCAAATTCATCTTAACTGCTTCGAGCTCTAACGGAGGTTTGGAGTATAGAGATGGGTTTGTAGTAGTTTAAATTGGAATCTACAGTTAAATGGTAAGGGACGAGTGCGGTTCCAAAAGGTTATAGGGATTATTTGAGGTTTAGTTAGTGGATTAAGGTTTAGAATGAAGGATTTTAGATTTGGAAAGGTTCGGGTTTGATTTGATGCAAAACAACCTTGGTTTGATCTAGTTTATTATTTTCGAGTTTTTCTAAGGTAGGCTAGGGCTATGCACGAATTTGGGGTTTCTCTAAGGTTAGAGATGAAGGTTGTATGGTTTCTAAGGTGAAACAAAGTATATGGAAAGGTTTTAGAAGTATGGAACCAAATTTGGAAAGTTTTGGGTTGTGGTTGGAAAATTGGTTTGAAAGAAAAAGAGAATGAAGTGAGATGAGTAGAGGTTATAGAATGATAGATACTTACTTCACCACTCAAGGAATCCTAGAATGAAATACGAACTCGCCACTCGAGGAATCCACTAGGTAAATAAAGAGAGTAAGAGATATACTTTGCTAGCACCCTTTTCGATTAGAGCCGATTAAGTAGGATCTAAATGGATTCAGATCTTCGTTTAATTCTTTTTATTTATTTTATTTATTTTTATAAAGAATTATGTGACCTTAATGATGGATCCAAGCCCAGGGCCGGTTTACTCAAACCATTTTCATTTATCTTAATCAAAACATTTTATTTATGTCATTTCATTTTAGAGTTTTGGGTTATGTGGAAATTTGTTTTCAAATGGTAAGGCCCTTGCAGCATTTACTTTTTATGATACGTTTACAAAATGAGCGTATCATACCTTTACAAATGATATACAAACAATAGTTGAAGTTAGCTCTTTGTTTCTAACACTCGTTCAAAAAGAATTAGTATCCATATGATTCAAATTGCTCTTATCACATATGAAATTCCTCTATAAGCTCTATGACTTCTTGATCTTACATTGCTCTGTTTACTCAAGCAGCATAGATAAAACTACGTAAGCATTTTCATGCTAGTGGTTCCTATCTGATTCTATTCAAATTTTTCGGTTTAACATGACATGCATTTATCATAAACCATGCCTTACATATCAAGCGATATAGTAACCTTCATTTTCACATACTTTCACTTTACAAATCATTGATCGTATCAAAATATGCATTTTTCACAGGCAGCAATTTGTTTAACTCAAATCATGAAGTTCAAACATATACTCCCGAGGATGTATTTAGTTTACAAATCATTTACACTCATCAAAGTTTGTTATTCTTTGTCTATACAATTCCACATTCATGATGGATTCAGTTCGGTGAATCCGTTCTTTGTCATTCGGTAATATGCTTACATTTAACAACGGTCTCCCATCGCAGCGGATGCCGTTGGTGCATCCGCCAAGTGGTCATTTAAAAATGTCATACGCCATCATGACGGATCGCCGTTGGTGCATCGCCAAAGTGGGACATTTTAACAAAGACCTTACCATCATGACGGATGGAATTGGTGCAATCAGCGTGGGACATTTAAGGTTTTCCTTCATGATGGATGCCGCTTGGTGCATCCCACGATGTTGGTCGTTCGGTATATCGATTCAATTCAAGATGTCAAGAATTGACCAATTCGTTTGCAATTCAATTAATCACTCACATGCAATTAAATTTCAAACATTTCAAATCCATATGCACTTTCGTAATATCATTTCAAAGATATACTCATTCCATATAATCATTTGGTTATTTGGTAAACTACGAAACCTTGAGAAATAAGGATAGGGTTTAGTGAACAAGGCGAAAGTGTGAGCTCTCGTTCCTTCGATCTTGGTCCTATGTTGGGTGATCCTCACGAGTCACAGTTAATAACAATTACACCACTCTTAGTGGATAACCGATTATTATATATTTTTTTGTGAATGACAATTTATCTTCGTTAATGATTTTGGGTTAAGACACTAAATTACGCCCAAACGAACAAAGCATTTGAGGCGGCAGGTCTGGTATTTTTCATTAAGTTTTATGTATTTAGACTGAATTAATCATTTATTAGGGTCCTTAAACTATTGGTGTACGAATAGAGGATATTGAACAAAAATCAAAATTGCTCGTTGTGAACCGGTGGCTATATGCAGCGCGGCAATCTTCTTATTTGTCAGCGTACCCAGAGGGTGCCATTTGGCACCTCGGACTCTAACCACGGCAATTATCCCACCTTAGTGTAGGTCTACGCCCGCGATGTGGGTCCCCTCTGGCCTTCTGGCGTAGGAGCCCTAATAATACTAGATTTTCAGTTTTGCACATTTGCGATTTTCTTCAAAATCACCCCAAAATCCCAAAACGAAAACATGAGATCCTCCCGATAACACCCTAATATCATCTAAACCAACTATAAGACTAAATATGGATGGATTAGGGTTTTCTTTCTAAACATCAAATACAACTTTCTAGGGGTTTTAGGTTCATGCCTTGAATCTCTTGAAACTCTATACCCCTAGCTTCCTTTTCCTCCTTGATCTTTGAAACCGAAACGAGGATGATCCTCCCACCCAACCTTGATCTCCTCAACCCTAGCCTTCTCTCACCTCTCCTCAAATACGTTGCCTAAATGCAATAAATGTGCTCACTAAGACCACATTTGGTCTTATTTCTTCTTCTTTTAAGTGTAAGGCCATGCTCGACTCTATACACAAATTCCATTTCTCATTTTTTCTCCTTGGTCTTCATTTCACTTTCATTTATCATTTAATTCACTTTTAACATTTAAGCTTATTCTATTCTTGACTTAGGTCCTCATTTTATAAATTTCATTTTTTTGCTCTTATACTCAGGTTGAGGCTTCCGGTTCAATCACTTAATCACTTAGTATATCAGACATTCAATCATATATCATTTGCAATCACATTTAGTCATACAATCATATAATGATTGAACAAATTCCTGAAAAACCCAAGTTTGCCCATTTATACCCGGAATATATGTAGTATAATTATTATAAAATTTAGGTATTTTGGGGCGTTGAGATACTTCACCACCTGCTGAATCTACCAAGGGATGAGAAACAATGAACTCGCCACTCAAGGGAATCCACCTAAGAGATAAGAGAATAAGAGAGAATTCTTAAAAGATAAATATGAAAATATTATTAAACTTGAACTGATAATCAAAAGACTACATTAGGAGGGGTATATATAGGCCCCCATACTTTCTAAATCAAATAAAGAAACTCCTACTTTGACTTGGAAAACAAGACTTTCTAATTGAAATAAAGCAACTCCTAAAAGTAAATCTTTCTAAAAGGTAATAGTAACTCTTACTTTGACTAGGAAAACAAACTTTCTAAATTAAATAAAGAAACTAATATTTGGGACTTGGAGAAAAATCTTTCTATAATAAAACAACTCAAAATCAAAATAGTGACAAGACTCTGAATACTTGCATTTTGAAATAGATTTGGTGTCTCCAAGGTTTCACGACCTTTCGAATCCAAATTTTTTATAATGAAGATCGAATTCCCAATGTTTGTTGTAGAAGCCCCTGCATCAATCCCCCATAGTTGGTAAAAGGACTTTCCCTCAAAACTTCACCATGATAAAACCTCAAATCCTTGACATTAGATGTAGGTAAGATATCATAGTCACCCAAAGTAACTCCAACTTGTAAGCATTCTCTCCATTCTTCTTAATAATCTTGAAGGACAATCTACTCTTTTTGTGCACAACTTGGAACACGTCTATATCAAAAAACCTCTTTCTCATGTGTAACCGAATCCATCCTCCAGGGTCAAATATCAGCCTTTGATAACCTTCATTTGCTTGTTAATGAATAAAAAAGTTGTTGATAGCTTGGCAATCAAAGCACATTCTCTAAGGTCTATCTTTTTCATGCACCAACATAGTGGGAACCACATAAGAACTTTCACTCTCTGGAACAAGCCCTTTGTCAAGAAAATCATCAACTTGTGTTTTAAGCTCTTCATGCTTCTTAGGGCTCATTTTAGAGGCCAACTTATTAGAAAAAACCAAACTTAGTATGAGGCCTATTTGATGCTGAATATTCCTCATAGGTGGCAAACCATGTGGTATTTCCTTAAGCATTACATCAACAAATTCTAGAATTGATTTCACTTCTTGCAGTAATTCCTTTTCACCTTTAGTTTCATCAACAACCAAAGTTATCGCATCTGAAACATCTTTTACTTCCAAATCAAAATTTACGCAGGAACCTTTCTCCTCATTTTCGAACATGGTTAGATTCGATTATTTGTTATCTTCTTTCCTTGGTTTCATCTTCTCAATTAGGCAAACTAATTTTTAGTTAGGGACATTCGTAAGTAATATGCCCTGGTCCTAGGCACTTATAACACCTATTTGAGTTGATTCTTGATGTGGTTTATGCACTTCACTTTACTGAGGTTTGGGGATAGATTTTCATGGGCCACTAGGACTTTAGAAGTCGAATCCTCGGCAAACCCTTCTTTAGTGATACGAACCCCGTCAACTTGTGAGGAGACCCGTGATCGAATTAGCTCGAAATAACCGCTCTAGCGTCGGCTTGGATGGATGACCTTGACCTGTTGCTTATATGGAAGCAAGAACCTTGGTATATGTGAGGACGCCACAATCGGTGATGGAGATCCGATTGATAAGTCTTGATGAACGCCACGGAATAATCGATAAGTTCAAGGAGTTCTTAGTGAATCCAAAGAGAAATTGACACTCTCAATTTTATTAATGCTTAAAACTTTTAGAATGTAGGAATAACAAGCCTTTAAATAGGCCTAAAAATATGAAGAATAGAATCAATATTCGCCAAGAAAGTAAATATTTGGCCAAAAAAAAAAAAAAAGGAAACTAGATAACTTTAGGACAAGACTTGGTAATAAAATCAGCAAAGAAAACCAGAAACATATTAGGCTCTCCAAAATAGCAAAGAATCAGAACAACCAGCTCTAAAATAGTATAAATCAGAACAACCGCCTCTCCAAAATAGCAGCAATCAGTGAACAAATCAGTTCCAAAATAGCAAGCAACTGGGAACAAATCATCACCTCAAATCAAGAAGAAATCAACACCAAAATCTGAAGCAAATAGAAACCCTATTTTCCTAGCAAACACACTTCTAAAATTAACAGTTAATCCTCACTTTGACTTGGAGAATAAATCTTTCTAAAATAAAACCACTCCAAATCAAAATAGTAATAAAACTCAAAACACTTGGAAACA
The DNA here is from genome assembly GCA_016808115.1 of Tetrastigma voinierianum. Lineage (NCBI taxonomy): Eukaryota > Viridiplantae > Streptophyta > Magnoliopsida > Vitales > Vitaceae > Tetrastigma > Tetrastigma voinierianum. The sequence goes on from JAEQBH010001705.1 coordinate 14,140, forward strand.
TAAATATATTCGGCGTCTCTAAGGTTTCACAGCCTCCCGAATATGAATTTTCCATAATTAAGAATGAATTCCTAATGAATCTTCTAGAAGCTCCTGCAACACGGATCCTTTGTGCTTTGATTCTCATCATTCCCCCTTTCCTCGAAAAGATTCGTCCTCGATACTTAACCATAATGTTGTGGATGGCATGAAAATAAATACAAATCCTCCTCATGGTCCATCCTTATGGAACTAAAATCACCTGGAATGGCGATGGACTCAAGCTCTCCCTCACATATCGCTCCATAAATTCACCAACTTGCTTTGGAGTCTTTTGTTCTCGAGATTACGCTTATAAGCGGGTCGATTCAGAATGGTAGCACCAGGCACAAAATCAATTTGATGTTCGATCCCTCGGATAGGAGGTAAACCTTTCGGAATGTCCTCAAGAAAGACATCTTCAAACTTCTGCAAAAGAGAGACAATAGAACTAGGCAAAGAAGTGTCAAGTTGGTTAGTATTAAAAAGTGTCTCTTTGTACAAAAGTACAATCATAGGCTTGTTTAAGAACAATGCCTCTAACCTCATTTGCCCTTGCATAGAAATTGGTTTTTCATTTTCTTAAATTTTAGTCACTTGCTTTTTCTTTGCTCACTCTTTTCACACTTTTCTTTGTTCACTCTCTTTTCACTCTTTCTTTGTTCACTCTCTTTTCACTCTTCTTTGTTCACTCTCTCTTTGCACCTCACTGATCTCTTCATAAACTTGACTTGGTGTCAAAGGAACAAGAGTTATAAGATTCTTGTCTTTCATGAAACTGAAATGATTCTTGAAACTATCATGGTTGCCTCTCCAATCAAATTTCCAAGGCCCGCTTGTTGACAACCCTAGTTTCTCCACTACAGGAAAAGAAGACTGGCGGCAACTCCCACTTGTCAAAGATCACACTATACCTTTGTTTTGACATGGCATCTAGTGTGAAAATGTTCTCCCATTGTACTGGCCCTCTTCCTTGTCTTGCACACTTAAAGTCTCCTTACAACCAACAATTCTTCTAGGGCAACAGAGTTCTCATAATCTATGATCCTCCAAGGATGGCCTAGAGTCACAATCTGATTCATGGTCTTGATTTCCTTGTCTGGTCACCTCTTGTTCTTGTTCTATTTTGGGCTTGGCGTTGGGAGGCTTATCTTCCTTCCTCCATTGATTCGACTTCCAAGTGGATGAAATTGGATTAGGTTCAGAACAAGTGTTGGTACTGTCCCTCCTTTGGACTTGATTCTCGATCTTGATAGCCATATGCACCATATCCTCCAACTCTACATAATGTTGCAATTCCACCACATTTTGAATCTACCTGTTTAAACCTGCTAGAAACCTCACCATTGTAGCCTCTCGATCTTCTTCAATAATTTCTCTAGTCATTGCAACCTTCATCTCCTTATAATACTCCTTTACACTATGATTGGTTTCGCTTCTCGTTTTGCAACTACTACAACCTAGAGGGTAGTGGGTGCTGAAACAAATCTTTTTCGCATCACCCTCTTCATCTCTTCCCATGTTTCCACCGCTGGCTCCCTATTCCGTCTCATATTCAAAACTAATTGGTCCCACCCACACTGTTGCATAGTCCGAGAACCCTATGGCAAAGAAGCTCACCTTCTTATTTTCGGAATAATTGTGACAATCAAAACCAACTCCACCTTCCCTCTCCCACTCAAGATATGCCTGCATCATTCTTCCTTGGAAAGATGGAATCTTCATTTTAATGTTTCTCAAATTATTATCTTCTTGATTCCTAGCTTCTCTATGTCTCCCCCCATACATCCTATCACCAACAACCGAATCATGATCATTCTCATCCTCAAAACTATTCCTGTCATATTTGTCTTCTTCTACACGCAACCCTCTTCTTAGTAGCCTCTCCCTTCTACTTGTTGAGTGGTTTAGTGGCCGCTTTGCTCCACCTCTTATGGAATCGTCTAATTCAAATTTCTTAAATATCCTCTTTACTTTACTAGTTAAGGCCTCCATAATGAACTTCATATCGACTCCTCCCGTCATACTTTCGGATGCGCTGTTGTTTGACAGATCTATTCCTTTACTTTACTTTCCCTTTTTTTTTTTTTTTGTAAATTTGGGATGGACAGTTGAATAAAAAAGGAAACAATAAAAAAAATTATATCCGATCAAGAATGAAGAAAATCGGACTTGGGATGGAGTAGATAATAGGTTGTGACTAAAATTAGGGATTTAACGGAATTTAGAAGGTATGGATGAAAGTGGTGACTAAGATGGTTTGGACAAAGAAAAATAATAATAATAATAAAAGATAGGCAAACCAAAAAATAGAACCCTGTTCGATACCAAATGATACGAACCGCCAACTCTGCGAGGAGACCCGTGATCGAATTAGCTTGAAGAACCACTTAGCGCCGGCTTGATGGATGACCTTAACCCGCTGTTTATATGGAAGCAAGAACCTTGGTATATGAGGACGCCTACACCATGATGGAGATCCGATTGATAAGTCTTGATGAACGCCACTAATAACCGAGAAAGTTCAAGGAGTTCTTTAAAGAACTAAGAGAAATTGACACTCTAATTTTATTAATGCTTAAAACTTTAGAATGTAGGAATAACAAGCCTTTTAAATAGGCCTAAAAATATGAAGAATAGAAACTAAATATTCGCCACAAGGAAAGTAAATATTTGGCCAAACAAAAAGGAAACTAGATAACTTTAGGACAAGACTTGGTAATAAAATCACAAAGAAATCGTGAACAAATCAGTTTCCAAATAGCAGCAAATCAGGAACAAATCAGCTCCAAAATAGCAACAATTCAGAACAAATCATCACCAAATCAGCAGCAAATCAACACCAAATCTGAAGCAAATCTTTTCTAAAAAGAAATAGAAACTCCTATTTTCCTAGCAAAACACACTTTCTAAATTAAATAAAGCAACTTCTACTTTGACTTGGAGAATAAATCTTTCTAAAATAAAACCACTCCAAATCAAAAGAGATGAAACCTCAAAACACTGAAATTAAATATATTCGGCGGTTCCAAGGTTTCACAAATTCTCTCGAATATGAATTTTCCATTATTAAGATTGAATTCCTAATGAATCTTCTAGAAGCTCCTGCATCACAGATCCTTTGTGCTTTGATTCTCATCATTTAGCCACGCTCTTAGTTGTAGTAGAATTTCCATACTTTTTTTAGCCCCAACCTTCAAAGCAAGTTTCATCACATATTGAAGACTATGATATGGTTGCAAAAAAATAATTCTAACAATATCATGTCTTAAACCAACAATGTAGATAGAGAATTGAGAGATTAAATAAGGATGGATTTTTCTAGATCTTGATTTCTCATATTTTAATACCCGTGTAGATTGTATCAAGGGTAAATTGATCACCAAAATTGGGAATGCTAAGGCTGACAGATTCACCGAGTTGCTTGGGGTTATTATTCATACGATATTTCAGGGATCACGACCCCTCCCGCTATGGTGGCCTTAAATATTTCATCGCTCATTGAGCGAATTTTTCCCTTGTTATGGTTTTGTCGAGCTCATTTGTGAAAAGTCTTGACTCTTGGAGGCTTCTAAAGCTTTCTGGTGCCAAAGTTGAGCTCTAACAAGGGAAGAAGATCAAAGTGGTTCATTATGACAATGGCGGTGAGTATCAGGGGTAGAGATGATGTGACAAGACGCAACATTGGACTATTTGTGAAGTACCTTTAATAATGTGGCAGTGATGCTCAATATACAATGCATGAAAATCCTCAATAGAATGAGATTGTGGAGATGAGGAATCAAATGCTTCTTGGTATAGTGCGATATGCTTATTAATTCTCACTACTTAGTTTTTTGCAAAGTAAGCTTTGAAAAATCAAGTAGCCTTATATTTTGAATCAAGTGCTTAGTAAGTCAGTTCCTAAGACTCCATATAAATTATGGTCATAGAAGAAGCCTATTAAGGCAGTTCCTAAGACTCCATATGAGCTATGGTCATAGAAGAAGAAACTTAGTCTTCATCACTTCCATGTTTGGGGTTGTAAGGTGGAAGTGAGACTGTACAACCCGCAATTCAAGAAACTTGATCCAAATACCATCAGTGGGTACTTTTTTGGTTATTGTGTGGGATCAAGAACTTCCAAGTTTTATTGCCCATAGCACACCACCATAGTGATTGAGACAGATCGAGAAATCCATGTTGAGGATGATACTGGTACAAGCCAAGGGCCAAGAGAAATTGTGTTCAAAGAACACCTAGTTTTTATTCATGTGCCTATTGCTTCCCTTCTAATAACTGGTCATGTTGTTGACCAACATCTAATAGCCACTCCTGATAATGAACCAATTGAGGAATTAGAAAAAGAAGCCCTGGATGTAGTCATGGCCATACCCTTGAGGAGGTTAGATAGGGCATAGGCCTGCAATTTTAGATGACTACATTGTCTACTTATAGGAGCATGAGTATGATGTGGGTGATGTATCATATCTGACTACCTACAAAGAAGCCATTGCTAGTCCTTAATCCAACTTCTGGTTTGATGCAATGAAAGATGAAATGACTTCCATGTCACAGAATAAAGTGTGGAGTTTGGTAGATTTTCTAGATGGTTGTAAACCCATTGGGTGCAAATGGGTGTTGAAGACCAAGCGCGATTCCAAGGGACAGGTAGAGAGATATAAAGCAAGATTGGTGGCTAAGGGTTATAGTCAACGAGAAGGTTTTAATTTCAAGGAAACCTTCTCTCCCATGTCCACTAAAGACTCTCCATGCATTATGGCTATAGTGGCTCATTTTGATTTTGAGTTACATCAGATGGATGTGAGGACAACTTTCTTAAATGGATACTTAATTGAAGATGTTTACATGTCTCAAATCCCACGGTTTTGAGGAAGTTGTTAAGATTCATGGTGTAACCCAAAATCCATTTGTGGTTTAAAGTGTGCTTCTAGGCAAGGGTATCTCATGTTTGACAGTTTTCAATGCTAATGCTTGCAGTGGAGAAATATCGTTGATCAATGCATATATATGAAGGTCGTTGGAGCAAATACATATTCCCGGTTTTATATGTTGATGATATTTTGCTCATACCAATGATATTGGATCATTAGTTAAGACAAAATGCTTATTGTTTTAGTATTTTGATATAATGGGATCTAAAACATCTTTATGTCTTCAGGCATGGGCGTATACTTCACATCAGACTCCTTAGTTATATTCTCGAGATTGTCTCACTGTATTATATATTGGAACGACGTATGAAAAGGTTCAATATGCAATCATGTTCTTCCGGTAAGGCACTAATTGTAAAAGGTAATACATTTTCCAAAAGCCAATGTCCTCATAATGATATTGAGAGAGATAAGATGAAATCATTCCTTATTCTCGTTCTGTGGACAAATTTTGATGTATTCAAGTATGCACACACCCCGATATTTCTTTTGTTGTTGGCGTGTCATATGTATTTGAGGATCTAGTCAAATGATTGAAAGTGCTGCCAAGAAAATTTTAAGGTGTCTTCTGTGGAAAATTGCTGATCTCATGCAACATTATATCGCGCATCAACACTCTTGAGGTGGTTGGTTTTAGTACTTACTATACAGCCGCGTGGATGATAAAAAGTCCACTCTCAAGTTATATCTTTATATATCATGAGCCGCTTTCATGGAAAAGTGTCAAATGACATTTGCTGAACTCTCTAACAGATAGAGAGTATGTGGTGTAATATGAGGCTACTTGTCATGCAATATGGTTACATAATTTCATTTCAACTTTAGGGGTCATTCACTTCATTTTTAGACCATTGAAATTGTTTTGTGATAATTCCGCAGTTGTATCTTTATCTAGGAACACTAGGAGAACTTATTGCTCTAAGCACATTGATGTGAAGTTCTATTTTGTTAAAAAGGTGCTATGCAGCCCTCATTTGGGTTGAGAACACGCCTACGACTAAAATGCCGATTGAACTTTATTATCTATGGACTAAGCATAATCATATAACAATTTTAATTGTGTAATTGTGCATGTTAATTATAAGCTATTTATGGAATGATTTAATATTAACTAGCTATGACCCATGGTTCTATCTTCTCTATTGCTTTGGTAAGCCCATTAAACCAAAACTCAATTGTTCATTTATGCCCTATATATAAGTAAATAGAGGCCTAGAATTGTTAAGGGGTTTTTGTAGAACAAGCTTGGGGAGAAGGAAATAGTCATCTTCAACCTTACCTTTTCTTTGATCTCATCCCTTGCAGATTTGGAAGACAAATGGCTGCCAACAATTCCGGATCCATGTCAAGTATGTTTTTCTATACACTATAATTGATATTCTTCTTTGTCTAATTAAAGCTTTGATTTTGTAATGTATTTATCGGTTAATTTTACAAAATAAAACAACAATGTGTTCTTTTTTTTACAGCACTGATATTGTTCATTAGTTGTCTGTAAAGAAAACAATTATACAATAATTATAGCCATATTAGTGATGTAGATATAGAAAGAAGAGTTAAGATCTTCAAAGGGATAACAACTAATAGGAACAAGTTCATAAATCCTCATTGAATCAATTTCAATGCTTTCCTTACACTAAGGTTGGAATTACTTTGGGAGAGATCTCAAATTTTATTTTATTTTTGTTACCTTTAAATAGATTTTCCAAGAATATATGATGAGCTAATTATATCACATAGTTCAGAATAGAAGATAGAAACTTTTTTATTTTCATTCATTCTTATATTCTCAAACTTAGTGGTAAGAATTTGCAATTTGGAACCTTTTTAAAACAAATGTACCTTATTGAGTGACTTGAAATGTATCACATGTTTCCATTATGTTACTAGAGTTTGCCATCTTACACAACTCATATAGACAAACTCCGTCAAGATACTAAAGAAAGCCCTAACTTTGGCTTCACTTCCTTCATTATCAGCTTTGTCCCATTGGGGTTTAAGTTTTGATTCCACGGAGGTGGACTATTCAAATGACCCTCCTAACTCTGATTTGTTCCATACTAAACTTATAAGAACGAGAAAAAATATATATATATTTATCCTACAGAATTAAGAAAAGTTTAATTCTTATCCTACAAGGTTGAGAATCATTTTTTTTTTTAAATTTCACCATCATACTAATTAAAAAACCAAAGTCCAGTAAGAAACATCCATAGAAGGGGTTGGGAGAGTGATAGTGGGTAGGTAAGTGAGTGTATTTAAAAATTATAATTTGATTACCCAAAAGATTTACTCTCTAGTACTTGTAATTTGATTAACTTCCGCAATGCAATAACCTCTAGTTGATCAAATGTATATTATTCAATCTTATTGAAGGGATGAAGGTTTTTAGTACAAGATTCATGAATGAATCCCACAAACTTGAGAGATCGAGTATGGTGTGGCTCATTAGGTTTTTCTCTCAATTATTTATTTATTTATTTATTTCGGAAGACTTCATTCCATTGTTCTAAAGGGTTATAACGAGGTATACATAGATAAATATTCTAAAGAAAGACGATATTTTAGGGCATGTTTAGTTCCTATTTTTGAAAACCATTTTCTATTCTAAAAAACAATGAGAAAAAGGAAAATATGAAAAACACGTTTGATTTTTTTTTTTTTTCTGAAAAACACATAAAACACAAAAAACATTAAATTTCGAAAATAAGAACAGTTTTTAGAAAATACAAAAACTATTTTTAAGAGCAATTTTCAAAAAGAGGAAACAAACATGATGTTAAGTTTCTAAAATCAAATTTAAATTAAATTTTTTCCCAACCTTAGTAGAAAACAAGGCATGAGTGCTTGAGTGCACTTGCATCAGTCTCTCAAGTGCTTGAGTAGAGCATTGCTCCTTACTCCTGGTGCACTAATAACCTTTGAAAGTTATGCTAATACTAAATTAATCAAAATTGTAATTGAAATAAAAAGAATACTCTTAAAAAGGGTCAATATTTTTTAATTCCCTCCTTCACCCCCATCATGAGCATTTTATACTAAACTTTGGTTTTTCACCAACAAAACTTCCTATCTCTGTCAAAATTTTAGTTAGCTTGATTTTTTTTTTGAAAGAAAATTTTGTTGTTCATATAGTTGTGATTTTCTCAAGGCAATAGAAGGTTAAGCTAGCAACTAATAAGAAGCTACTGTCAGATGTTTAATTTTAAAACAATTTTAGCATCCCTCACTTAACTGGTTTTGTACACCTATAATCAGTTTTTTAGGTGAATTTTTAGGTTGCAAATGGCTCTATCTGAATTTAGCTATTAGTCACCAATTGCTGAATTATTAGCCACCCACTCAAGCACATATATGAGAAAGCTATTATAGCTTGGTTTCCAAAAGAACACAAACTCCATAATTGTCAATTATTTTTAAACTTATCATAAGCAAAAACGAAATTAATCAATCTACAATCCGAAACGAAATTAATCAATCCATAATCAAACTCGTGATTACAAACTATATTTATGAAATAATATGCATATTTGAGTTATTACATGGTTCGTGTCTTATAGTATTTAATTTATTTTTTGTTAATCATTTTTTAGTAAAGATGACGATGGATTTACTTCACTATATTGCGTGTATGGACACATGCATGATTCACCATTATGAAAATACCACATAGGACATGGACACACTATATGGGGCATGGTCACACCATACATATCAATCTAATTAAGCAACTAACTAAAGCATAGTTAAAATTAAATAAGCAACCACATTAACAAGGGTAGTTCACATGTCTACTTGGTTTATCAACTAAGTAAAAACCAACTAATTAGGTACTATTAGCAATTGATTACTAGAATAATGGGAATATACACAAGGAGCATGATGGATTATCACTAGTTTCAATGAAGCGATTTAATACCTTTACCAATAAATTTATGGACATTTGGTTTAAAATAAATTTTCAAATGACAAGTCCATATTGATTTTCTTATATTTGTGAAGAAGTTTTCCATTTTTAGTACACTAATCTCATGGTGTTTTTGTTAAAAACTATTCTTATTGATGAGAACACCAAGAACCCTACATGATGGAAAGACCATGTTTGTTTAGTATGTTTTGCAGATGTTGAGGGCTAGTATGTAAATATACAATATTATACCCCTTTGATTATTAATTTTTATTTTTTTACTTCTATTCAATTGGAATTACATTGTTGTAGTATTTTTTACTTGTATTCCAAGCTAAGATCTCTCTCATAAACCTATTTCACCTTCTTTACCACTTGAGTTATGTCTCATAGGCTTATACTCCCTTTGATTGATAAGGAGAGGTAGGAACTTTTTATTAGGAAAGTTTATGTTTGATTCTTGTAAAATGTAAGGTAGACGCTTGATTTGCAAAAATTTGAGTGAAATAGAAATGAAAAAAATTAAAAGGAAAGGGGTTAATGAACAGTAAATTAGAAAAATTAAAAAGGGTTACCGTTATTAAATTATTTTTATATATTAATTCAAACTCAATTCATTAACTTTAAACTTCTATATAAAGATTAAATAATTTAAAAATATTTAAGAGCTTAATTGATGATTATTTTTAAACATAGTTTTTAAAACAGATTTTGAAAACTATTCATAATATTTTTTGTAAAACAAAAATTTGTTTAGAAGTTTGTAATGTTTTTACCTTGTTTTTCATATAGTTTAGAATTATTTAATATCACATTAAGGGAGAAGAAATATTTAGAACGAATTTATTAATTGACTTGAATGTAATCTTAATTTATTCTCCCTTCTATCTTTTCTTTCTTCTTCTTTTTTTTACATTTTTCCAAATTTTATGGGAATTAAATATAATATAAAAGAAAGTGGAACTTAAAACAAAACATAGAAAAATAATTATTTTCATGTTACTTCAAACTAATTTAAATTATTTAGATCTTTTTATAGCAAAATTAAACAATTTGAAATATAAAAGATCTTCCCAACCAAATATAACCTTAACATTACTAATTTAATATTTTTCCAAAGGGTAGAGAAAGCCTAGGCAAATCATGAAGAGGACCGTTTGAAAAGATTCGATATATGATAAGAAAAAAAAAATTCTCATGCTCTCGAAATATTTAATCTAAAATAACCTGGACAAATGATTGAGGAAAACATGCTACAAACAAAAAGAAATGAAGAACCAGAGATATAGTCATCAGCTAGCCCATTATGGTAGCTCCACTATGGTTATCACTTATCAGTAGTGGAGATCATATGGTTTACGGTTTGGTGGATCCTAAGCCCTTTGGCCACATGGCTTTTTCCCACTTTGGTATTATAATCTAGGAATTTTCTCCACTTTCTGGTGATTTTGCCCATAAATACCTGCCTCTCTGCTCCCACTATCACATAGAGCTTCTTTGCTATCACTCCATTTTTGCCTACATTATCATTTGATATGGCTGCTTTGAGGTCTCTGGCTCTTGTTCTTTTGCTCCTTGCAACTTCTGCTTTTGTGTCTGAGAGTAGTAGTAGGAATGCAAGGAAGGTCTTGGGAATTGGGCTTGAACTAAGGTTTGGCTTGGGTTTAGGTGGTGGAAGTGGCTCAATTTCTGGTTGTCCGGTTCTGATCCACCCCGCGTCTGGCTTTGGGTCCTTTCTGATCTAGGCTTCAGGTTCCATCTCTGAATCTAGGTCTGCTGGATTACCAGATTTAGGTTTGGGATCGGGTTCCGGGTCAGCTTCTGGTGCCGGTTCTGAAGCGGGTTCTGAGGCTGGGTCATCTGCTGGATCCCGGGCCGGTCCAGGGTATGCAAGCGGTGAAGGATCAGGATACGGGTCAGGCTATGGGAGGGGAGGTGGCAACTGATGATTAGAAGACGCAGTCATGCACTAGTAGTTTAGTAGCGATATATAAGAGATGATTCATCGTTATGAATATAAATAAGTTGGTGAATCTAATAGCCTTTCTGCTTGTTTTCTGCTGTAATTGTTTGTTTAGTATGAGGAAGATGATGCAAGATCTACACATCTCACATCATATGTATTCCGTTTCTTGTCTTACAGTTTATAAAATGAATGTTGATCTCTTTGAGAATCATTATATACAACAAATGCTTTAAGAAACACAAATCGAAAAGGAAAAAGGGAGTATAGAGCATGTTTGCTTACGTTTTTTAACCGTTTATGTCAGGAAAATGCACATTTAAAACATTTGGTAACACGTTTTCGGCTTAAAAAAACCATAACACAAAAGTACTAAATTTAGATAATAAAAATGGTTTTATCATCACAAAAAATGATGACATTACTTATCATCCAACCTGTAAGTGAGATGATTGAGGTTTCTTCTAACTTAACCATTTGTCTAGAATTCGAGTCCTATGAATGTAGCCGTATTTTATGGTAGAGTTTTACCATCCTTGTGGTTCCTCATAGCTCATATGAGGACTACCTAAATATGGTATGACTTAAAGACAATTTTAATGTATGCATAAAGTTAAAATGATAAGTGATAATTCTAACATTAAATTAAATAAATTACATCAACATTTTCTTAAAATCATGATATGATTACAAGAAGTACTTAGAGCTTGCCAACAAAAATAAGAAATATAGAAATCGTGCATGAATTGCAAACAAGTTTGCAATTCATGGGAAACAAAACAAAAGTAAATTAAATGTTATGCTTAAGGCCATGATAAGTAACGTGGCAATTGATCTTAATATATTTGATCATTTGATGAAATATATAGTTGTCAATAATTTGAATCATATTTATTTTATTATAATACATAGGAATAGAATAAGAAAGAGAAAGCTTTTTGATGATGCTTTTTTTCAATCGGAACTGGGCTGGAGCGTGTGGGGGTCGGTGGTCAGTCTGATCGCTTGAGGACTCGGGATGCAAAAGGCCGGATTGTGTGGGCCGAGGTAGGATCACGCACGCCGTTGGTCCGCGGCCCGAAGTAACTTTCCTCCCGCAAAAGCAAAGAAGAAGGGGGTCGGCGAGGGCTGTGCCCGTGGCCGCTCCGATGCCTAAGCCGCTCTGGGCAGAAAAAGAGACTGCTTGTAGGGCGAGTGTATGCGCGTAGAATTGGCGCATCTTCACCGCTGGGTGCTTGGGTGTATTTATAGTAGATGATCATGACAACTTTCCTAATTGGATTATGATATCGAATAAGATGTTTCCTAATCGATGATTTACACTAAATAAAAGATGTTTCCCCAATGAGGATGATATAATATTTCTCTCATTGGGTAGGAGATTTTCTTTCCTTATTGTAAACCAATTAATAAGGATAATTGAGGGGTGGTAATTGGGGAATATCTTACTTTCCTTATTGATAAGATTATTGGATTTACGCGATAAAGATATTGAGAATTATCCTACTTTCCTTATCATGAGATTTAGTCCGACGGTAACCTTCCTTATTGGCAGATTTAGTCTGGATTTGCAAGATAAGCAAGCACGAGGAATTATCCTACCTTCCTTATTGGCGAGGATTTAGTCCGGGATTTTATGATGTGGGCCTTCCCAATTATCCATCATCGGCTCGGGGGCGAAAGTGGACTGGCTTTCATTTGGGCCGACGCTATGGGCTCGGGTGTTTTATAATGCCCGCCTCCTTTCAGTCTAGTGAGTGGGCCCCGCGCGCCTATTTTCAAACCCCATCAAGCCAGCCTGCACCCTGTGCACTGTGCGTGGGCGCGGGCCGACGCTTTCTCAGATCGTGTGACTTCCACGTGCCACTGGGCCGGATTAGTTTAGCTTTACACAATCGCTCGTCTTCTTTTCCTCTTCATAACTCCTCCTCTCCCGTGATACACACTTTGACTCCCTCGTGGTGGGACACACTATTTCTTCCCCAAATATCGTCTTATGCTCCTTGATCCGAAAGTTTTTCTTTGCTTTTAGTGAGTCCGACTTCTTCCCTTAGTATTCCATCCGAGCAAACTTGAGTTCTTCAAACTAGCTCAGCCGAGGGCTCCGGCCGACCGCCCAGCCGACCTGATTCGGCAGTCGCGTGGCCCGAGATGAGAAGGTTGGGCCCCAAACTAGGCCGCCGGGTTCTGCAGAGGTCGCATGCCCAGCCGAACCGACTCCCGGGTAACACGCCCGAGCTGTGGCCGAGCTCTTTAACCCGAGCCGGTGGGCCTGAGCCGAATGGCCCGAGCCGATCCGCCCCAGCCTGCACGGCTCGCGGCAGAGTGGCCGAGCTCGCGCTGCGGAGCCGGGCCCGCCGACCGACGGCCCGAGCTGAACCGACCTCCTAGACCGCATGACTTGTTTCAGCAGAGTTTGTCAATGCTAGCCGGGTCTGGCCGACCGATTTTCTTGAGTCAACCGATTCCTAGCCGCATGGCCTCGTGGTAGAACGGTCGAAGCCTGGCCGACGAAGCCGCCTGGGCTCATTTACCGATTATTCCGAATCCAAACTCGATTCCTTGGTCGAGATGACTTGTTTTTATAGCCTGCCACCGCGAAACGACCTTACTGGGTCGACTGGGCATGAGTTGAACTCCATTCCTTGATTCCATGACTGTTTTCGCAGAGCTCGCACGCGAGCCATGACCTCCATCGGGTCGCTCGCATTTAGTCAGATTGACCTCGATTCCATGACTTGTTTTCGCAGCTCACATTTAACTCCGACCTCCATTGGTCGAATTTGCATGAGTTGAACTAATTCCTTAGGCTGCATGATCTGTGTGTCCTGCGATGAATTGTTGAGCGCCAATTTGAGTTGGTGGGCCTTTACGCTGACTCGGCGCGAGTCAAAGTTGTGCGTCGGCCGAGGAGCTCGCCAATGCGAATACCGGGCGGAGTCGGCCCACGCGGAACAAAGGCGCGTAGCTCGTCAATGCGGTCAGCTTGGGCGTAGCTCGCCCCCGTGGAACAGCTGGGCGTAGATAGCCACGCGACAGCTGGGAAGAGCTCGCGAAGGTGAATAGTTAGCAGAGCTCGCCCTCGCGGAATGGGGCCGGGTGTAGCTCGTCCATGTGGAATCCGCCGGGAAGAGCTCGCCCACGGAACGGGCTGGAGCGTAGCTCGCCAATGTGAATAGCCGGGCGCAGCTCGTCCCTGAATCGTAGGAGGAGCTCGCTCTATGAATTACCAGGGAAGAGCTCGCCACGCAACAACTAAGGTAGCTCGCCCATGTGAATCAAGGGGAAGAGCTCGCTGCGTAATCGCTGGAAGAGTCATTCATGTGAACTATCGGGAAGAGCTCGCCAATGTGAACAATAAGAGCTCTGCCCCCGTGAACTCGGTAGAGGAGCCGCCTGGCGCGACTACTAGAAGAGCTCACACGCGAACAGTTGGGCAGAGCTCCGCCCATGTGAACCGCTAGGGAAGAGCTCACACGCGAATGGCCGAGCTCGTCCATGTGAACTGCTGGGAAGAGCTTGTCAATGCGAACAGTTGGGCAGAGCTCGTCCATGTGAAATGCTGGGAAGAGCTCAATGCGCACAAGCCCACCATGTGAACTGGCTAGGAAGAGCTCGCAATATGAACTGGCTGGGCAGCCGTTTACGTGGAATCGCTAGGAAGAGCCTGGCTAAGGCATCAGCTGGGCGTAGCCTGCCCATGTGAACTCGCGAAAGAGCGCCTGCCACGCGAACAACAAGTGCAGCTCGGGCCCATGTGAATCGCTCGAAGAGTTCGTCAGAGGAACAAATATGAGTAGAAAGCTCGGCCCATGTGAATTCGTCATGAGTTCGGGAGGAATAAATGGTAGAGCTCGTCCATGTGAATTGTGGGATGAGCTCATAGTGAATAAATTTGAGTAGAGCCTGGTCCAAGTAAACCGATGGGAAGAGCTCACACCGGAATTGTTTGGCTTCGGGCGCTGTGGCCTCGTGGCAATGTGGTAGCATGAGTCGATCGACTGCTTAGCAAAGGTGGCTCAGGGCCGGCTGGGATCACCTCGTCAAATCGAGCGGGCCGTGGCCCGGGCGCCATGGCCTTGTGGCAATGTAGCCCGAGCTGATCCGACCGCTTAGGCAAATATGGCATTGTGGCCGAGTGATCACCGCCAAATTGAGCAAACTGCGGCTCCGGCGCTATGGCCTTGTGGCAATGTAGCCCGAGTTGATCCGACTATTATAGGGCAACAGGTTCGAGCTAGCGCTGCTCGGCACATGGCCTCGTGGCAATGTAGCCCGAGTTGATTTGACTCGCCAGGTAGCGTGACCTCGCGGCCGAGTGGATCACCCGCCAAATCGAAAGGCCGCTGCTCCGGCGCTATGGCTCGGCGTGGCCGTACCGAAGTCGATCCGACCCGCTAGGCGCCGTGGCCTGTGGCCGGAGTGGATCACCTCACAACTGGAAAGGCCGCGGGCTCGAAAGCGCTATGGCCTTGCCGGCAATGTATTCGTGTTGATCTGACTCGGCTTAGCAAGGCACTGTGTTGAGCCGATCACCACAAATCGGCGCCGTGGCTCCTCGCGCTATGGCCTCAAAGTGCAATGCAGCCCGAGTCGATTCGACTCGCTTAGGCAGCCGCGGGCTTCAGGGCCGAGTGGATCACCGTCAAACTGGAGCGGGGCCGCGGGCTCCGGCGCTGCGGCCTTGGTAGAATGTAGCTTGAGTTGATCTCGACTGCTAGCAAATTTTGGCTCTACGCCGGAGCGGATCACCACAAATCGGGAGCAAAGCATGGCTCCGCACCGTGGGGCCTTGCGGCGGCGCAAACGAGCGATCTGACTCGCGGCTGGGGCCGCGGGCCTGCGCCGGTGGATCACCTCGCCAAATTGAGCAATGCGGGCTCCGCGCCGCGGGCTCGTGGCAATGTAGCTTGATCGGTCTAATTTTCGGCGCGCCGTGCCTCGCGGCAGAGTAGATGAGCTCCGGTCAATGGTGGCTCAAACGAAAGTGCGGCGATGTAGCCAAGTGGCAATGTAGCCCGAGTCGGGTCCGACTCCCTTAAGGCGCCGCGGGCTAGTGTAGAGTAGATGAGCCCGTCAATGGGCGGCGCTCCAACGAGTGGCGATGTAGCCGGCGGCAAATGTACTTCGAGCTAGTCCGACTCCCCGAGGTAGCGCGGGCCTTCGTGTAGGTAGATGAGCCTGCCAATGGTGAGTCGCTGGTTCTCGTCGCACGCCTTGTTTGGGTTGGACTGCTACGTGAGGCCATTCGACTTCGATTTTTCGAAAGGTGCGAACGCTTTTACGCCGATCAAGGAGAATTTGAACGCCTGTGAATTCTCGAGTGCTTTGGCCTTCTTATGGATGGTGGTTCTATTGCTCAGTTTCATATTTTGAATATTCGCTTCGCTGCAGGCCGGAACGCCGTAGATTGCGGGTTGGCTCTCTCGCGAGGGGAATGTCATGGCTCTCTCAATCGCCGCGCCCCGTGGTCGCCGTGATCTCGTCTGGTGAGTTGTTCTAACTCTTCTGTTGACATTGATTGGTGAGGCGGAGTGCCTCCACCTTTGTCCGCTGGCCTCGCATTGTTTTTAACGCACGGAGGTGTCGCCATCTGTGTTGCCTTGTTGATCCTCGCATCTCGAGGATCGGGCGCGATTCCCGCCAGGTTCCGAGTCGATACCATCGTGCGAATCGAGAAATCGCTATATTTATGTGTTGGGAACTATCGCTCCTACGCACGGCGCCAACCGAGCGATGCTTTTTTTCAACCGAACTGGCTGAGCGTGTGGGGTCGCTGGCCGACCCGATCGCTGAGGGCCGATGCAAAGGCCCTGGATTGTAGCGCCGAGGTAGGATCGGCCGCACGCTATCGGGTCCGCAGGGCCCGGAAGTAACTTTCCTCTGCAAAAGCAAAGAAGAAGGGGGGTCGGGCGAGGGCCAGGTCTGTGGTCAGCCCGATGCCTGCCGGGCTTTCTAAGAGAAAAAGAGACCGCTTAGAGGGCGAGTGTATTGCTAAGTAGAATCTGGCATACCTACCACTCCGGGCAATATGTATTTTATAGTAGATGATCATGACAACTTTCCTAATTTGATTATGATATTGAATAGTATGTTTCCTAATTGATGATGACACTAAATAGTATGTTTCCTAGTCGGAGGATGATATAATATTTCTCTCATTGGGTATGAGATTTTCTTTCCTTATTGTAAACCAATTAATAAGTGATAATTTCCGAGGGGTGGTAACGAATATCTTTACTTTCCTCTTATCGATAAGATTTGGTTTCTGATTTAGCAGATAAGCAGTTATTGAGAATTATCCTACTTTCCTTATTGGCGAGATTTAGTCTGATTTGCAAGATAAGCAGTTATTGAGAATTATCCTACCTTCCTTATTGGCGAGATTTAGTTTGATTTGCAGGATGTGGGCCTTCCCAATTATCCATATCACCTACTGGGGCGAGTGGACTGGCTGCTTTGGGCCGACGCTAGGGGCTTGGGTGTTTTATAGGGCCTGTCTCTCCTTTGGGCCTAGTGAGTGGGCCTGTGCGCCTATTTTTCAAACCCCATCACTTTAAAAAAAAAAAAAGAATAAGAAAGAGAAACACTCATATTTTATGAAAAATCACTGAATCACAATGAATAGATGCATGCATCCTAATAACATGATACTTAGCTTCTGTGAAAAATCTAAAAAACGACAGTCTATTTCTCACACTTTACAGAATTCCTAATATATATATATATATATATATATATATATATATACACACACACACATACAAAATTCAATATTAGACTTGTGATCTCCGAGGTCATTGGCCAAGTAAAAAATTAGAATATGATTATTGCAACTAGAAAGACAAGGTGTATACACAGCCTACATGCCAAATTAATTATGGGCAATAGGATATACAAACAAATTGACAAATAATGTAAACAAACTAATGTTTCAGGGCATGTGACTTGTGGACATACCGTTACCATGCTAGTAAGTGTACACTATAAGAGGGAACACAATTCATTAACCTAAACATTTATTTATTAATCAATATGTAATTGAAAAGAAAAACAATTATTTCTTTCAAATTAAACTTTGCAAACTAGAGAAATGAATTTTTCAATGAATCCTGATGATGCTTTTTTTCAACCGAACTCGGGCCGGAGCGGTAGGGTCGCTGGGCCACCCTTTGACAGCCAAGGGGCCGATGCGCTTTGATTGTCCGGGTCAAGTATGACTTCTCATGATAACTGATCTGCAAAACCTGGTCGAGCACTTTCTACAAAAACAAGGAAGAAGGGGGTCGGCTGGCTTTGCCCGTGGTCACCCATGCCTGCCGGCTTTCTTTCGAGAGAAGAGAGATCGCTGTAGGCTAATGTGTCGTATACGAGTACGTGTCTAAGAATGTGGGATGAATGTTACGCACTTTCAATCGGCGGTGGCCTCGATGAGTAGTAGATGTTCAACCAATTGGATTGTGATTATGAGTCCTTCCCATTGGATGAGATATTTCTTATTTTAGTCCATATCGGATTTGGTACAGGATATAAAAAGCGCTTACTTCGATAGTCTCCTTCTTATCGTGATAAGGGATCCGATTTGATAAATGTAATGTCGTGGATTATCTTGCTTTCCTAACTGATGTTTACCATGATTAATGGATAGTATATGATTGTGGATCATTCTATTTTCTCAGACTATGAGAGTCTTCCCATAACGCTCCGGGCCGATCTTGGTCAATTCCTCGTGATCATGTCAGCCATATCCAAAATTGATCTCTGTTTAATCGGGCCTTCAACCCGCCATCGGGCCATAGTCTCGAGTACTCAAAATGGGTATGTCCAAATGGATCTGCCTTACCTCGGAAGTTGATGTCTCCTCGGGCCTATAGTGAACGGGCCCGCACGCCTCATTTTTCAAACCCTATTAGTTGCCCCCACCCTCGTGGCATCGTACGCGTGCGCGGTTGTATCGCTTTCAAGGCCGGATGCAATTTCCATGTCCGTTTGGGGGTGGGTTGAAGGCGCTTAGTCGCCATTATATGTCTTTGATAATGACACTCGTTTTCGCGCCTGCTTTCCTGTACCCCTTCTAATTTCTTTGGGGTCTCTTCGCGTACTTCCTCCGTCCCGCTTCTCCTCGGTCCTCTAACCTCTTCCGCGATTCGTACTTTATTTACTCATAGTTCATTGTTTGAGCTCTTTGTGTAGAGTCTTTTCTCGGTATTTTTACCGGTGGCTGTTTTCATCTTATCCTCTGACCAAGGCTTCTACCTCCTGATTTCTCTTCACGAGGCGCTAGGGTTGAATTGACCGGATTTTCGCTTTTTATTATTACTGGTCCTGGGTCGCTCTTCCTCTTTACGATTAAGGATGACTGCTCAGTTGTGTTGCCTACCGATCTGCTAGGGATGTCGTCGTTTGGCCATAGTTGAACCCCGAACGTTGTGGGCGCTCCTCTTCCCTTGGATAAGGGTAAAGAGATAATAAACCTAATTACATATCCCTGGTGGGTCGATTACCTTAAACTGGCCATCCAACATGCCGTGATTCCAACTAGTGGCTATCGGTCCTTCATAGGTTACCTTGCTGAGCGTTCCTCGATTCTCCCCGCGTCCGGGTCTAGACTCTCGATCGCCTTGACTTTATGTAGCCTTCCGCGGATCGGGATGGTATGTTTTTTTCGAAGTCGCCTTTGGCATTGTCTGCTTTTCCACCGCATCCCTTCAAGGAAAGAGGGTTCTCAAGATTTCAACGTTTGTCCTTCCAACTCTCGCTCCCAACGGTTGGGGCATTTTGGTGGGCCTATCGGGCCTTTTAGGATAGGGCTCAAATATCTTTACGCGTGGGCTTTTCTCCTTCATCTTTTTATCCCAAAGGAGACCACCGAGGCTTCCCTATATTTCTCCGTGACGTCTCGAGCTCCTCCTGATCTCCGATCTTCCTTCTTCTAGGTCATGGAAGGACGCCTATTTCTTTGTCAAGACGTTTAACTGAAATACAACTCTTCTGACAGGGACGACACTCTGGGTGTTCCAACGGCTTGGAGCGCCCCTGATAATCTTCGTGAGCATTTGCAATCGTTTCTGCATGACTCACCTAAAGGTGATTGAATGAATGTTTCGATTTACATTGCCTCTCATGTTTCCTGTGTGTCTGCCGACCTTTAGCGCCGAAGATACGTCATAGCTCGCGCACTGGGAATGTCCCGCTCGTCCTCATGCAGAGTTGATAAAGTCGGACATTCCTGGCCCATCTAATTCGAGGTCTGCACGTTCCTCTGCTTCGAGGCCTTCGCCCCTTCCACCCTGGGGAGTTTCCCTCCATCGGGCTTCATCGCCGCACTCTACCGTGGAGATATTTCGTTCATTTAGGGGCGATGTCTCGGAAGCCTCGGAGTGCGAAAAGGAAAAAATCAAGTTCCACTGAGAAGGACCGCCGATTCCACTGGTTCAGAATCGGGCGCTCCGACTCTCCCGCCCGAGAACCGGAAGTGCACCGCCTTTAGCCGAGGCTCCCTGCAGCCAGCCCACCGCTCCTCGGCCTCGTCAGAGAGGCAAAGTCTTTGGGTGCGGCCGCTGAGCAACCAAGCAGGTTATGCCTATAACCGCCTGAATCCGCTTCGAGAATGCCAAGTCACCTCTCGGCGGGCGGTGAGCCAAGAGAAAGAAATCAAACCAAAGCTTTAAAATACGGACTCTTTCGCTTCCTAACGCCGAACTCGCGGCAAAAAGTAAATTTCATCCATCCTCAAGGATTCCACCTTGGGAGGTCGAAAAGGTCTCGTTGATGAGGCTCGCTTTATCCTTTCAAGGGGCTTTGCATCGTAAGTTTCCAATCGTGTTTACTCCTCACGGACTCCGTGGTTGAGCGTTAATCCCATGTTTGATATGTAGCCACTATTTGAAGGGTCTCGACCGAAAAGGCCAAACTAAATGAAAAGCACGTGAGAATTGCCTCGGATTTATATAGCGCAGGGCGGCCGTCACTGCCGGGGGAATCGGAACCGAGCTACAAGAGCGAGCGCTGGATAAGGAAATGGAAGAAGTGGAGCTAATTTAAACCATCTAAAACATACCACGCCGCCGCTACGCAGCGTGAAGTAGAGAAGATGAGGTCCAAGTAGCTCGACGGGGCACCAAGGCGAGCTTCTGAGGTCTTGATGCGCCAGGCCGCGGCAAAATGATTTGATTAGGGACCCGAGAGGGCACGAAAGTCCGCCCAGAGCTTCCAAATGGTTGGGTGATGAGCTCATCACATCCCGGCGGCCGCGGATCTTCAAGTGAGCCACGCGCCAATGGTGATCCGAACGATAAGGAAACACAACCCGCTACCGCTATAAGCTCCCAGGCCAAGATTTAGAGATCAAGCCGTTTGCAGTCCCCTCCCGGTCGCAAACTCGAGGAACAAAATGCAATGAGGAGGTCGCTGATCAGCGCCAGATCTCATCGGGTTAGTTTGGCTAAGAGAGATGAGGTTAGACAACCGAGGGACCAAGCCGCCGGGGCCTCCGTGGCTCAAGCCAATAGAAAGCCGTCTCATGCGCACTTATCCGGACTTCCAACTCGACCTCCCAAGCACAGGCGAGTGAGAATCTTTCAATGAACTATTCTCGCGATCCTCGGTAATTTACCGAGGCCCGCTCCCATCTTCGCCGCCCATTCCTCCCCACGACGCCCAACTCCCGTGCCTATCTCTCGTTTTGTCTGAGTGTCGTGACTTATATATATATATATATATATATATATATATATATATATATATATATATATATATATATATATATATAGTATATATATATATATATTTATATATATATATATATATATATATATATATATATATATTTTATCTAATTCGCTTTTGTCAAGCCCTCGGGGCCCTAGGACTATGTAGGCCTTTAATAAATACTCATTTTTAAAGATTTGCGTTCTCACTAGGTATTTTTACTTTCCTCGAACTCGAATAGCTCGCATTGGTGGGTCCGAGCAATCAGCTCACTAAACCGAGTCAATGAGGCCTGTTTATTTTGCTCTGGATGGCCCTGCCTTGTGTTGTACGGCCTGCGGTAGGTGGAGTCACAACCGAGCCTCTAGCCTTCGCTTACTGGCCTCGCATGAGTTGATCTCGGTTCCCTAGGCCGCACGTCCCGCCCGTACCGAGGTCGTCACGCGAAGCGCATCACCCATCGGCTAACTTGTGAGTCGACCTGATTTAGGTTGCGCGACCCGCCCGCCGAGTCGTCAATGCAAATAGGTGGGTGTAGCTCACAATGTGAATCTACCGCGT
Source organism: Tetrastigma voinierianum (assembly GCA_016808115.1). NCBI lineage: Eukaryota > Viridiplantae > Streptophyta > Magnoliopsida > Vitales > Vitaceae > Tetrastigma > Tetrastigma voinierianum. Next base: position 36,233 of record JAEQBH010001705.1, read on the forward strand.
GAGCTCATTCCATGTGAACGCAGAGGAAGAGCTTGGCTAAAGTGAATCTACAGTGTAGTCACTGGGCGGAATCTACTGAAGAGCTCGCCAATGTGAACTGCTGGAGTAGAGCTCGCCCAAGTGAATCGATGGGAAGAGCTCACAATGTGGAATTGCCGCAAGAGCTTGTCCATGTGGAACCGAAAAGGAAGAGCTCGCCAGTGAATGTTGAGTAGAGCCTGGCCCGGTAAACCGATGGGGAGAGCTCGCCAATGTGAATTGTTGCCGGATCTCGCCCAAGTGAATCACGGAGAGCCTGGCACGTAGGAATAGTTGGCAGGGGCTCGTCCATGTGAACTGATGGGAAGAGCTCGTCAAAGTGAATAGCTGGTAGGAGCTCGTCCATGTGAACTGATGGGAAGAGCTCACTAATGTGAATAATGAGCAGGAGCTCGCCCAAGGGAACTGGCGGAAGAGCTCACACGTGAATCACGCGTGAGCTCGCCCATGTGAACTGGAAGGAAGATCTCGCGAGTGAATACGGAGCAGAGCCTGGCCCAAGTAAACTGGATGGGGAGAGCTCGCAATGTGGAATCGGCCAGCCGTGGATCTCGTCCAAGTGAACTGATGGGAAGAGCTCGTTAATGTGAATAGTTGGCAGGGGCTCGTCCATGTGAACTGATGGGAAGAGCTCATCAAAGTGAATAGCTGGTAGGAGCTCATCCATGTGAACTGATGGGAAGAGCTCGTCAATGTGAACAGATGAGTAGAGCTCTGGCCCAAGGAATCGATGGAAGAGTCGCCTCCAGTAACTGCCTCGAAAGTGTACAGCATAACAACCGTAGGCATATAAGAGCTCTAAGTGTCACATAGTATTTTTGAGACTAAAGTAGGAAATTAAAGTTTGTGAACCCGGATTTGTGTATGAGGACAAGGGTACAATTGTCATTTAGCAAATAGGATATGAATATGAAAATCATTAAGTGTGGAGATGGGCCACAATACAAATAGCATAAGTTGGCAATTGAAAATTAAAGAGATGAGGGTCAAATTTCAATTAATGAAAAGTTGATATTATAAATAATGAGAGTTGATATAAATGTTGAGTGCTTGGAGGATCAAGTACAATTAAAGGAAAGTTGAGATTAAATTAGAGATGAGACAACAAATAAAATCATTTGTCTCATTTTAGGCTAGGCTTCACGAAGAAGGAGTAAAGGCGAGTAGAGCCAAAAGAAGAGGAAGAGGAGGAAGAAGAGGAAGAAGTGGAAGGAGACCAAAACCAAGGTAAGTTTTCATTTGGAAATCATGGGTAATTTGATGTCTTGAGCTTTTGGTATGCATTTCCATGGAACTTAGTTACTCCTTGTTCTAGGGTTTGGTGGAGAGATCACATTAACCCTAGAATTCTTGAAGTTTTGTGGGGAAAAACCCCAATTGGTGAAATTAAACATGGAATCATCATAATTTTATGGTTTTGTAAGAATTGGAGGACCTTAGGTAGAGTTCTTGCATTTTCACTCTAGGGTTTGTGGTATGAAGTTCCAAATCACCAATTCAAGTGTTGTGAAGTTGGTTTGGATGAATTCCATGTTGGTTTTGATGAATTGTTGCAAAAAGGAGAATGTTAGGTTTTTAAAGGAAATTCTGTCAAAATTTGGTAAAACCACTGTTTTTGTTTCTTCTTGGTTATAGATTGCTATAATCATCCAAATAAATTGATTCCACTAGTAAAGAACCAAGAGATAGGGATACAAATGTATAGAAGGAACCAAGAGCAAATTGTAATCCTAAGGCTCCCAAATACGATCAGCAGGAGTCGTGTAGCCTGCTGATTTTGCTCTGTTTTGGGTATGGTTGTAGTGTTTTGGCCATAAGTGGAGTTTCACTCATCCAAATTGAGTGATTAAAAATTCTGGGTAAAATAGACATCTAGGGGAATAAGTTATATGAAGGAAGTGCATGCAAATTGTAAGCCCAAAGTGCCCAGAAAATTTGTCAAAGTGGAGCTATGTAGATTCTGGTTCTGCCAAATTGAGTCATCTAGATGTAAAATACAATAACTTGAGTTTTGGTGATCCAAATTGGGTGATTCCAATTGGAGAAGAAACCTTAGAATCATAGCTTCAAAGGAGTAAAGAAACCATTTCCAAATTATGGAGTTAAGATCCCAGAAATCAAGGAGGAATAGTAGGTGATTTTAGCAGTTTGGAATCAAAAACATGCTGTAACTTGTGTTATGTGGTTGAGGGTCTAGAGAAGGAATTTACATTGAAATTTTAAAGATATGCCATTGGATATATAAAGCACTGATCTGAGAGTTTCATATATAATTTTTGAAGACCTTTGAATACCTTTGGGTAATAAAGTCCATAGAGTATTGTTGGAAAAAGGCACTAAAGAGCAAGAAAGAAGTTTTTAGTGTCAAGGGTAAATTTGAGTTAATTTGACTTTTATATGAATGCTGTGTGACCTTAAAGTGGTTTGCGCAGAAGTATCGCTAAGTTTATACGTTTATACATAGGCGATTAATATGTCGTCGTATTCGCTGAGTGTGTAGGCTAAAAGTAAAGTGAAAAGTGTGGAACTCGTGCCCTCAAGTTTTAGCAAGCAAAGAGGTGAGTGTTCTAAACTCATTTTTCCAATGACTTAGTGGTATTTATTATTATTATAAACTGTTTACATCGGGTATTTCAAGTGGTTTTGATTTGCAAACCATTTTCAAGAAACAAGCAATGAATTAGAAATCAAGGTAAAATGGTTTTCAGTTAAACCATTTTGAAAAGTGTAAGTAAATGGTTTCTAAAATTGTAAACCATCTTTCAAGCAAGCAAGTAAGTAAATGATTTTTTAATAATTAAACCATTTTTCGTTAGAAGCAATGGTTTTAAATTGTAAAACCATTTTTCAAAGAGCAAGCAAGCAAGCAATCAAGCAAGCAAAGAATGTTTAGAAAATGCAGCCTTCCTTGGCTTCTAAGCAAGAAACTGCCGAGGACTCAGACGCACGGTGTGGTGTTAGGATCTCATACATGCATTTTAGCTTTGGCTCGGTCGGGCAAACGTGAGGACATACATCATGCATTTAAAGGAGACCGTGGCACGTACAGAGTATATAAGGTTATGAGCTCTAACTAAATTATGGTGATGGCTAATTCCAGTCAATTCCACTATATTCACCGGAAAGGTGATGGACACAGTTCCCCACCTAAGACTGCCGCCTGTGCTTCCGTGGTTCACCAGGGTACAAGTGTAATAGGCCTGGTTGATGTTTCTTTATAAGCATAATATACGCTTTTGAAAATCAACTGATATTCCCGGTCGCCTGTGCTTCGGAGAGTTTTAGCAAAACGGGTTGAGCCTGTGCTCCCGCTTTATTTCAAAGATGCGGTCGAGCCCAGGCTCTGAGCTTATGGGGTAAGTTTTGAGAAACTTTAGCTAAAAAGGTTTATGAAAAGTTTTGAGCAACTTTTAAAGCAAGAGTTGAGAAAAGTTTTAGAAACTTTTAAAGTAAGATAAGGCAAGGCAAGAGGTTTTGAAAGGTTTTATAAACTTCAAGTATAAGCAATAAAAAGTTTCAGAAACTTTAAAGTAAAATAAAGAAGAAAGAAATATTTCGGAAAAATATCATGTAAACGTAAAGTTTTACAATTTTAGATGTTTTCTAGAAAAGCAAAACATTTTCTAAAAGATACACTCACCGAGCTCATGAATAATATTTTATGTTTTAAAACTATTTTCCAGTACAGTATCGCAGACTGAGCATACAGAGATTCTCCCGACTTTTGTATCGTTGTTGTAATTACTAATCTTGTAAGGAAATACTTGAATTTGTATAATGGAGCATATGTAAGGTACATAGTATAGTTTGTGAAAAATAAAGGAGCTTTGAGGCTCTTGAAAGAATGTCATGGTTGCCATATTTGGAAATGTGTAAAATCGGTGATACAAAGCCTTGGGATTATTGTCCTATATACAACCAAGTATGTCGAAATTTTATAAAATCATAAGTTTAGAAAAGAAAATTTTTATAGGAGGTTTTAGCAAGCAATACGGTCGCTTCACAGAGTTTCTAGTCGTTAGAGGTAATCTACCGGGATTGTGGAGGCTGGCACGCCCGCCACCGAAGGCAAAATAAGGTGGTACGTGAGCACAAGTGGTTAAGCATCGTAGTTTTCGTATACACTATTTACACTACTGGCAACCATGCATTTTCCAATTCAAAGTACATACATATAAGGTGATTCAGTATTAAATGGGGCTTGATTTTTTTTATACAAAGACTATGTCAGCAGAGGACGCGAGGTCGCCCTAGAGAAAGACCTGTGGCGTTTGAGCGTCCTCAAGTACCCGAGGGATGAGCACATAGTTGGTTCCACTACCGCCTATGAATCAGCCTCCAAAGAAGAAATAAGCTGACCATCTGGCCACTTAAGGAGCTCATGCCGTGGATTGTTTACAATGAAAGCAGTAAGTACTGATTAAGAAATAGTAAATCATGAATACTACAGTTAAATAAGTACTCCACCACCACCCAGGAGTTTATTGAAGAACCCGGGAGGTCGATAGAGAGAGTACGTGAGCCGGGCGCCAAGCCATGATGCAAGTAGGGTGATCCGCAGGCAGCCTGGCATGGCTAGACCGCTGCAAATAAGTGCTTACTGAGTTACTGGTCGCACAAATGAGCAAAGAGTCTTGTTTTCCAGCTTTTCCGATGTAAAGATGGGCTAAGGGGATTGGTGGGACGCCAGGGAGAGGAGGTATCCTAATGGCATATCATGGGACCAATTTCAATGTAGCCCATCATAGGTTCTTTCCTCAAAGTCATAAGGATTCGAATCGAGGAGTTCTTCGTTAGAACGTAAGAACATGTCGGGCCTCCGAGTATGAGGTAGTTCTCTAACTAATTAGATTGGTTCCATACATTCGCGCATGAAGTCCTGAAATGCAAGAGGTTTTTATCGTGACTACAACCTGATCGAGTGCATTTATCGTTGGTCCCAGAATAGATTGGGACTTAATGAGGCCGTCTGAGCTGAGCAAAGTACTACACGGCGACGCAGCAAAGCAGGAAGTAAGAGTAAGAGAGGAGCGCACTGTGCACGTCCCAACAAAGCCTCAGACAAGATAGCATAAAAGAAGAACAAGGGCGAGGTTACAGAGGCCGAGGTGCAGGTCGAGGAGCCATTCCCAGTCGTGGATCATGAGGGCCTCGGGCCATACAGCGCGGGCACCGCAGTCTCCTCCCGTATGTCATATGTGGTCGAGGCGACACCATGGGGAGGTAAGAGATCTCAAGACAGGTGTTTCTATCAGGCCAGGAAGGCCATTTTATTGTAAGGTCCTCACCATCGGGTGCGTAAACATCGCAGCGCCCCATACCCCAGCACTTAAATTAGCACACAGAGGTCGTCGGGGAGAGGTGTCCTAGTGAGGGGCCAACACACCGCAGTGTAGGTGGTCAGTGGCAGAGGTAGGAGGCAAGGCCCCAGGTACGCAGACACAAGAGACTCGCACTCAGCCGTAGTATATGTCGTGGACCCAGCAAGATGCAGATGCACCCGTATGTAAGCCATCGTATTATTTCTATCCTGATCAAGGATGCTTATACATTAGTGGACCTGTGGAGCCACACATCCATTCGCATCCGTGCCTTTCTAGATCGCTCAGATAGAGACCAAACATTAGAGGGTCGTGATGGAGAGTTTCCCTTCCAAATTGAGATCCGCTATATTCCTGTACGTAGTCGAGATAGTAGAGTTCGATTGAGGGACAGGAGTCCCAAATGATCTCGTGGCCTTAGATACGAGGGATTTGATGTGGTTCTCTGCACGGATTGGCTATCTCGCCAGAGCCACATTAGATTGTTATAAAAGGAAGTAAAGCTGTATAGGCCGTGGAAATTGAGGTTAAGTTTAGGAATATGGTGAGTGTTATCTCAAGATGATCTCTGGGCCATGACAAGCAGAATGTCTGCGTAAGGGCTGCTGTGGTTATCTAGCTTATGTGGTGGAAACAAAGAGTGAGGACTCGTGGATGATTCCAGCTTGTTAGAGAGTTCCTGCATGTATTCCCATATGATATTGCAGGATTACCTTCAGAAAGAGAGGTGGAGTTCACCATTGATTTGATCCTGTGGACCTGAGCCCATTTCATTCCTTATAGGATGGCTCTCAAGTAGTAGCCGAGAGAGCTAAGGCCCGCTTAGAAGAATTGTTATAAGGATTCATTCGGACGAGCATATCCCCATGGGGAGAGCTCCAGCCTTCGTGGAAAAGAAAGATGGGAGTTTGGCGCTGTGTATAGATTACGGTGCAAACAAATTGAAAGTTACCATCCGCAATCGCATCCACTCCCAAGGATCAAGGTTATTCGATCGCCTCCTGTGGGTCCTAAGTGTACTCTAAGATAGATTTGAGGTCGGGTATCACGCTTGAGGGTGCAGTGGAGGGTGATGTTCTCAAGATCGCATTCGTGATTAATGCCACGGACATTATGAGTTTCTGGTGATGCCGTTTGGTTTGACTAATGCCTCGGCAGTTTTGATGGATTTGATGAACCGGGTATTCCAGCCGTATTTGGATAGGTTCGTCATAGTCTTTATTGATGATATCCTAGTGTATTCAGGTAGTTCAGAGGAACATTCAGAGCACCTGAGGATTGTGTTGCAGACTCTAAGGGAGAGACAGTTATATGCCAAGTTGAGCAAGTGTCGGGCTTGCTCGACAGGTGGCATTCCTTTGGGGTCATGTGATCTCAGCCGAGGGGGTGAGTGTGGATCCTCAGAAAATAGAAGCTGTAGTAAATTGGAAACCGCCTAAAGAATGCTCGAGGTTAGAAGCTTCCTTGGTTTAGTGTGATATTACGTGAAGTTTGTTGAGGGTTCTCCAAGATAGCGTTCTCAATCAATTGCCGACTAGGAAAGATGTCAAGTATGATTGGGTGGATGCTCACTGCCAGAGTTTGTAGAGTTGAAGGGTAGATTGACTTCAACTCCAGTTCTAGCTTTGCCCAATGGGAGAGATGGGTTTGTGGTTTACAGTGATGCTTCCCGGCAAGGCCTTGGTTGTGTTTTGATGCAGAATGATAGTGATTTGCATATGTTCTCTCTAGACAAATTTCAAGTATGAGGATAATTAATTTCACACATGACTTAGAGCTTATAAAGAATGGTTTAGTTCAAGATATGAGACATTACTTATATGGTGTTCCTGCGTGATCTTTACATCATATATCTCTCAATATATTTTCACCCAGAAAGAGTTAAACCCGAGGCAAAGAAGACGGCTTCGAGTCGACATGACTACGAATCGGTACTCATTGAGTACCATCCAGTGGAAAGCACGGTCGAGCAGATGCCTTGAGTAGCGAATAGAGAGTTCTTGTCTCCAGGCAGAGATCGGGCATCTTCCACCGCAGGATCTAAGAGCTTTAGGGGTGATATCGAGGCCGAGAATTCAGGAGCCTTGTTAGCCATTTCATGTTAGACCTCTTAGTGGATCAGATTCTAAAGTAAAAGGGCCAAAGTGGATCCATAGATGATTAAGCTTTAAGGAAGATAAAAGGAAAGAAAGCAGAGTTTCAAATTATGACGATGGTATGATAAATTAAAGGACAGAGGAATGTGCGTGCTTATATGGCGAAATGAAGAGAGACATTATGGAAGAAGCACATCTATCTGCTGTATGCTATGCATCCAGGTAGTACCAAAGATGTACGTGACTCTTGAAAAAGAACATTACCGGTGGAACGGGATGAAGAAAGAGATTGCAAGTTTCGGCCTCCGTATGTCCAACCCGTCAAGAGGAAGCGCAGAGCATCGTAGGCCCGTAGGGAAGATACGCCATTCCTATTCCAAAGATGGAAATGTGGGAGAAGATCACTATGGATTTTGTGACAGTCTCCACTTTAATTTGTGAGGCAACATGATGCGATATGGGTGATAGTTGATCGATTGACGGTCCGCCATTTTCCCGCCACTAATGTCGAGGATTCTCCGAAAGTCGTCAGCTTTGTATGTGGATGAGGATAGTGAGACTTCATGGGGTTCAGCTTCTCGATAGTTTCAGATCGAGACCCTGTGTCTACATCCGTGTTTTGGCCTAGCTTGCAAACACTTTAGGTACTCGCCTTCATTTCAAATATTTATTTCATCCTCAGATTTGATACCGCTCAGAGAGGACTATCTGTATCGCTAGAGGATATGTCGAGCTTGTGTGATGGAACTAAAGGAAGTTGGGATACTCACTTAGCACTAATGGAGTTTGCTTTACAACAATAGCTACTCAAGCCAAGATAGATATGGCCTCCATTTGAGGCAATCGTATGGCAGAAATGCCTGACTGCCAGGCCGGGATGAGGTTGGCGAGAAGACTAGTAGGTCCCGAATCATACAGATCACTCAGAGAAAGGAAAGTTGTTCGTGATAACTTGGAAGATAGCAAGAGATAGATGTAAAAGCAGCGGACAATCGTCGTAGAGACTTGCAGTTTGAGATAGGTGACCAAGTCTTTTTGAAGATTTCACCTTGGAAAGGTGTGTTGAGATTTGGGAAACGAGGCAAGCTTAGTCCGAGGTATATTGGACCTTATGAGATCGTGAGCAAAGTGGGGCCAGTAGCTTACAAATTGAAGTTACCCCCAGAGTTGTCAAGGATTCATGATACATTCCATGTATCAATGTTGAGGAAATATATCCCGGATCCTTCACATGTATTGAGAGAGCAGCCAAGCAGCGAAAAGGGAGAATTTGATTTTATGAAGAGACACCGTGCGACAGATCACAAGGAACAGGTGTTGAGAAGCAAAGCTATCCCATTAGTTAAAGTACTATGAAGAATCATGAGAGTGGAGGCAACTACTTGGGAGCCAGAGGCCCAGATGCGCCGTCAATACCCTCAATTATTTTCGTGGATGAGGCATTTTCCTTCCCTCTTTTAGAAGTTTAGTTTATTCATTTCGAGGGACGAAATGTTCTAAGGGAGGATTTCAGAACGCCCGTCTCGAAAGTACAAAGACAACAACCTGTGAGGGGGGCATATAAGAGCTCTAAGTGTCACTATAGTAGTATTTTGAGACTAAAGTAGGAATTAAAGTTTATGGAACCCGGATTTGTGTATGAGGACAAGGGTACAATTGTCATTTCTTTAGCAAATAGGGACAAGGAATATGAAAATCATTATGTAGAGATGGGCCACAATACAAATAGCATAAGTTAGCAATTGAAAATTAAAGAGATGAGGGTCAAATTTCAATTAATGAAAAGTTGATATTATAAATAATGAGAGTTGATATGCAAATGTTGAGTGCTTGAGGACTTAAGTACAATTAAAGGAAAGTTGAGATTAAATAGATGAGACAAACAAATAAATCATTTGTCTCATTTTAGGCTAGGGTCAATTTAAGAAGGAGAAGAAATGAGAGAGCCAAAAGAAGAGGGAAGAGGGAGGAAGAAGAGGAAGAAGGGAAGGAGACCAAAACCAAGGTAAGTTTTCATTTGGAAATCAAGGGTAATTTGATGTCTTGAGCTTTTGGTATGCATTTCCATGGAACTTAGTTATTTTCCCTTGTTCAGGTTTCAGGAGAGATCACATTAACCCTAGAATTCTTGAAGTTTTGTGGGAAAACCCACTTGGTGAAATTAAACATGAATCATCATAATTTTATGGTTTTGTAAGAATTGGAGGACCTTAGGTAGAGTTCTTGCATTTTCACCTAGGGTTTTCATGGTAATGAGCTCCAATCACCAATTCAAGTGTTGTGAAGTTATTTTGATGAATCTATGTTGGCTTTTGATGAATGCTGCAAAAGGAGAATGTTAGGTTTTAAAGGAAATTCTGTCAAAATTTGGTAAACCACTGCTTTACTTTGGTTGAGATTGCTATAATCATCCAAATAAATTGACGATACTGTAAAAAAAACAAAAATCAAACCATAAGAGATAGGGATACAAATGTATAGAAGGAACCAAGAGCAAATTGAACTCTAAGGCTCCCAAATACGGATCGAAAGGTGAGCTCAGCTCACTGATTTTGCTCTGTTTTGGGTATGGTTGTAGTGTTTTGGCTATATGGAGCCACTCATACAAATTGAGTGATTCAAAATTCTGGGTAAAATAGACATCTAGGGAATAAGTTATCTGAAGGAAGTGCATGCAAATTGTGGGGTTTGAAAAGTGCCTAGAAAATTTGTCAAAAGTGAGCTATGTGCAGATTCTGTTCTGCCAAATTGAGTCATCTAGATGTAAAATACAATAATTTGAGTTTGGTGATCCAAATTGGGTGATTCCAATTGGAGAAGAAACCTTAGAATCAAGGAGTCAAAGGAGTAAAGAACCATTTCCAAATTATGGAGTTAAGATCCCAGAAATCAAGGATAACAGTAGGTGATTTAGTGAGTTTGGAATCAAAACATGCTGTAACTTGTGTTATGTGGTTGAGGGCCTTTATAAGGAATTTTACATTGAAACTTTAAAGATATGCCATTGATATATAAAGGACTGATCTGAGAGTTTTACAATTTTGAAGACCTTTTGAATAATTCTGCACAAACCATAGAGTATTGTTGGAAAAAGGGTACCAAATGAGTGGTTTTTGTTAGGTTTTTTAGTGCTCAAGGTAAATTGTTAATTTTGACTTTATATGAATGTTGGGGGTGACCTTAGCGGTTTGGCGGTGAAGTACGCGTTTATACGCTTATACATAGGCTATTATGTCAGATTCGTTGAGTGTAGCTAAAAAAGTAAAGGCGTGGGAAAGTGTGGAACTCAGGCCTCAAGTTTTAGTGCAAAGAGGAGCGTTTCAACTCATTTTCCAAATACTAAACAGACATATTATTATAAACTGTTTTACACCGGTATTTCATGGTTTTGATTTGCAACCATTTTCAAGAAACAAGCAATGAATTAGAAATCAAGCAAATGGTTTTCAGTTAAACCATTTTTGAAAAGTAAGTAATGGTTTCTAAATTGTAAAAACCATCTTTCGCTATAAGTGGAGTAAATGGTTTTTGAATAATTAAACCATTTTTCGTTAAGGCAAATGGTTTTAAATTGTAAAACCATTTTTCAAAGAGCAAGCAAGCAAGCAATCAAGCAAGCAAAGAATGCTTAAAAACAGCTTCCTACGTAAAGCAGCAAAACCGGTCGGGAGGTATTCGCACGCGGCACGGTGGTGTTAGGATCTCATATGATGCATTTTAGTTTTGCCTGGTCGGCAAACGAGACATACATCATGCATTTAAAGGAGACCGTGGCACGTGATAGGAGTATATAAGGTTAGCTCCAACTAAATTATTATGGATGGCGACTCCGTGCCAATTCCAACTATATTCACTCCTGGAAAGGTGATGCGGACACGTGTCCTTCTCCACCGCACCTGGGCCGCCCAAAGCCTGCGGTTCACAGGGTACACATAAAATAGGGCTCAAAGTGGTTGATGTTTTATACATAATATACGCTTTGAAAAATCAACTATTGGTTCCTTGCCGCCTGTGCTTCCTGAGAGTTTTAAAGAAACTATTGGAGCCCAGTTCCCGCTTTATTTCAAAGATGCGGTTGAGCCCAGTTCTGTTTATGAAAAGTTTTGAGAAACTTCTTGAAGCAAAGGTTTATGAAAAGTTTTGAGCAACTTTAAAGTAAGAGTTGAGAAAAGTTTTATAAACTTTTAAAACAAAATAAGGCAAGCAAGTAAGAGGTTTATGAAATGTTTTATAAACTTTCAAGTAGCAAGCAATAAAAGTTTCAGAAACTTTAAAGTAAATAAAAAGAAAGAAATATTTGAAAATATCAGGTGTAAACGAAAGTTTTACACTTTAGATGTTTTAAAAGCAAACATTTTCTAAAAGCATACACTCCACCGAGCCTGCTTTAGCCCATTATTTTCTCTCGTTTTTAAAACTATTTTCCGTGCACAGTACGCCAAGACGGAGCATAGTAGATTCTCCCGATTTTTGTATCGTTGCTGTAATTAATAATCTTGTAAGGAAATACTTGAATTTGTATAATGGAGCATATGTATGTACATAGTATGGTTTCTGTGAAATGTGTGAGCTTGAGGCTCTTTTGAAAGAATGTCATGGTTGCCATATTTGGAAATGTGTAAAATTGTGTATACAGGTTTTGGGACATGTCCTATATACAGCTGTTATGTTGCCGAAATTTTATAAAATCACAAGCTTAGAAAGAAAATTTTATAGTGAGGTTTTAAAGAAGCAATACGCTTTCTCGGCTCACGTGAGCTTCTGGGCCAAGCAGAGCAGAACGGCCGGGATTGTGGGAGTGGCTCTGTGACGCCCGCCTAATCGAAGGGGTGGGGTGTCATCGCCAATGTGAATTGCTGGTAGAGCTCGGTCCATGTGAACTCGAGGGGAAGAGCCTCGCGTAGGAACACCAGTGTAGCTCGCCCAAGCAACCGATGGGGAAGAGCTCGCCAGAGTGAATTATCGCCAGAGCTCGCCCAAGTGAACTCATGCAGATCAAGCACGTGAATAGTTGAGAGTCTGGCCCAAGCAAAACTCGATGGAAGAGCTCACAAAAGTGAATATCGCCGAGCTCGTCCAAGTGAACTGATGGGAAGAGCTCGTTAATGTGAATAGTTGAGTAGAGCTCGTCCAAGTAAACTGATGGGAAGAGCTCGTCAGAGTGAATTGCTGTCAGGAGCTCGTCTAAGTGAAGAGAGGGGAAGAGCCTGGGCTAAAGTGAACAGCTTGAGTAGAGCCTGGCCAAAGTAAACTCGATGGGAAGAGCCTGGCTAAAGTGAATTGAAGCCGCAGGAGCTCGCCCATGTGAACTGAGGGGAAGAGCTCGTCAATGTGAATAATAGAGTAGAGCTCGCCCAAGTAAACCGACATGGGAAGCAGCTCACAATGGAATTGGTCGCGGTGGAGCTCGCCCATGTGGAACCGAGGGAAGAGCTCGCCGAGTACAGGGCTGGAGTAGAGCTCATTCCAAGTAAACCGGGCTGGCAGCTCGCCGAGTGAATTGCCGCCGTGAGCCTGGCCCCAAGTGAACCGAAGGGAAGAGCCTGGCACGTGAATATCGAGTGTAGCCTGGCCCAAGTAAACCGACCGGAAGAGCTCGGCCAAAGTGAATTATCGCTCGGGAGCTCGCCCAAGGAACTCGATGGGAAGAGCTCGCACGTGACAGCTGGAGTAGAGCCTGGCCCAAGTGAATCGACGGGAAGAGCTCATCAGAGTGAATTACCGCCGAGCTCGCCCAAGTGAACAGAGGAAGAGCCGCCAAAGTGGTCAGCTTGAGCAGAGCTCACAAAAGCAAACCGGCGGGGAAGAGCCTCGTCAAAGTGGAATTACGCGTGGAGCTCGCCCATGGAATCAAGGGAAGAGCTCGCCAATGTGAACAGCTTGAGTAGAGCTCGCCCAAGTAAACTGGATGGGAAGAGCTGTCGAGTGAATTGTCAGCTGATTCGCCCATGTGGAACTGAGGGCAGCTCGCCGAGTGAATACTGAGTAGAGCTCGCCCAAGTAAATCATGGAAGAGCTCGCCGAGTGAATTATCGCCAAGAGCTCGCCCAAGTGAACCGGGCCGGGAAGAGCTCAAGTAATGTGAATATCGAGCAGAGCCTGGCCCCAAGTAAACTGATGGGAAGAGCTCGCCGAGTGAATTGGCCGCCGTGGAGCTCGCCCAAGTGAACTCGAGGGAAGAGCCTGGCCGTGAGCGAATACTGAGTAGAGCTCGCCCAAGCAAACTGATGGGCGATCACGCCGAAAGGGAATAGTTGAGTAGAGCTCGCCCGGGCAACCACGGGAGAGCTCAAGCCAATGTGAATATCGGCGGGAGCTCGGCCCAAGTGAACCGATGGGAAGAGCTCGCACGTGAATATCGGTAGAGCTCGCCCAAGTAAAACTGATGGGAAGAGCCTCAGCCAAAGGAATATCACAGGAGCTCGGCCCAAGTGAACTGATGGGAAGAGCTCGGCATCGAAGAAGCCGAGTGAGTCATTCAAGTAAACTCACGGGAAGAGCTCATCGAGTGAATTGTCGTCGTGAGCTCGCCCAAGTGAACAGAGGGGAAGAGCCTGGCCAAAGAGAATAGCTGAGTAGAGCTCACAAAGTAAACTCGATGGGAAGAGCCGGCCAAAGTGAATTAGCCGTGAGCTCGCCCATGTGAACTCAAGGGAAGAGCTCACAATGTGAACACTGAAAGGCAGCCTGGCCCAAGTAAATCGATGGGAAGAGCCTGCCGCAGTGAATTACCGCCGAGCCTGGCCCATGTGAACTGAGGAAGCATTCGCCAGAGTGAACACTGAGTAGAGCCTGGCCCAAGTAAACCGATGGAAGAGCTCGAGGAATTACCGCCAAGAGCTCGTCCAAGTGAACTCAATGGGAAGAGCCTGGCACGTGAATAATAGCAGAGCTCGCCCAAGTAAACCGACGGGAAGAGCTCTGCCAGAGTGAATTACCAGAGCTCGGGCCCAAGACCGAGGGAAGAGCTCGCCGAGTGAATACCGAAAGTAGAGCCTGGCCTAAGTAAACCGATGGAAGAGCTCGAGTGAATAGTCGAGCAGAGCTCCGCTCCAAGTAAACCGCTGTGAGAGCTCGCCAATGTGAATAGCTTGAGCGGAGCCTGGCCCAAGGGAACTCGATGGGAGAGCCTCGCCACGTGAATAGTCGAGTAAAGCTCGGCCCAAGTAAACCGATGGGAGAGCTCACAATGTGAATAGTTGAGTGGAGCTCGTTCAAGTGAACCGATGGGAAGAGCTCTTCGCCAATGTGTGAATCTACCAGTGGAGCTCGTCTGGGCAACCGATGGGAAGAGCTCAAGCCAATGTGAATTGGCCGGGCGTGAGCTCGCCCATGTGAACCGAGAGGAAGAGCCTGGGCCGAGTGAAATGGGCTTGAGTAGAGCTCGCTCAAGTAAACTGATGGCGGCAGAGCCCGCCAGAGTGAATTGCCGCTGAGCTCAGCCCAAGTGAAATCAATGGAAGAGCCTGCATCGTAATATTATGTGGCCTGCTCCATGTGGAACCGATGGGAAGAGTCGGTCAGCGGAATACCGCGTGAGCTCGCCCATGTGAACTGAGAGGAAGAGCCTGGGCCGAGTGAATCACTGAGTAGAGCTCGCCCAAGTAAATCGACTGGGAGAGCCTGCCACGTGAATCATTGGCTCCCGGCGCCGGCCTCGTGGCTTCTCTGCCCGAATGGCGAGCAGCCGAGCGGCAATGTAGCCCGAGCCGGTTTGACTGAGGCACTGCGGTTCGTGGTGAGTAGATGAGCTCTGGCCAATGGTGGCGTCTGCACCGGCGGCGGCGTAGCCGAGTGACAATGTACCGAGCCGGTCCGACTCTCGAGGCGCGTGGCCCCGTGCGTAGCAGACATCGCCAACGGTGGCATTCCAGCCGAGTGGCGATGTAGCCGAATGGCAATGTAGCCCGAGCCGTTTGACTCCCCGAGGCGCCAGGCCTATGCAGTAGATGAGCCTGGCCAATGGTGGCGCCCACCGAGCGGCGATGCAGCCGATCGCAACGTGAAATTTCGAGAAACTAATTTTTAAGGGTTACCCCATCACCGCTTCGCTTTGAGTCCTTTAGTCGACTTGTTGTTTTGGTTCTTCTTCTTTCTAGATAACCTGATGAAGCTCTTCCATTCCTTCCTCCCCGCTAGATAGCGGTTTCGGGCCTTTGTCCATTGACTTTGAATTCTTTCCAAAGACGTCCCATCGCCACCGCCTCCAAATGTATCGCTTGACACCACCGGTGTACGGCCCACTCCATTGGATTTCAACTTTCCCGAAACAATTCTTTCGCTTTAAAATCTAAATAAGAGAACCCGGCTCTAAGCCTAACTCTTTCTCCTCGATCCTTCGATCATGTCATTTCTTTGTCTTATCCTCAGAGATTTTTGTGCATTACTATAGGCTTCTATTTTCACCTTCACCTACGCTTGAACAATCTCTTCCTCAGCCTTTTAAAAGCTTAAGTTCATCTTACTGCCTTCACATTGTAGATTCCAAATTTTAGTAGGTGACATGGTTTGCCAAACACCCCATGGGACATTCCAATGGAGTTGTATGGGCTTCTGTGTCTATAAAGTGCATCATCAAGTCTTCGAAGACCAATCCTTCCCCGTCGAGCTCACACTTTTCTACATTCTCTTAATCTCCAAACTCAACATTCATCTGTCCTGCACATGTTTACCCCATTCACATGTCGATCCCACACGTCATGAGTTAAAATATTTTGAAAGCCTGGTAATACTTCCCCATCATCAGATAGTTCAAACCTCAAACTACCAAAATGATTTTTCGCACAGCTCGTGGTAACCACAAAGGTCACCCTTCTGACAAATGAACTTCCACACCCATTTGAACATAATCACAGCGATGCTGCTGCGTTCCCAAATGATGGTAGAATGGTCCTCTATAAAATCTATTCTCTATACATCAAAGATTTTGCACCACCATTATACCTTAGGCATTTCATTTCCTCGCCGAAGTATTTCCAATCTGCAGATCTATCAAGCACAACTTAACTGCACTCAAAGACACCAAGATAAAGGCCAATAAACCAGACGAGTATCTTATGAGTCGTTCTTTCTCCGAAAATGCTCTATGGTGGTGGATGTGGTATCTATTCCGTAATATTGTCTCTGCCTTTTCTCTCGCATACATTCTTATTATCATGTCAAGACTCTTTAAATCATAAAGTGGGATCATCCCAAATATAATACTCATTGCTGTACTCGAAGCCTCTCTTCACTGTAAATGAATTCGTATGAACTACTCCACAAGCCAAGAAGTTCAGCACACGCATACCAGAATGTGAAGGAAACTTAAAACAAATGGTCATCCGGGAAGCTCTTCCACATTTTCTTCAAGAAAGGTTTTCTACTTTAGCAAGGATCACATCATCATATCATACACCCCTTTTATCCTCGACTTCCAGCCAACTTCAGAATAGCAAGACTCCACCTTATCACCCGGCTTAGCTTCCTTCTTTTGACATCGTGTATTCTATCACGTAAGACGATGAATAATAACATGGATCCAAAATGTATCGTCAATTTTTCATACAAATACTATGGCTAGTGATTCCTCCTTTTCACTTTGTTGAATAATTTTCAGGGTTTACTGGTCTTATTTCAGCATAGTATATGGTCCTCGAATATTTTCTCCTTTCTTCATTTCGAGGATACCCCATTGCAAAATCACCGGCATCACACATTATTTCAAATCCTCGATCCTACTGGTGCAAAAGAATTATGTGCTTGAACCGCACTGACCTGATTTCTTCGTGCAAATTTACAGGAGTCATCAAAATTAAACTCAAGATCCCTTCTCCCGCACCCGCATAATGGTCCGGCCATTTGCAGAGAAGTCTTCATGAATCTCCTATAAAATCCTATTTCAAGAAGCTTCTTACCCTTTTTTTTAATGGTAAAAAGGAGCTTTGATAATGGATAAATTTTAGATCGTCTACTTCACCAAGAAGGTAAATTTTGTCTAAGAACAATACTTTTTCCATGCTACTCATAAAATGGCATTTTTTCCTAATTCGAAGCATATGCTAACTGCTTGTTCTGGCATCTGCTAATCAAGCCTGTGTTCTCAACACTGACATCAAAGCCGATCCATACGTGAAGTCATCCATAAAATCCCCCATAACCTCTTCAATCAAGTCCGAGAATATTGACATCATACAATCTTCGAATGTAGCAGATGATTACATGTTCCTTCAAATGGCATCCTTCCACAAAGGTACCATGGTAATACGTGAACGGGTTCTTCGGTCCTCGCAATAGCAACTGATCAGATTCGAATACCCATCCAAGAAACAAAATGAGGGTGTCCTTTAATCATTCCAACATCCGATCAATGAAGGCAAAGTGGAAATGATCTTTTCGTGGCTTGTGTTCAAACCTTCCGTAATCAATGCACAATTCTCCATCCTGTCATCGTTTCGTTGAATCAATTCATTTTTCTTATCATGATCATGTGCAAACCCACTCCCTTCTTGGAACCACATGGACTGGTCACCCAAGGACTATCCGAAATCAGATAAATAAACCAAAGATTCACACCTGAGAAACAATTTCCTTCCCGACTCACTCCTTCATCACCGGATCTCAACATGTTCTACGATATCAGTTTCTTCTAGCGCATTCTAGCGCATGCAACCGATGGATCACACTTTCAATTCCTTCTAAACGGATCAAGCTACAGACTTTATGCTTCCTTAAGATTTTCAAAGAATCGCTCCTCAAAGATCACCGAGTTCAGCGCAGATAATCAACGGTTCTCCTCGTAATTCCTCCTAAGTAAGCATCATGACTTGCCAAATTTTCAACACTAGCCCTCTCACTCAGCTTCTCGATTTAACTCCCTTTCTGATTACTTCCCTTGTCACTTCTCATTATTCGCAGCTCAACACGCTTTCTATAGAATGAAAAACTGTTGGTACATGACAATCGAGTAGTCATCTTCAATATACTCGGGAATTTATCTCTTTCATTGATAAAAATTGAGCATTAATCATTGTGAACATCGTATCAGAGGCATGCACATCATCAACTACACTGCACTCTTTCTTCGTTTGATGTAGCTCCATATCTCTCGCATGCTTTGATCGTTGAAAGCAGTTAGTTCTCCTTCCAACCTCAAGGTAAGAACTCAGCTTAGACAATGATCAGTAAGGGCCTAAGAGGTTAGGAATGGTCTCCTCCCAATAGCAAGAGGTACTGTGAATCCTCTTCCATGTCCGTAATGATGAAGTTCACTGAAAAACAAATTTTAACAAAGGACTCAAGACATCTTCCAAGACTCCTTCGTAGTTTTTACCACATCTGGCTCGCCATTTGAAGAAGAATAATATGGAATAAACTCCCAAACTTAATCACAAAATAGAAAGAGGCATCAAGTTTATACTACTCCCGAGTCACGCAGAGCTCGAATCTAACTCCTCCAATGATATGAATCAGAAACCCCCATCCTTCATCTTTTCCCGGCAATTCTTTTATCACAGACCGCAAGTGAGTGTTGAGATTCATAATCCTTCTTCTACAATCTTTCTTTCGTCAAAGATGTCCTTCAGACTTCAGACAGAGTGGCATCCGAAATACCACTGGGAATGCAGATATCGACTTAACAAAGGTTTTCAAAACCTGCAACCTGCCTCTCCATCTTTGATTTCCAAGTACTGTGGAACGTGGGATCATACAGAGCCTCGGATAATCCTTCCCATCTGCTCCTTCTTCTTTCTCCGCTATTCTTCCTTCCTGGCTTTCTTCTTCTTTATTTACCATTATTTTTTCTTCATCTTTTCTAACTCCTTCCCACTCCTAAGTCGTTACGCCCACAGCTGATTCTTCAGGTCACTTGGGAAGGC
Organism: Tetrastigma voinierianum; assembly: GCA_016808115.1. Lineage (NCBI taxonomy): Eukaryota > Viridiplantae > Streptophyta > Magnoliopsida > Vitales > Vitaceae > Tetrastigma > Tetrastigma voinierianum. The sequence goes on from JAEQBH010001705.1 coordinate 55,547, forward strand.
ATCTTCCTCCTCGGGCTTCATAGGTCAGGCCACCGTCTACTGTAACTCAAAGTTCTCGTGGATGCAGCCATGTGTTCGTAATTCAGAGACTGGCAAGATTTATTTCCACCTCGCAAGCTTTCGCTTCGATGTTCAATGCCTTTTATTTATCCCCATGAACTCATAAGATCCGTTCTTTCAAGACGTCCTCCGACCCCTGATCCATTTCTCGTGTTCATTTCGTGCCGGCCGAACCTCGCGTCGCTGATAACCCCCTGGGCTGGGAGGGTTCCCCATTTCCATCCCTTGCAGCTCAGAAGCTCTCCACCATACGAAATTCTCATGGTTCCTCACTGTGAGCAATGTGTTACGGGTTAAGATTGGGTTTGAAATGGTAGCTGCCACCCAGATACTTAACCTCTTCAAGACGGTGGTGACTGTTCTTTCGCAGCTCTCTCTCACTTCCCTTCAATAACTTCTTCTAACCGGCTTCCATTCCCATGAGCAAGTGTGTGTTCCTTTCGCTTTGTCCATCCTCGTGCATACGGCATCCAATCTCGCCTCCATGGCCAGCATCCGCTACCATGATCCTTCCTTCCGCGAGCCTTCTGAAAACTCAAGGAGTTTTCAGTGTCAGATTTAGCCGTGTCTTTCAATCGCCTCATTTTTCGACTTTTTCGCCAATGCTCCACAACATGAAGCATCATCGATCCCTTTGATATATCATTCAAGGTATATGCTTGCGCTGTCGTCCATCCTAGGTCTTCGCATCTATCCTATGATTGACATCTTCTCAAAGAACCGTCAATCTTCCTAAGCTACACATGTGCTTTCATCTTCCCTCACGAACACAACAGATTTCCCTCCTTCTCCGAGGCGAGGGACTGGGAAGAATCTACCTACAGTCTCTACTAACTCCTCCCAAGTATCAATGCAACTATATGGTGTGAGATTCATACCATGTAATTGGGATTCTTAGAGAGAATGGGAATAGATGCAATAATGACTTCGTCTCACCCCATTCAATTCCTCAATCAGATTAAATTTATCCCGAGAAATCTTCCTGTGTGCTCGCTCGGGTCCTCAAGTGGGACTTTAATTCAGAACCGATGTCACTTGGCACTATCAGAATTAGTGCCGGCTTAAGTTCAAAATTATTTGCATCATTAGTTTATCACTGACATAGTACTCCATTCGAATAATAGTTTCAAGTCCCAGTACGTTGATCGGGAGGCCTCTAATCAGCTTCTCTATGCAATTTCATTCCGATCCCGCTTCATCCGCCATGGCCGAGTTTTCTCACTCTTATCTTCTCAAGCCTGCTTTCTAATTCCTCAGGTTCACGAATCAATGTTCTGCTTCTATGATTAAAATTTATTCGAAATCAAAACACACTTTCTGGTTAATAGATTGTCCGTCTACAAATATTTTCAATTTGGTTTGCTAAATAAGTAAGGCTAAAAATAACTGATCGCTGAAAAGCTATTTGCTTCTTGCTTTAAAATGTCCAAATTAAGATTTCCTTCTTTCGCCCGAATATCGATTTAATATTCTTTTCGATCCTAAGAACTGCCATAAACTCTATTGACAGACCAAAGACATATATAAATTTCTATGACACTATTACCAAAGGACTATTGTCTAATCCCCCCAAGAGTGCCATAAAACTTGTCGACTGCCTACTATATAAACTAAAATATCTCCTAAGAGTAAATCATTTTCAATTTTGGTTTCGGGGTCTAATATCTCCGCAAGTTGGGTAATGTGCCTATAAGTAATAAAATGGATTTAAGTCCAGATATCGATCCCACGTGAGATCTCAAGAATTCTAGATCAACTACCCCGACTACTCAAGCCCATACTATTCGACTATAACATGATTGTGATTCGTACCAGTCGTAAAACATACAAGTATAAGGAAAGAATGAACAACTAAACAAAATGGAATCTAAAGAATGGCAAGAATGCACACTACATAAAATAAATGATAATCAATATTTATTTTTTAGAGGACACATCAAAATTAATCATATTGTGAAGATCAACTCTCGTAGTTACCACCTATAAAATTCTTATGTATTTCGTGCTCTTAAAATATGTCCACATGCTTAGTTAAAGACAAATGGGATTCGCTTCAGACACTACAGCTCATTATCTAATCTTCCTGATTCTTTCAAGACAGTGAATCAGACAACCACTTAATAGTGATTTCCTTTAATCCGGTATTTTCTTCGCAATACTATACCATTGTATGGACTCAGAACCTAGCCCTGCCACCTAATTGCCACATATACAATCTCCTCAATGTTTTCCTCCAAATTAGACATCACCCTCTCCTTGAGATTAGATTTCAAATTAACACGTGATCGGGCTTCACTATTCGACTGAGGTGAACTCGCTTGTTTTAAATTGATAACTCCACAACACTCTTCTTACTTCAAGTGAGAGGAGGATTTATCTAAGTAAACTTATACAAAGCCTATTGGGATTCTATCACAGGTTAATATACCTTCAAAGAAATGTCATAACTCGTAAATGCCTTCTCTGTGGTCACAAGAGACCTCCCTCAAATCGAGCAATGAAACAAATCTAAAACGGGTATAAGAAACTCATATTCGTGATCAAAAACATTAAACCCAAACCTGTATAACCATTAACTGAATTCATGTCATTGAAACAACTACAGAAGATAAATTTCATCGATAAGATTCTACTTTAATGGAAGCCGGGTTTCACCACTGAATTACACACTGCGCATTCCTCCGATCATGGGATAACAATCGTAATTTGAAACTGAAAAGTCGACCGTAATTTGTCTCAACTCAAGACCTGCAGAATCAAAGAATTACTCTCGCATTCAGCTTCAGCCAAAACGACAACATCCAGATCCGTAAATTAAAATAAAATAAAGGAAGATGAAAAATCTAATCTATTACACTAGAAGGTAATGAAGAAAAGAAAAGAAGAAAGCAAAAATAAATGAGTTTCGCCATACCCGCATCTTCGCAGCTCGTCACCACTCCGCCCTTTTTCTCCCAGAAGGCGTTATTATGGGGAGTTTCGCAACAAATCTTAATTGTCATTCTTTGTATCATGGATCGCCTATGTGCCATCGCTCCCGTGCCGCGACCGAATCCTCACGCGACATTAGTTAGTTTGGCACTGTCATGCGATTTACTACTAGTCATGACATTCCGGCTTTCCCAAGGCATCTTTATGTCGCGTAATAAGGAATCAATGCCTAGACATCATCTTAAGTCTCATGGCAGCCTGAACTGTTCAAGCCGATGTCGCTGATATCATTCCTGTCATCACTACGACCAGCCTCTAACTTGATGGTTTCATGTCATACATCCACCCTTTGTCGCATGATCAACTTAAGGAATCGCAACCTTCAACTCGAGTTAATGCCTTATGTCAGATATCAATCTCGTCGACATCAACTTACGCTCTGAGGCTTCAATCGGTTGTTCGTGTCTTACGACGCCTCACGTCGCACAATGCTCTTGGTTACAAATATTTTAATCTTTTCTAAACCGCTATACTAAGGCGTTTCGTCACTTCAATCTCGTCGCGATATCAACCTTTGTCACATCAGCATGCTGTTTGACATCATTCCTAAGTCTCCGTTAGTCTCGCTTGCCTAACTCAGGATCCCCGGTCGCGACTTCAAGACGCCAAATTTCTTCAATTTTCTCTTCATGTCACGACCTTCTCTGAAATGGACCGTCGAACTTTCTGGTTTTTGGCTGGCGCAAACACACCGTCTAGACCGTGGTTGATGTCGCTGATTAAAAACGCGATGTCACATCGTCTTCTTTCTTCATCACCTCGTCGCTTCGACTTGTTTCGACCACTCGCTTGCTTCACTGTCATCAACGAGTTTCTTACCGCCGCAACCTTGATATGCATTTTGATTGCCGTAGCACTGCGACATCAACTTTTCATCCTTTCAAGGCTCTTTTCCGTCAAGAAATTTTGATTCGCTAATTATTTCTAACGCCATCCACTCTTTCGCCTTTTCCGCAAAATTCCTCTTTCTCTGAATTTACCGCAGTAGTCAAATTTCTTGTTAGTTATTCCATACATTTCACAATACTAATCCAAATAGGATCAGAAAAATGACCAAAAAATGGATGACTTTTTAGTCATCACCGGTCCGACTTCCGGTAGCAAGCAGGATCTGCAGCAGTGACGAGCTCACAATGGCGCATGCTCCAACAGCTGGTAATGTACTGAAATGGGTCCGACTCGAGGCGCCGCGGGTTCAGGCGCAGATGAGTCATTAATAAGCGCGTCTCCAAACGAAAGGAAGGCGAAATAGTGGCAACAGAATTGTCGTCTAACCCGAGGTGCAAAGATGGCCGTGCGGCAGTAGACGAGCTCGCCAATGGTATGCCTAAACGAGTGGCGCAGGCGTAGCCGAAAGTGGCAATGCAGCCCGAAATAACTGACTCAGGCGCTGCGGGTCAGCAGATGAGCTCGCCAAAGTGAGCCGCTGTTCAATACATTAATTGTCAGTTGATCACGCTAAAAGGCATTCAATTTCCTTGATTCTTCGGAAAGGCGAACGCCTACAATAAGCCGATTGATGAGAATTTAACGCTCGTGACTTTGAGCGCTTTGGCCTTCTTTATAAATGGTGGCTTTATCGCTTAATTAGAGTTTACGTTTGAATACTTTACTTGTGGTACTAGAACCCAGTCCTGTATGAGACGGAGACAAGTCCCACTGTTTCACTGGGATCCAATGAGATTCCGGGTTTTCCTCGCTTTCTTCTTGTGAGTTGTGTTTTTCCCCTAGTCTCCCCTTACGGAGTCATGTTATTCCCAGCCTTCATGCTAGGGAACATGTCCAAAGGGGTGGTGCATCCTCGTGACCGCTCTCTCATATTCTTCTTCTCTCCTCCCTTTTTTCTTCTTTCCTTCACTCTTCTTTCCTTCTTTTTTCCTTCATCTCGCTTCCTTTCCTTTCATTTTCTTGTCGTATCCTTTTCCTCTTCATTCTTTTTTTTTTAAGAGAACGCCAGATCAATGCTTCAAGATGTAACGAAGGACACAATGGATTAGAACAATGTAGTCTAAATTGAAATAAAGAGAAACTTTTCCTTTATGTCTATGATAACTCCCTACTGGTGGTCTTTTTTCATTTTCGATATCTGAACTGAGGAGATGTCTGATAACGTAATCAAACAACAAATACCTCAACTTTCATCTAATAATTGGGTCAAGGCTATTATAAATCACACTTCAATAGTAAAAACGCCATGTGTTCCGCATTCCATGTCATAAGATCTTCCTCTTGGTGCCTGGAGTTCATAATTGCCTGGTCCACGATCGATAGATACAACTCCAATGGGCCTAGTTTTCCATGCGCCTGATCTTCCTGCCGTGGAGTTTCTTTACACCAAGTCAGCCCCTGATGTAGCTCCGGGCTCGACTTTGATCATAGCACTTGGCTCAAGCTCCCTGATACCCTCCGCACGCTCAGCCGGGGCCTGCCAGCTTCATCCAGAGTCTCTGTTGTATCGAAGGGTCCGCCATTATGCCCTCTGAAAGATCCCCGATCCTCGGAGACCTTATCTCACCCTCCACTGGGGCCACTCGCCAAGGGGCCAGGTTGTGGCAAACTGGCTTCCCAGCTGCCAACTCCACACATTCAGGCCCACAAGATTCTCAGGAGGCATTCACCCAACACCCTCCGGTCTTCCAATCATTCCTTCACAAAGCTAAGGCTTGGAGAAGACTTCGGTCCGTCCATTTGATCATGTGTGTGTCTCTGTGGACGGCAATAATTTTAATTCCAGCCTCAAGACAAAAACGCGAATTTGGGGCGTTGTCGAATCAAGCTTCCTGAACAAACTGTGGCTCTGGGATGCCAAACTCAGATATGATGGCTCGCCACACGAAATTGCAGATCTTGTTTCAGAATCATAGTTAAAGGCTCGCCGCCCACTTAGGTGAAGTAATCCACAATGACGACAGGACTCTGAAACTCACTTACCAATGGGCAGTATTCCAATATGTCCAAACCCTCACCATGGCGTGACTCAGGATCGATGTTGGCGAGCCCGACTTTAGAGCGTGAGATCTCGCGCTCCGGCGCATCCCCGTATTTCCCTTTACCAGCTCACGTGATCCTCGAAAAATGGCCGCCGCAGTATCCTCGCCTTAAGACTTTTCCCCTAATGCCCGAGCCTGAGAGACTCAGATACTCTCAGACTCTCTGCAACACTTATCAGTCCTCCACATGCACAGAGACAGGAAAATCCTCACTGTAGAGGTTTCCTTATATCAGAGCCAACTGGTCGACTCCCGTCTTATTTTTGGCCGCTTCTTTCTGGGTCATTCGGTAGGCTTCCGTCATTGTTAATTCAAAGCCTGGGTCCATCCAAATCAATAGACTCATCGGCCACCACTATGCTATATGATTCATAGGTTCCGCCAAGATTCAACAGGCGCGACCGAGGTCTTCCTGTGGGGAGGTCGTGGCTAACTTCTCGCCATACGTCACAATTCCTCCTGGGACATGTTTGACCCTAACTAACACAAATTTTTATCAAATCACACTTGGAGGTATAAGATCATCCTTCACTTTCAGCCTCAGAGGTGTCTTCGGAGCTCAGTTCACCACCACTGGAGTCACTGCACGTGAATCGACTGACTTAATGACGGTACAGGCTGGTACTCACATGATTCGCCTCATACTCCTACTTGTTGTTAGATGTATGGAACTAACTGAGTGCATACTCAGCTGTTATCTTTCCGGAGGTTAGATAAGACCTCGCCTCCACTCCTCGCGCAGATTCGAGGCCCCATCAAAGAGCTCGCCGAGAGTACCGAGTCACTGCATCCCTAAAGAGGTTCCGGGCCGATGTAAACTCCATGACTTGTTTCGCCAAGACCTCAGTCTTCTTTATCATGCCGCCTCAGATTCGATATCAACTCGTTAACCTACGGCCCACTTATCGGGCCTCCACTGAGGTCTCGTTTATGTAATGTCATTCACTGGGTACTCGCTAATCTCATAGTATGAGCTTGAAATACGCGAGCTTCCGGCTACTACTACTGCAGAGCCGAACTAATTTCCATTCGATACCTCTCCTCCGCTCCCTTAGAGTTCTACCGCAGTGAATAAATCGACGCCTAACTCGCTCTTTATCTCCCGACTTCAGGATGTGAATCAAGTTGAAAAGTCCGACACACGCATAGAGGAGGAGCCCCCTCTCGATGTATTACTGTGGCAGGAGGGAACTGCCATGTCTTCAATGCCGAGAATGCTTCGCACTTCGGGTCCTGATTGAAAGGCTTTCTTCTTAATCGAAGAAAGTCAGATTTATCACTTCTGCCCCGGCCACGAACTTTCCGCTGTCGGCGATCCTTCCGCCAATGACTTCTTTATTCCCTCGAGCGGTGATGCGCCTGAGCACCGCCTTATTTTGTTCCCCGGATTTGCTCTAATTCCCTATGGTCGACCATAAACTCAAATTTTCTGAATATTACTGGCACATTTGGTCAGGGTTCACTCTTCAAGTTGTAATTCCTAGGATCCGGAATGCCTGCAGAGATGATTTATGAGATCACTGGTGGATTTTACCAAGATGTCGCCTACGTATACCTACATAGTTGCGCCACCTGGCTTCAGAACATCCCACATTTAAACCTCTCGGCAGGCTGCTCTGCATTTCAGTCCGTAAACGCATTACTCATAACAATAGTTCCCTCAGGCCGCGGATTTAACGAGGTCTTTTCTTGGTCATCGTGGTCCATGCGATCTAGTTGTGAACCGAAAATGCATCCATAAACTTAGAAGCAGTGGCCTACGGTGGCGCCCACGGCGAGGCCGATCCGCAAAGTGGAAGCCGTCCCTTCGCATGCTTGTCTATGCCGCTGAAGTCGATACGCAGCCGCCACTCTGCCATTTCCGTTTTTCGACTAGCATAACATTAGCCAACCAATTTCTGGGATATTCCATCCTCTCTTACCCCCGCTGAGTGAGCTTGCCGATCCTCTCTGGATGGCTTTTTTCGCTCCCTTCCTGCATTAAGCCCCGCGCTTTGCTTGGACCTGGTTTGGAAGGATTTGCCTGTGTTTAATCTACAGCACATCAGAGGGTCGATTCCTCCCATGTCCCCCTCGTCCATGCGAAAAACGCTCATTCTACCTTAAAACTGAGCGAGGAGGCTTTCGAGTCTTCCGCTAGTCTCGGTTTCCAGGTAAAGTAGATGTTCCCGGTCGCCATCCAAATGATACCTGCTCTAGTTCCTCCGAGGGCTCTTGCCTATGAGCACCTCGTCGCGCATGTCGTTTCTCTCTGCCTTTGCGATTCTACGTTTGTCGACCGCTTCTTTGTTTCATGGAGGTCATGGCATCTCTCGCCACCACGATCTCTTCCCTGACCATCCTTACTCCATGTATGGTCGAATTTGATTACCATGGATACGCCGGTGGGACGCTTTATCAGACGAGAGAGTATCCGCTCTAGCAACATGCTGCGCGGTCGACTACGCCTACGATAAGGAACCTTGTCATATCGTCAGCCTCGGGCAAGGGGGCTTGCCCAGGTGAGCACCGCATTGAATCTGAGCTCCAACAATGGTAATACTCTTTCTCCCGAAAAACTCCCAGATGTGTGCCGACGTTCTAGTTTTTTTCTCCCGATGCCCATTTTGTCAGCGCCGACGCGAAAATGATGTTTGGTCGAACTCCCGTTTATCAATTGTAAACCCGAAGGAACCGCCAGTGGTTGGCCATAATCGAACTACCACCGGTCACGGGTGCCGGCATCCCTCCGTGTCCGAGTAAGAGAACGTGACGGTAGAGGTCGAGTCGCAAGTAGCTTTGTATACCGCTTTGTATTTCCATTTCACTGATCCGATGCCACCAGGGCCTTTCGGAGTCAACTAGATTCTCTCCTCCCCGCTAATCCTCTCGAGATCACGGATTTCCTCCTGTGGGCCGCTTGGCTGAAGCCGCCGTTTCGGGCCGAGGCTACTGCTTGTCGAGTCCCGCGCCCGGTTCCTACTCCAAAGCCACCTCGGGCCTCGATTCTCGGGCTTGATCTTGTGCTCGGTCTCTCGGAGATATGAAACACGGGAGTATCCGCGTTTGTATTGCGATTCTATTTCTCTTTCAATAGATACAATTGTCCGCATTTACGCCTGCAAGAATCCCTATGGAACTCGTAATATTCGTGTCATTCCTCGCGCGGATTCCGATTTCATTCGAAGGCCATCTCGTGAACCGCCGTTGTGACTTACGTGTGACTCGCGACATAGAGGCCGTTAGGAGGGAAGCGCCGAGGCGAGTAATGTCGCCGCTTTTCTGGGACAGGGTGGCCCAGATAGCTTTGAGATTCCCGCTTTTAGGGATCATCGTTTCACATCTTTGCTTCGGGGATTTTTCCTGGTCGCTCGCTTTGTGGCTTCATTCTCGCCGCTGCCTGTCAGATTTCTCTCTTTACGTGGTTTCCTTCGACATGAGGGCTTCGCCGCTTATATATTTTCGCTTTGGCGAGTACTTTTACGGCGCTTGCTCGGGGTTCTTCGAGACGGAAAACACGTAGATCCTTCGACCGCACTCCTAACCCCGCAATGAAATGCCGTGGATGGCGAATTTTCATCCGGTATCGCTTCATCTTCGTGGACTCCAACGCTGAATCTTTGCACGTATGACTTCGTGCTTCCTGGTGGAGCCCCGCTTGACTGGCTAATATGGTAACCCGCTTCCCGTATGTCCTCAAGTCCGATGGCCGAGACGGAACGCGAATGATAAATCACGCGATCACGGCGGGGATTCTATTAACCGTGCTAAGGTCGGGCCTTTTAGTGTAGCGGCGAAGCTCCGTGACCGCATAAGGTCTTGATATCTATGCAACTCCATTTGATTTTTGTAAGTGTTGAGATGGTCAATGATCTTTACCATCGAAAGTTTCCACTTGTGGCATTCCTCGAATTTTGGCTGAAGAGGATACTGTGAACACTTCGACCGTGAATGGTGATTCAATTTGTCGTACTCAAGGCATCCATAGTGTCCGGGCGCGCTCCCTTAACCACCTCCTTCACACTACCGAGTCTTCACAAGACTTCGAACCTCGCTCCCATGTTTGCTCTTCCGTCCTGTGGGGATGATGGTTCTTCTGCTCCTCGACATGCCCCCGGAAAAATACGTTTTCTTCCATGGGCCACTACGGTCCATGCCCTTCTAGCTCGACCGGATTCGCTTCTCGCTTTCAAAGACTTTGGGAATGCCAAGGATCAGGCCGCCCTTCGTGGTGGGGGGATGTTATGACCTTCCCGGTCTGCCAGGTCTCCCGCGGATGCCGCGATTTGTCCGCAAGCCGCTCTAACTCTTCTATCAGCGCTGTTGACGAGGCGAGTGCTTCCACTTCGCTCAGACGCCTCGCATTGGCCGGTATCAGCCCCAGAGGCTTACTATCCGCATCGCTCGTGGACCCCGTGATCCTGGTGGATCGGGCGTTGCCCCCGCCAGGTTCAGTTGATACCATCGCGAATCGAGAAATCGCTTATATTTGTACAGAATTGTCGTTCCTGGCGTACGCGCCTAACCGATGATGCTTTTTTTCAAACTAACTGGCCGAGCGTAGGGTCGCCGCCACCCAGATTGGTCACGGCCGTGATGCAAAAGCCGGATTGTCCGGGCTAAGAGACTACGTATACCGACCGCAAAACCTGGTCGAAAATTTCTCGCAAAACAAGGAAGGTGGGGTCGACGGCTTTGCCTGTGGCCGTCCGATGCCTGCCGCTTTCTTTCTCGAGAGAAAAGAGAGATCGCTTAGAGGCGAATGCTGCATATGAGTATGTGTCTAAGAATGTGGGATGAATGCTGGCGCATCTTTCACCGGTGGCGCGGCCTCAGATTTATAAGAGATGTTCAAATCCGCCTGGATGGTGATTATGAGTCTTTCCCATCGATGATATTTCTATTTTAGTCCATATCGGATTTGCACAGTGATATAAAAAAAGCAATATTTGGGATAGTCTCCTTTCCTTATTGGTGATAAGTGATCTGATCTGATGGGCTGTAATGTCGTGGATTATCTTGCTTTCCTAACTGATAATGTTTGATCTGATTGGCTGGATAGTATGTGATTGGGGATCATTCTATTTTCTGTACCTATGAGAGTCTTCCCATAATCGCTCTGGGCCGATCTTGGCTTGGTTCGTAGATCATGGGCTGTTGGGTTATCCAAAACTGATCTCTGAGCGAATTGGGCCTTCAACCTGGGCCATCGTCAAGTAGTCTGAGTACTCAAATGGGTATGTCCAGCGGATCGGGCCTTTACCTCGAGTTGATGTCTTTCTTCTCGCTTCCAGTGGAGCGGGCTTGGCGAAATTCTTTTTTTTCAAACCCCTATCAACCCCAAGCATCCTTTTAACGCAGTGATTCTCTCCTTCAACCTCAACCTATTGAGCACCTTGTTCTCAAGATAAAATAAAAGGAAATTATATTTGCAACTTTCATTTGACAAACGCCAAAACACCCAAATCCAAATAAACCAAGTAATAATTTGGCATGAATCAGAAACATCAAATATAATAGAGCAAAAGTGTAGCACCAAAATAATACTATTGACCAATGTTTTCACTGGAGTCAAGATATGTCTAATTGGGAAAAATTTTAGTAACATAAACATTTAAGGTTCAATGATTGAATAGTTACATATCTTAGTGGGAATAATATCAATGACTTGGGTTAAAATCATCACCTTAGTTATGGAGAATTTTTTTCTAAAAAAATTCATTCACTGTGTACCCACACTGTCCACGAGTGGTCTGCCATACCACCAACAATATGATAGACATAACAACCTCTACAAAAAGAGAACATTCCAGAACCAACTTCACAACATAAAGATTCCACAGCTATAACAACCAAACTACCCTAAGCATATGATCTCTCAATGTCTATATAAACTCTATTGTAATCAGTTTAAAAAAAGAGAAATGAATCACAAGTTTTTGTATCTTTTGCAACCTGTTTGCTCTTTCTTTGTTTTCTCTTCTCCTGTTTGCTCTTTCATGGTATTAGAGCTCTGGCTCTAGAATCCCTATTTTTTTTCTCTTCTTTCACTTCCTATTTATTTAACCACTAGAGAACTCCTCACCTTCCAATCATGGAATATCTTCTACGTATGAAAACCCTAATTGATAACCTTGCGGTTGTTGGTGAACCAGTTTCTGATTGGGATCACATCTTTTAAATCCTAGGCGGTCTTGGCCCTGAATACAACTCTATTGTTGCTTATCTCACCACAAAAGAGGATGATCTCTCACTGCATTCTATGCACAACATTTTACTGACTTTTGAGCAACGATTGAATATTCAACAAACAACTCCAATAGATATCCCCTCTATCACTGCACATGTGGCTACTCATTCTGCTAGTTCTCATAGGCAACAAAATCTCAAACGACCCATTTCTAGGTCATTTTCTCATCAGTCTCCTACTCATCAATTTCAACCTCGATCAACAAGACCTCTATCTCCTAGAAGTTATGTTCCTTTCCCCAATCAGCCTCAACAAACTGTTCCTGCACGACCTCAGTGTCAGTTATGTGGAAAATTTGGGCATACACCAATTAAAATTTACCATTGATTTGATATAACCTTTCTTGGATCTACACCATGGCATTATGGCCACACTGTCCATCGTCCTAAAAAGAATACTGCTTCAATGCATGCTATGATCACTTCTAGCACATCCACTTCTCAATCAAATGATTGGTTTATGGATATAGGTGCCACACATCATCTTACCAAGGACACTCAGGATCTATTGAATGTTCAACCATATAGAGGATCATATCAAATTACAATTGGTGATAGTCATCATCTTCCTATTTCGAACACTGGTGATAAACTCATTCACACCTCTTCTTCATCTTCCGTTTATTTATAGAATGTCCTTCATCTTCCTTGCTTGACTACCAATCTTATTAGTGTTTCAAAATTTTGTATTGATAATAAGGTCTTTTTTGAGTTCTATTCTTATCACTTCTTTGTAAAAGATCAGGAAACTAGAACCATTTTACTCTAGGGAGTCCTTAAAGACAACCTCTATGTGTTTCCCTCTTGGTCCTAACCATCTTATGCCTTTGTTACTGCCAATTCAAGAACTTCAGTTGATCAAGATCTTTTGTGGCATGGTCGGCTTGGTCATCCTACTTATATTGTAATGTCTAAAGCTTTGTCTTCTTGTAATCCTTCTTTTCACATACAACAAAATAAAATGTTTGATTGTTGAGTATACTGTTCTTTAGCTAAATCACACCAATTGCCATTTCATTATTCATCCCAAAGGCCTTCTCGCCTTTAGAATTCAGTATGCGGATCTTAGGTCTCTGTCCTTACCCTTCTACATTAGGGGCCTGGGCTATATTGTTTGCTTATTGTTGATGACTTCTCCTGATATACCTGGGTTTATTTTCTACCTACTAAGGATCAAGTTCTAAATGTGTTCATAACATTTCAAAAACACATTGAAAAACAACTAAACATTTTTATTAAAAGTGTTCAATCAAATAATGGAGGCAAATTTGTTGGTTGTCGTTCATATGTTGAATCTCATGGTATTCTTTCTAATGTTTTTCTTATCCTCATATGCCCTAAATAAAATGGTGGTAGGGCTTGAGAGGAAGCTTAAATTACCTTGTTGGAGACAAGTTTGCACACTTAGCCCGGGCTTCTTTTCTAGAAAATTATTGATGCATGCTTTCTAAACTATTTACATCTAATCAATCTTGGTGCCTGCAAATTACTCAACTATCAATCACCTATTCAGGTTCTTTTTCAACAAACTCCCAACTATCATCACCTCAGAGTCTTTGGATGTTTATGTTTCCCATCACTGAGACCTTACATGTCTCATAAACTATCCTACAGGTCCACACCTTGTGTGTTTTTGGGATATGCTCCATTTAGTAAGGGTTACATTTGTTTAGAACAAAAAGCTAGCAGATTCTATATATCCAGAAGTGTTTTGTTTTATGAACATAAATTCCCCTTTTGTGACTCTCCTTATTCTTCACCATCATCCATCAACAACTCTTCATCAAGTTTAACACCAACTCTTATTTCCTTGCCTATTCCTAATTAGTTTCCTGTTAATCCCTTATCTTCACCCTCTACTGAACATCTCCTAGCACCAATAATCGTTCTTGTCTATCTCCTAAACCAACTGTCTCCTCTTCTCCACCAGCCCAGATTGTCCATCCTATGGTCACTAGGGCCAAGTCTGGCATCATTAAAAAGAAAGTATTCCTCTCACAAAAAGTCACAGAACCTTCCACCTACACTCAAGCAACTAAAAATCCTAATTGGGTTCAAGCTATGAACGTTGAATATCGCTTTCCTCTTAACGTAACAACACATACTCTGTCCCTCACCTGCTAAGGCTAATGTTGTTGGTTATCGTTAGATATACAAAGTTAAATACAAATTAAATGTTTATGTGGATAGATTCATGTTAATGTTTGGTTGGTCGCTGATTTGCAAAGACTACTGGCTTAGATTATTTTGACACCGGTCCAGTTGTGTCCTGCACTATCTGTCTCATCCTTTTTGCTTTGGCTATCTCTTTCCAATGGAAAATCCGACAATTAGATGTTGAGAATGCATTCTTGAATGGTGATCTTCAACAAGAAGTATTCATGGCACAACCAAAAGACTTTATTCATCCTCAGTTTTCAGGTTATATGTGTAAACTCAACAAGGCTCTTTATGGCCTTAAACAGGCTCCGTGAGCCTGGTTTCACAGACTGAAGATTGCCCTCACTACTTATGGATTTCAATCTTCTCGGGCAGATCCGTCTTTATTAGTCTATCATACAATTGCTACTTCTATCTTCTTTTAGTCTATGTTGATGACATCCTTGTGACTGGTAGCAATCCAACACTTATATCTGATCTCTTGAAACATCTTCACACTGCCTTTTTAATTCGGGACCTTGGAGAAATCAACTATTTCTTAGGAATTCAAGCTAATAGAGTTGGTTCAGCTTTGCATCTTACACAATCGAAATATATCCAAGACTTATTAATCCGATCAAATATGGAGGACGCTAAACCTGTTTGTACTCCAGGCTGCCATGGAAAGCATTTTCCAAAAACAGAAGGGACCCTCCTTCCTATCCCATTGAGTATAGGAGTCTAGTGGGCGCTCTTCAATATACAACCATCACTAGACTTTAGATATAGCTTTAGAAGCTGGTGTCGTCAATTTATTTCTTAGCCCACGAATGCTCACTGGAAGGCAGTTAAGCGCATTTCAAGATCAAAGGCACACTCATCTCTTAGCCTACTGTTTCAATCCATCTTCAACTCTTTGATCTTCGAGGGTATAGTGATGCTGATTGGGCATCTTGCTCAGATGATAGACACAAACACTCTAATGGTTTCAATGTCTTCCTTGGTGGTAATCTAGTCTCTTAGATCTGTAAAATAACAGGAGAGTATTCTAAGAGCAATGTTGAATCTGAGTATTAGCTGACCTTAGTTGCACTCTTCTTTATAGAGCTTATTTGATTCTAGTCTCATTGAGAGAACTTTGCATTCCAGCTTCCACTCCAACTCTTTAGTGTGATAATAATGCTACTCACCTAGCTCAAAATCTGGTTTTTCACACTAGATATAAACTTATGATGCACACATAAGGTTGTTTTTTTTTTTTTTCTTTTTTTCTTTTTTTTCTTTTTCTTTTCTTTTAAAACCCTCCTCTCTGCACTAGACCTCCACTTTATTCGTTAAAAGGTTCTTCGTAATGAATTGTGTGTATGCTACATACCTTCTACTAATCAAATTGCCGACATTCTCACAAAGCATCTTTCAACTGGACCTTTTAGTGTGCTACGCAACAAACTCTCTATGCTTCCTTCACCTATGAGCTTGCAAGGGCATGAGAGACATAACAACTCTACATAAGAGAACATTCCAGAACCAACTTCACGACATAAATATTCATAAATATTCGAAAGTTATAACAACCATACTACCCCAATCATATGATCTCTCAATGTCTATATAAACTCTGTTGTAATCAGTTTCAAAAAAGAGAAATGAATCACCAGTTTTTGTATCTTTTACAATCTGTTTGTTCTTCCCCTGTTTACCGTTCCAGAAGAGTGTCAAGTAGCAACATATCCCATGAAAAAAATACTTTATATATATAAACAATTAATTTCACTTCAATGTTAAATTAAGCTTGTAAACAAGTTAAATTTATATAAATAAAGTCACAGTCTGCAGAACCTAAGATGTTTTATCATCTTATTTATTTGTGGGCCAGAATATTTAATTTATCGTTAAAAGGATTTATAAGTTTGTTTATTTCAAGATATAAGAAGATATTTTTTTTTTTAATTCGGTGATTATTATATAATGAACACATTTAGTTTTTGAAATGATATAATATAAATCTCAAGGATTTTAAAGTAAAACTTCTAGAAACTTATTCGTGAGGCATTCTCTCTCTAGTCATCCCTCCCTATTCTCTCTTTTGCCTCTTTTTCATTAAAATAGCTTTTTGCGATTTTTTCAATTCGACCGAATAACTCATTTCATCACTTTCCATAGATCCAGTTTTCTTTTAATAAAGGTTTCTCTTATACTAATTTGGGTTTGCCTTTCGTGTTTCTTGTTTTTTTTTATGTTTTCCAATATGTTAAGTAACACAAGCTATTACCGACTTGTTGCAGGCGTGAATGGGTACATTAATTCGCTCAACTAAGTTATCTTCTTCAAAGTGAGTTTTCGTGTTAAATAATCACAAGTAGCTACAAATATGAAATCTTAGGTATTATAGGCATTTTGGATTACTAAATGTATAGCCTGGAAATTCTTTTGCTATTAACTAACGCCGCTTCATCCTTTTAAAGTTTTTAGCACTTTTTATTCTCTCTCGTTTCTATCAATAATGCTAACCTCAATAAATAAATTTATCTCTTTTAAAAAAATGATTTTAGGAAGTAGATAACAAGACAATGAATAATAATAATAATCCAATAATAATAAAATAAATAAATAAATAAAATGTTTTACTGTCCAAAGACTAAGTTAACCTGGTCTTTCGATTGATGAAGATTTCCTTTGCTAATTTAATTCTCTCTTGAAAAACCATTTAAAAAATTAAAATCTTATTCATAACAAAAAAGAAATAAGAAATATGCTTTTAATCTTTAATTAGCATTGATAAATTTCTCTCCCTCACATCTTGAATCTGCTAATTGTTGGAGCCATTTGTGGATGCAGCACATCTTGTGAGTGGACGAAGCAATCTGTGCTCAGGATAGTATAAATTATAATCGACAAGTTCAGGGCGGTGTAACACAGCCTTTGCCTCTCTCATCTGATGAGTGAGATGAACTAGCACTCCACCAAAGTGATTTTAATGGATTACACTGTCGGCACCGCCGCAATGATGAGTATTGAGTTCAGATAATCAGAGCTCCAACAAAATCTCCACTCAGCAGCTGCAACCTTCTCAGCCACAATTTCTCCATCATCAACATTTCAGATGTAAAAACAACCATTCCAGCTCATAAAGCAAGAACCCTTGTCAACCTCCACTTCCTTCATTTCTATTATTCTTAATATTCACACGTTCACCAACCCCATTATCTTCCTCTTCCTCTCTCTCTATAAATACCTGTCTCTAGCCAAAGAGAAGATCAACAACATATCTACTCGTACATTAGAAACTCACATCTGTAGTTCACTCCATGGCGGGTTTGAAGTCTTTAGCTCTGATTGCACTGCTTATTTCAAGCTTTGTTGCGGTTTCACAGAGCCGAGTGGCGAGAAAGGACCTGGGTCTGGATCTCGGTGGGATAGGAATCGGAGTGGGTGTTGGCGCCGGAGTGGGGTTAGGCTTAGGCGGGAGTGGCTCAGGCTCAGGCCTCAGGCTCAGGTTCGGGTTCAGGCTCGGGCTCTGGGTCTAGTAGTTCTGCGTCAAGCTCAGCTTCTTCATCGGCTTCTTCCGGTTCAGGCTCAGAAGCAGGCTCGTACGCTGGATCATCCGCAGGTTCCAGGGCTGGTTCAGGTTCCGGCGGTAATGGAGGAGGAGGTTCGGGCTATGGCTCAGGCCAGGGGCGTGGTCAGGGTTCAGGTTCAGGCTCGGGTCATGGTGAGGGATATGGGGAGGGCTCTGGCCGAGGAAGCGGCTCTGGTGAAGGATCAGGCCACGGTGAGGGCTATGGCTACGGCGAAGGCTCGGGTCGTGGACATTAAATGACTAGAAACAAGGAGAGAACAATAAATCATAGAATTAGTGTTGAGAAGAAATAAGTGGATAATAGATCTATGTTTATGTGACATCTTAATTAAAAAAAGGGCGTGTTAATTTTAAGAAGTAAGTATTAATTTGAATGTCTTTAATATATATATATATATATATATATATATATATATATATATATATCCTTCTACAAGCTTTTTTAATTTCCTGATCTTGCATTAACGCTTCATGTCATGCATCAATTGGTGTTTCATCTTTGGTTTTTGACTCATCCATCTTGAATCCATAGAACTTTAGCTTCAGGTAGATTTGGTTAGGAAGGGCTTTAGTCATGTATAATTGCTCAAGTTTGAGCCACATTTCAGCTGCAGTCTTTTCCCTAATCACCTTTCTTAGAATCTGGTCACACAAACTAAGAATTATTATGTTCCCTGCCTTCTTTAAGATCTCAGCCTTTTCTTTGGCTTTTAATTAAGGTGACATCTTGGTCTACCCTTTCAGAGTCTCATCTAGGCACAAGTTCCCCAAATATGCCGTCATTTTTTCTCTCCACTAGTTGAAATCGTTCTTGCCATCAAACTTCTCCACCTCAAACTTTGAAGTTGACATTCTGACTTGAGTTTTGGCCAATAACTCTAATCAATTACACAACTCCCACTCCGGTGCCAAGAAGTTTCTAAGAACCTTGATTCTTGATCGTGTTCGTCCTTGAACATTGGACCAAGCTCTGATACCAGTTTGTGAGGAATTTCCTTTTAACACTTCTTGTCATTGCAATAAATATTACATAGCATCATCTAGCTACCACATGAAAACTAAAAACTGAAGTGTGAGGAATTTTCCTGTTATCTAAAACCAGTGTGAGGAATTTCCCTGTTATCTAAAATCAATTCAAAGCACAGAGCTCAGAGAAAAGAGAGAAAGGGAGAAGACATGTATATGAAATATACACAAAAAGTTCCATGCTATTATATTCAATGCTTTCTATGTCAGGAAACAAGAAACGGACTCAAGAAAAGAAAACCCAGAATAGAGCACTCATCTATTCTATAAGGAACGAATCTCTGAAAAACTCCTTCTGTTACACAACCTTCTGATGGTAGAGGATTTATAGAACTCAGTCAGGCAAACTAACAAACACCTGATCTACATGAAACTTCTCAACCAGAAAAGTATCTAACACAACCAAAGAAACGGTTATAACAAAACAGTTACAAACTTAGGATCACTTCTTTTACATAAAGGTATAATGGTGAAACTGTTTTATTCTGGCAAAAACCAGTATCATATATCGTGTGTGGTTGTTGGAGGTGGATCAATATGAGATCACCTATACCTCCGACACTCAAAGAGTAGCTTTCTTCCCTAAGGTTGCGTTTGGTTACTGGAAATGGAAATTACTAAGCTTTGTTTGGTTCTAGGAAAATTTGAAGAAAAATGCAAGGAAAAGAAAATAGAGAAGAAGTATGAGCAAAGATAAAGTAAAGTAAAATAAAATAAAAAATAGCATTGTAAATTCATTGTGTTCTCAAACTCATTATATTTATTTTAACTTATAAATATGAAAAGATAAAAAATTTTAAAATGCTGTATTTCTTGTTAGGATAAATGCCATACAGCATATATATATATATATATATATATATATGATGTAAATAAATATTATTTATTTTAAAAAAATAAATATTTTATTTAATGTGTGTGTTATTTAAATGGTTTAAGAATATAAAAAAAATTCCATAGTTATCAATGTAGTCTTAAATAAGCATATAAATGTTATATACAAAAAGATATTATTTAAAGATAATAATTGAAATAGTCCATGAAAATTAGTCAAATTATTATTTTGACTTAACAATTAAAGTATGAGATCATTAATTAACTTTCACTAGTTCATGTTATTATCATTAAGAATGAATCCGAACAGTGGATGTAGAGAAACATCTAATGAATGCATTTTACATGCATGATGTGATTATGTAGAATTGGGACATGACATGATTTGAATAACTGATGATTTTTAGTTAAGAATAGTACTTAATCAACCATATCACTGATGTCTATACATGTAATGGGATCTTTAATCTTGAGTGGTTATATCGCAACCCTATTTAGAGGTTAGCCCTATGATTTACATTTAGTATAGATTATTATGATACGATCTCAATCTTTGTACTTTGGAGATATAATAAATTAAATAATAGAGAATGCTAACAAGAAAGACATCATCTGTTACTTCTTATTTAATTAAGAAGCAAATAAGTAATTACCTTAAGTGATTACTCAAATCTTGAATGGTACAAGCACTCATATTCAAAATTAAATTTATAAATCTTATCATTCGTTTGAGAGCTGGCTACATTCGATAAAAGATAATTAGAGAGATTAGCTTATTTTATAATAGCTTCTAATTATGAATTAACTGCTAAACCCTCATGGTTAAGCAAGAGTGGTTGGAAAAAAGACAAGACTTGTTGGGCCAAAGGCAAGATTTGCAGCTCCAAAGACTCAATTAGCTAAACACTTCCATGGGAGCATTGATGTCTCACTCTTCATTTGCATCAGCTAGCAGTTTAGATGTTCATTCCGAGCCATACATGATGCCACCATGGGAGCAGGTTGCCCCTCCTCCACATTTCTCTCGACTTCACCGGGGCGGAAGATGATGATCAAGCTTGATCATGCTCACGGGAGTCTTATTTCCCCTCATTTTCTGGTTTTCATTTCATTGAGGACAATGTCATGTTCGAGTTTGGGGGGATAATTGTGTGAAGAATTAGCTTTGGACCTGTTTGCCTGTTTAGTTTTCTTTCTAGTTATTTAGTTGTTTTGCATAAGTTTGCTTGTGTTCTTTTATGTTTAGTTTAGTTTAGGTATCTTGTTTGTTTGTTTAGTTTTTGTTGCATGTGCTTTTCTTTCTTTCTTTTGTTTGTTTTGAGTCTCATATGAGTAGGGTTGGTGCCTAATTAATTATTTTGAGATAACATTGGTATTTTGCTTCATTATTTTTAGTCAAAATTGGGATACCTTTGCATTTATTTGATTTAGGATTTGAGGTATCTAATAGTTGTGGGAGACATGACTTGGATAACCCCCTTGTTTTTCAAGAAATTACTTCTTAATAGAATTCACACACACACACACACACACACACACACACACACACACACACACTAGATCTCATTTATACACTTTGGTTTCGGCCTCTTTTTCTCAAATTGAATTTGCCTTGAGAAGACTTAACTTTTATAGTGATGGGACACTTCCAAAAGATGGCCAATTCTCAAATTGAACTTGCCTTGAGAAGACTTAACTTTTATAGTGATGGGACACTTCCAAAAGAGGGTCAATGAGGTCCACCTATGTGAAAACAAAAGAAAAGCAAAAGGAGAAAAAAGAAAAGAATAAAGGGAATTAACTAAATCAGAATCCTTAGCACATTCCAAGGGACTTTTCAAAGCTCGACGCCTAACTAACCCACGATTCATAGACTTCTCTGGGCTGCACATGGACAGAACGGTTAAATGCACAAGTGCTTTGGTTTTCCAGTTGAGTTGTTCGTTGTTGTTCGAGAACTTAATGCCCTGCTGCCTTTAACCAACTAAAAATGAGCTCACCAATGGATCCCTTACTATACTGACACTTTCTAACTCCCTTATCAATAAATCCTACGCCTAGTTTTAGTTGTTGAATAAAAAGGTTCGTTCTTAACCTATTTTAGTTGATGTATTTCAAAAAGAGTGAGTTGAGTTTGGTTAAAGAATGATGCTTGAGACCTAAAACATCATTTACACCGAGTGTTTTTTAGGAAATATCTATTTAGGGCTTGGGGGTAAGGTTGCCATATCACCATACTGTTTGTTGCCTCATCCTTTAAAGATTATAAATGTTTTGGAATCCCAATTAGACAAATGTGGTTTCTTAGAACTTTTTTCGTGCTTGCTCTTAACTAATTACTAGCACCATTCTTTGCTCATATGTATCATTGTGTTGTTCTTTTATATTTCTTCCGTTGCTTGAGGGTAAGCAAAGTGTTAAGTTTGGGGGTGTGTTCAGTGTCTTAAACACTCATTTTATCATCTTGTTCTTAATGTATTTTATTTGTTTTGATGTTATTTATAAGTGTTTCAAAGCTCTAGACTCTAATTTTTGTGTCTAAGTCTTTCCTTAGATCTGATTAGAAGAAACGAGAGCAAACGAGTAATTGGAAGTTTGCTGCCATGCAAAGGCATGGAGTCCATCCAGTTGCGTGCCAAAAAGCTTCCCAGGACACCATTCTACCACGCAGCTGCATGGAACCCCCTATGTAGCTGCGTGAAAATCGGGCTCCCAAGCCCATTTTGCTGATTTTTGGCCCATTTGAGCCCATTTTCAGGGGAGGCTATATAAAGAACATATTTAGGGTTTTTTAAGAGAGCCCTTAGGGAGGAAAAGCATTGGAAAACCTAATTTGGCAACAAGAAAAACAAGAGTAAATATTGAAGAAGATTCTACCTACCTAGTTTCATTTTATTTCTCTCTCTATCTATGTCTATCTTTGTTATTATGATTATACCTCTTCTTAATATGGGCTAAACTCCTTTTCTAGGGCTACAGCACTCAGTCAAACCACAACAATAGCTTAGGTTTGGTCGTAACTTTATGCTTAAACTCTATTTTATTGAATGTTTCATTTTGTTCTTAATGCTTGCAAGTACTTGATCAACATTTGCAGGATTTGTGACTCGATATGAGACTGAAAAATGATTATTGAGTAAAACCATGAATGAAATGTCATGTAAATGTCATAGGATAGATATATCTATGGTTTACATGTCGCTTGTGTGGATTTCTAGGCTTAATGCATTCTCTAATCTAGGGTTTGAGGTAGAGATGCAATATGGCCTATTTATTAGAAAAGGTTGTTAATGCTGAAAGATTAGCATTTATACTTTAGATAATCCATCCAATTAATGATTTTAGTGTTCTTTCGATGTAAATTCAAGCCTACTCTTTCGATCAAGCTAAGGTGAAGTTGTAGTCCTTGGTCATTCTCTTATTTGATTTATGACTTGTTGTTTGGTTTGGTTGTTGAGTTATCATAATTAGAGTTTGTTTTTGTTATTTGATTTTCTTTTTAATCCATCAATCCATGCTATTCAAATATAGTAATATAATTTAAGTACTTAGTGACTCATTCCTTATGGGACGATGCTCACTCATCATTATATTACCTAAAGCGACCCATGTACTTGCACATAATTAGACATTTATTTTCATACCATACATGTTTCGACGTAAAAAAGAGTTTTGAACGAGCGAACAAGATGATTAAGAGGATTTCTTATCTTTAGAAGAACTGGATTGTTACGTGATTGCTAAATCTAATCTCGACTCAGGAAGAGGCTACATGCAACTTACTAGTTTGATGAAGGAAAAATCCATCTAATGGCCTAAAGGTCAAACCTTTTGTGAAGTTTGAACTCGGGAACTTTTCTATCTCTGATTTTCCTTTACTTTAGTTTCATATCCATGTTTTCAAACATTACTTTCACTTATTAGATTCATCCCAGTTTTGCATAAAGCTAATTTTACCACCTTTATTACTAATAAAACTCCAACCTACTCCTCCAATCCCAATGGATGACCTTAATTGTCACTATGAAAACATTCACATTATGTCTTCTTTACTCATTGAGACTACCAGAGATGTCATGTTATAAATTTACCTTATGAGTTGTCCTACCCTAAGCCTTCATCATACCAAACAACCCACTCCGAGACTTGCACAAAGTACAACGGATCAATCGGGTCGGGATGACCACCCAAGATATATGCCCTAGAAGTAATGACCTCAAATTATACCCTATATATGTTAGTATAATAAGTCAAATTTTTATTTTTTGGAAATTTAAGTGCTAAGTGTGAAAAAGGGTAAAGTGGTAATTAGCCAATTAAGGACCCAAATGACATAAGATAAAAAGGTTATATGTTAAATTAGAATATTAATAAGAGATTTGCAAATGAAATAAACATGAAGGACTAAAATGCAAAAAGGAAAAATTGGGCCAAATCCCATAAGACAACAAGTTGTCTTCTATGAAGGGAAATTTCCCATTTGCTTGGCTTCGTTAGCATACGGCTTGTGGGAGAAAGAGCCATTTGGTTGCTTTCTACCATTTGATTTTGAGTTCTACTGCTCAAGTAAGGAAGAGAAAAGGAAGCCAGTCGCTTTCAAGATAATCAAGGTTAGTAAGTAAACCCTAACTCGTTTTGTATAATGACATAATATCCTGGGTTTGAAGTTCAAACATCAAGGTTTGGAACTCCCAACCTCCTTCCTTGTTTATGTGTGTTAGGAAACTATCCTAACTCATTCTTGCCTATGTTCAGTTAGAAAACCCACATTTTCCAGTATGTTTAGGATCTATTGACTCAAGGATTTGAGTCAGTTTTGTTTGATTGAAATTTTTCCAGTGAAGTGGCAGTAAAATGCTCATTTTTGTTCCAAGATTAACGCCCTCCGCCTACAGCGAAGGAGTACATGCCTATGTGAAGGTTAGTTTTCCTAAGCGAACCCGAGACCATCTTTTGACCCTTGTCTACTCCGCCTAGGTGAACCACTTCACTCCTGCAAACCCGCCTTCTGTGCTTTCTGATCTTCTATGCCCATGGCTTTCTATTTTATAAAGTCTAAATGAAGATTGAAATACTAGTATAAAACTTAAACTCATATAATCAGAGTCCGTTTAAGACCGAATAAAGGAATGAATAGGCATGCCTGCTTAGTGTTTCTAAGACTTCGTCTAGCGCGATCGCACTCCCGCCTAAGCAGGTGACTCCGCACTGCCTAGTACGACGACACTTTTGTTTCATGCGACGACACTTCTATTTCGTGTGACTGACACGTTTGAAAGTACTATAACACTTCTGCATAGTGTTACGATTATTCTTTGTCATAGTGACTCACTGGCATTTCACACTTATCGACATCAGATTGCGGCCTTCAGCACTTATTATGTCGCTGGCCCCTCTCATTCATTGTTATTGGTCTATGAAGGCAAACATTTATATGAACTATATCTGAATAATGAAAAATATGAAAACAAAGTATTCAGCTCTGATACTAAGGCATATCTTAGTTATACCTACGAGTACCTTATGTTAAGAGATTTCGTTATGTACTCCTACGAGAGATATGAATACTCTAATATGTGAATTATTTTGAATGTATATTGTAATTGAGGACCACTAGAAGTGGTAATAATTGTTATCTATTTTCCCACTAAGCTATAAGCTTAGTATGAGTGTTTCATCCGTGTAGGTACTAAAGAGGTCGTTAGAGACATCTTCAGACTGGCCAAAGCCAACAGACATTAGGAAACCTTTCCGATGTAGGTCCCCGAATTAGTTTTGTTGTATCTGAAAATGTAAATGTAATATTTCGAGGTAGGGAACTCAGGTAAATATAAGTAGCCGGGTGACTCCAAGCATGTATAAATGGATAAGTTAAACAATCACTAAGGTGGTATCATTATGATCGCAGTAAAGAATTTCATAATTTCGCTTGTAATAAAATACTTATTAACCTATGATTGAAAAGTGGCCCAGCATAATGTCGAAAATTCGTGTTAAAAGGTCTCAATGATGACGTCCCTCACCATACAGAGGATACGTTACAACCAAGGGTATAAGAACCGTCACATTGGAAAGATATTAGTTAAAACGATTCACAGGTATTGTGTCAAATTTTATGCGATGTCCTCGTTATCAGGATTAGAATGGACCAATCCAGTGGAAGTCGCTGGGGAAATAAATGAAGGGTCAACCCACGACCTTGATCCACGACTCCGATCCATTCGAGCAAAGCAAAGGTGAACATGACGCCTTCGGTCAGGTCAATCAAGCGTCGCCAAAATTTCTCAAGATACGGCGGTCTTAGATCGACTACGCCTCTGGGAGTCAACATTCAAGAAGAAAGCATTGGTGGTACACTTCATAGTACAAGCCTGGAAGAGCTGATAAAGTCAGTTTGGCTTCGAGAAATTGCAAGCCTTGCATTTATGAAATGTCCCCCAACAAATGGCCAACAAAGCGGCCTCAATTTCTACAAGGTGTAGTTTACTGGGTAGTTACTCAGAACTATTGGTCATCACTACATGAACTCTGTCATAAGAGTTTTCGACGGCATATCACAGATATTTCATGCACAAAGTGGAAGTAATTCCTCGAATTTAAAGTAAGGTATATAGAGAGTGGCAAGAGTATGCGAAAGAGTTTAGCAAATTTCGTAAGTATGCACTAGAGCGTTTATCGAAAATTGAGTATAGCTGAGGATGGCTTAAAGAAGTCTATAAAAAGATACCTCATAGCTGTTACATCATTGCAAGTAGTGAATTTTTATCAGTTGGTGCAAGTGGTTATGAAAATTGAGAAATTTGAAATGAAGAGTTAGGAAAGAAAATCAGAGAGAAAGTCCTCCAGGGGGAGTTCATCTTCAAGTAAAAGGACTAGAGAGTCTCAAGTAGAATCCGTATACGGTTCATCAAGGAGACAAGGACCTACCATGACATTGGTCTCGTGAGCAGGCACTTCAACGTAACAAGGCAAAAGATCAATGCTCGCACGCCACAAACATCATTCGACATACGTTGGTTAGTGGTTGTTTCACTGAAGCACCGACCATTCTTTGCAAATCCATCCGAGGGAGAGATTTGGAACTTCTAAAATCCTCGCTGCAGACAGATCACCTTCCATTGACTCGTGATAGAAGCAGAGGGCGGTAATTCAAAGATATATTATGTCATTAGAAATAGAAAATCGCTCTAATACTATAACCAACTCTGATCATAGTTAAGGGTTACTCGTGAAGACCACGTAATGCCGAGGTTTGGCAATCGGTATGTTCTCTCTCAATGGCATTGACATGCATGCTTTGATAGATCCTGGTTCTACACACTCTTATGTCTACACCGAGCACTTATTTGATAAAATTCCATCAGTAGAGCAATTGGCATATGACATGCATGTTACTAGTCCCTTGGGGCATAGTGTTAGAGTCAACCGAGTGTATAAGAACTGTCTTCTAGTGTTCCATGATAAAGAGTTTTCTGTCGATCTAATTGCATTGCCTTTTCATGAGTTTGGCTTGATTTTGGGGATGGATTGGTTATCCAAACATCAAGCTATAATTGATTGTGATAAGGAAACATAAGTGCTTAAATGTTTTACATGTCGGTAATCAGATATGGTATCCGATCCGCTCAAGGTATAATGTAATTTTATCTATGCAAGTCTTGCATTTTTAAGAAAGGTTGTGAAGCCTGCCAAGTTAGAATCTAAGAGGGGACAAGTAAATCTTAATGATATTCCTATGATAAAGGAATTTCCTAATGCGTTTCCTGAGGAATTACCAGGCTTACCACCTGAAAGAGAAGTAGATCTGGCTATTGAAGTTGTAAATGGAACGGTTCCTATTTCTAGGGCACCCTACCGTATGGCTCCAATGGAATTAAAAGAGTTGAAAACTCAACTACATGAGCTATTGGACAAGGGATTCGTCCGACCTAGTGTTTTTTCCTAGGGAGCACCAGTTTTGTTTGTAAAAAAGAAAGATGGCACTCTCAGAGTGTATATTGATTATAGGTAAATAAATAAGGTAACCGTGAAAAATAAACATTCATTGTCGAGAATAGAAGATCTTTTGATCAGTTGAAATGAGCGAGTGTCTTTTCAAAGATAGACCTACGATCCGGATATTATCAACTTTCGGGTAAAGGATGTCAATGTCCCGAAAACAGCCTTTAGTCCGATATGGCCATTATGAGTTTTTAGTAATGACATTTGGGTTGACTATAAATGCATCAACCGCATTCATGGACTTGATGAATAGGGTATTCCACCCTTATTCAACCAGCTTGTAAAGGTATTCATGATATATTCACTATTCAAAGGATGCACAAAAACATGAACAACATTTAAGGATAGTGTTGCAGACCTTGAGAGAAAAACAGTTGTTTGCAAAGTTAAGTAAATGTGGTTTTTGGCTTCAGGAAGTGTCATTCCTAGGCCATATTGTATCGCAGAGGTCGAGTTGTCCCACAGATTTTGGAGCTGCTGAGTTGGAAATCGCCGAAATGTAATAGAGGTGATAAGTTTCTGGTTTGATAGGTATTATCTGAGCAGCCAGAAAGGGATCTTCACATAGCTCTACACTTACTAAGTTACTCTCAAAGGGTGAAGTTTGAATGGGATGACAAATGTCGCATCAAGTTTCGAACAGCAAAGAAAAACACTGGTTAGTTAACAATGATCACTATCGCAGATAATAATGCTATATGAGGATGTTTAAGATTTAACCAGATGTGTATTGATGCAAGATGGAAAAGTGGTGGCATATGCCTCAAGATGTTGAAACTAAGATAATTTCATCCACACAGATCTAGAGTTGGCAATGATAAAGTCTTATACTAAAATATATAGACACTACTTATATGACGAAAATGTATGAATATTATTGTAGATCATGAGTTTTATGATTGGTTGTTATCAAGAACCCAACTCGGTGCGTCATTTGGTGGCTGGGAGTTGTTCAAACATATGATTGCAAGATGACACACCTAGGAAAGCTTAATGTATAGTGGACGCCTTGGTGTAAAAAACATCTCTGTTTATCCCCAAACATCATAGAGATTACATCTGATATCTTGTTAGTCAATTAAGAGCTTGTGTTTCGAAGCGGTTGAGGTAGATGATGTACTGATGCTCGTAAAAATGATGTCCGAAGCATAAACAAAGGCCAATTAGTCGAAATGGAGACAAGATTGACTATTATATAAAAGGAGATGGTGTCTGCTGCAATAACATATTATAAAATCAATGTCCAGTATTGAAAAAAGAATTTGATGTATGAAAGCTACAACACTTATCTACCATGCAAACTGAGGTACAGATACCATATCCAAATTATGATTATCGCGGCGATGAAAAGGATAGAAGAGACAGTCCAAATGTTTAACTTGTCATAAAAGTCGAACATCAAGTACCGTCCGTACCGTTAACCATCTCAATTCGCAACAGGCGGGACAACATTACTACGACGGTATCCATTTTCCTCACCAAAGGAAACATGATTCATTGGGCACCGCTGATATTCATGCCACCACTTACCGATTTACCTTCAACTATTCCATGGATTGGTTAACTGAAAGCGTGATTGATTGTATGGCTGCATGGGATTCCACCGTCAATAGTGTCTGGATCGTGATCCGCGTTTACATCAAGGTTTTCGAAAGCATTACGCCACCCTTAAGTACTGACTGAATTTAGTACAACCTTCATCCACAAACAGATGGATAATCTGAAAGAGTAATTCAAGTGTTAGAAGACATGCTTCAGGGTTGTGTGCTAGATTTTCCAAGAAGTTGGGATAGGTATATTCCCCTTATGGAATTTGCTTATAACAAAAGTTATCAATCAAGTATTGGTATGGCCCCTTATGAAGCCTTATATAGCTGGAAATGTAGAACCACAGTATGCTGGACAGATTTGAATGAGCATTAAGTAATTGGTCCTAACATAGTGAAAGAGACAAAAGAAAAAGTTCGGGTCATTCAACAAAGGTTTAAAGCTGCTAGTGATAGACAAAAGTTGTATGCAGATCTGAAAAGAAAAGACATAGAGTACAAAGTCGGGGATAATGTTTTCTTGAAAGTATCACCATGGAGGTGAAGATACGGCTTGAAAGAAAGGAAAACCGGAAACTAAAGGTCATCAGACCTTATGAGATTTTGGCACTGAGCTGGTCCCTTAGTTCGCTCTCCTCTACATAATGTGTTCCACGTCTCAATGCTTTGGAGATACTGTTTTGAGGAATCGCACATCTTGCCAGTACAAGTTGTACAAGTGCAATCAGATTTCACCTATGATGAAGAGCCAAAAGCCATTATATCTCATGAAGTGAAACAATTAGGAAACAAACAAGTCCCTTTAGTAAAAGCATTGTCACCACCATGTATATGGTTAAAGCAACTCGAGAACTAATCAATAATGAGGGCATAGCACTTAACTTAATTCAAGTATTAATTTCGAGGATCTAAATTCTTTAAGGGGGCATCAACATTCCAAATATACCTAATAGTTTATAATATTAGGCATAATAAAAGTCAAATCTTTATTTTTCGGAAATTTAAGTGCTATGTGTGAAACAGGGGAACTGGTAATTAGCCAATTAAAGACCTAAATGACATAAAATAAAAAGATTATATGTTTAAATAGAATATTAATAAGTGATTTGCAAATGAAATAAATATGGAGGACTAAAATGCAAAAAGGAAAAATTGGGATTGAATCCCATACATAAACAAGTTATCTCTGTAGCACTTCCATTTGTCAGCCTCGGGAGCTGTGGCATACCAAGCCAGGAGAAGAAGCCATTTTGTCATTTCCATCAGCCGAGCCTCTAATGCTCATAAGGGAAGAGGCAGCATACAGCTGAAGCTTTCAAGATAATCAAGGTTAGAAAGCAAACCCTAACTCGCTTTCTTATATCGGGTTTTGTTAATTTGAATTGGCTTGGAAGTTCCGCATTAAGGTTTGGAAATTCCTCCAACCTCCTTCCTTGTTTATGTGTGTCAGAGACTATCCTAAATCTATTCTTTGTCTATGGTTCATAAGAAAACCTACCTTTTCCCATGTCACTTATTTGTGTTCCAAACATGTTCCTTCGTTTAGGTAGAAGGAGTGCATCGCCAGAAAGGTCGGGGCTTCTCGCTAGGCGAACCCAAGACCATCTTCTATCCCCTGTCTGCTCCGCTTAGGCGAAGGATGCGACAAAGAATCCACTTTGCCTCTACAACTGTCTTCATGCTTGCCTGCCTCTTCTATGCTTGTTTTCTTCTCTATTTTTATAAACAAAACTAATATTATTATAAATACTAGTAAAGTTTCATCTACATAATTTGTATCCGTGAAGATCTGAATATGAAATGAATAAGCACGTCATTTTAGTTCTTTGGCAATTTATCTATGAAAATATCGTTTGTGGTGACAGCACATTTGACGTTGTTACAAGACTTATAGTACACACTTCATCTTATGTTGCAAGATGTCAAGTATTTAAAGACTTATTTAGCACTGATCGCACCTTCTGCAGTACCTATCAGCGTCCCTCCTCATTCATCGTTATTGGTCTATGCGCACAAACATTTATATGAACTCAGATTTAATAATGAACAATATGAAACAAAGTATTCAAATTATGATACTAAGGCATATCTCGCCAGATTAGTGTACTCACTTGCAATTTTATATATTAAGAGATATGTTGCATCTTACTGAGATATGAATACTGGATATGTGAATTCATATTTGAATGTATATTGTAATCGAGGACTGTAATTATAGTCATATCTGTTATTTAATTTCCCACTAAGCTATAAGCTTAGCACGAGTGTTTCATCCGTGTAGGTACTGAAGAGGTGATAAGAGGCACTAAGATTCGCAAGAGCCAACACAAAGATTGGGGAGTCCTTTCATGTAGTCCTCGAATTAGTTTTGTTGTAATGAAAATGTAATGTAATATTTCGAGATAGTGGAACGTGTGTAAATATAAGTAGTCAGACTCAAGCACGATAAACAGACAAGCAACACCGCTAAGGTGGCGCTTTAACACTCGCTATGATTTAGTAAAGAATTTTCATAATTGCCAGAATCACTATGTCACCTTGAGAACCATACTGTTCAAACACATAATGTCGTAAAAATCAAGTGAAAAGGTCTCACCGTGACGCCCTCACCGGCCTGGGTGCCATGACAAGTATATGCAAGAAAGATCACAAATGGAAACAAGCAGGCTACATTCAGCCTAAAGGAAGCACCTATATGTGGAGTCTTGTCTCAACCAACAGTTGAGACCCAACCCATCCACAAGAGGTTCTTCCCACTGTATAAAACCATCGCTATCGGGTTCCCACTCAAGAATATACTGAAATTGTTGGATTTGATGGTGGGTTTCTAAGGCTCTATTTGGAACCTAGAAAGTACTAAGGAAATAAATTACTGGAAAAAAATAGAGACTAGAGTATGAAAGAAAATTTGAAGGAAAATAAAAAATAGGTTTAACTTACAATATTCCTATATTTATTCAAACTTTATTTTATTTATTTCTCATTATATAAGGACTAAGAAATTTTTTTTTTTTAGTACAGTAAAATTTTAATAAATTTGACTGATTTCTTTATATTTTTACAGAAACCAAACATGATACAAAATTCTTTCCTTAGTACTTATTTCTTCTTTTTCTTTTTCTTACTCTCTAGGATCTCAAACTCATTTTAAGGAAATCAAAAGAATTAATATGAAATAGTAATTTTCGCAGAGCAAGACACGTGGCCTACTAACAAACTTCTTCCTATGCTAAAATGAACATAATTTGAAGTTAGAGAGCTGAGGAAACGTAAATATATGAAGAAAAACAAAGAATAATGTTTAATAAATTATTTTGGTGAGAAACTTAGGATTTGAAATGCAATGAAGGTCAGAGAGACTATGAGGTCGGTGTGAGATTATTATGATTAATTATTTTGGCTGGGTTGTTGTGTGTCACTGACTTCTAATCTTTTCAATTAAGCTCTCATGCAAAGACTTAGGACAACTTTCTTATTCAAGATGCTAAGTCAGCCTTCCTGCTGCCTAGCTAGCCTCAAGTGTTTACCCACAACTCGATGCCGAAAGAATACAAGAGAACACGTAGAAGAAAAGATCTCTTATTGATGGAAGAAGCTCTTACAATGCTTGGAATGCTCTCAACTCTTGGTTGGTTGGGTGGTGGTGTTAGGCACGAATGCGTGTATGTAAGACAATACGCCTATGTGCGCAAGTGCATGCGTGCATCAAGTAATATACTGAAAGTAAGAGTATCGTTCCCACAAGGATTAGGTTACTAAGACTTCAACGTCCATTTAACTATTTGGATGATGGATTTGATGGCAGAAATAAGAAACAACTAACCTAATTCATCATGCAAATATATGAAATAAAATGGGAAAAGCCTAGGGTTGATTTCATTTGATTAACTTTATGCATGGACCAATCTATTCCCAATTCATATTCTAATCACCTATTAATGGTAAGCCTCACTATTGCACATGTGAATCTCTCTCGATGACTTACATTCTACTCCTAGGACTTAGGTATTTTGCATCTTTACTCAACCCCAAAGCCCTAAGAGCGTAATAAACCTGAGGAAACTAATCTACCACACAAGACCCATGAATATCTCTAAACTATGGTGAAATGTGATGTTCTACCCATGTCTAATCCAACTCTTACTTCTCGTATCTCGACTGAACCACAAAGACATTTCAATTCGTATCTAATCATCAATACGTATTAAGAATAGAATGGAACAATTACTTAAAAATGCCTTAAATGCCTAATTTGAATATAAAACCCATGTCAAACACAAATCGTAATCAAACTACATCTAAAACCTCAAGAAAACTGTTATGAGGTGAAGAAATACAACCAAAGAACAAGAAAACGAAATATCTTCTCCTTCTTCAATCTTCTTCCTCAAAGAGTTTCTAAGAACTCCTGGGAGGCTTATTCTCTCCTCCTTGCTTTTCTCCCACAATGTCTCAAAGTTATCCTCATACACACATTGGGCTGGGCTAAAATCAATCCAAAAGGGAAAATCACGCCTAACGCCATGGTCATGGCCATGATTGCTATATGGTTGCAACCACACTACAGATGCTAAAAACAAGATTCCAAAGATATCTCATATAGTCATGACCAATATCAGAACATAACATAGGTGAGTCACACCAAGGTTTGTAACTACTGAGCTTCGACCGCCACGGGGCCTTCAATCATATTTTGGTCATAGTTGCAAACGCCATGGATTGTCGTGGACCGAATT
The DNA here is from genome assembly GCA_016808115.1 of Tetrastigma voinierianum. Lineage (NCBI taxonomy): Eukaryota > Viridiplantae > Streptophyta > Magnoliopsida > Vitales > Vitaceae > Tetrastigma > Tetrastigma voinierianum. The sequence continues at coordinate 89,679 of JAEQBH010001705.1, forward strand.
ACACCGCAATGCGAACTTCTTCATTTCTTGTCCATATTGCTCGATTTTTGTCTTCGTTTTCTTCATTTCATGTGCACACACGCAGGGTTAAACATGAAGAGGAATGAAAAGGTGCTAAGTTAGCATCAAAAGAAAAAAATATGCAATGTTTTGCAATGATAAATGCTAACATGAAGCGCACCTAACAAATTCCCCCAAACTTAGCATTTTTCTTGTCCTCAAGCAAAGGAATAACATAATTTCCTTATTCAAAACTAACAACCATGCTGAGCATCATGATAAGAAAATAAATGATAATTTGCCTCATTGCAATGATAATTTACCTTCATGCAACATAAAGAAAATTCGAGATAACATCTTTCAAAATAATAAATTGACCATAAGTCAAGCATACCTAAACCAAAGTTCTTGAGTGTGTGTGTGAAGCCTTCCATCCGGCCAAATGGTAATTTAGATGGAAATTAGATGAACTAGAATGAATGATGATATCTCACCTCACACGGTGAGTACAAGGCCCATAGCTTGTTAGGCATATCACTCACTCAATGTAGGCAATTCACAACCCTTAGGATCAAATAGGTCTTTAATAGCTTGTAATGTATGGCTTAGGTAAAGGGTAGTTGAATAAGTCATTTAGGCTTAAGTTTACCCAAAACATACACGTTTCATCTTCACTTGTTCCTTTGCATCCTTAAACATAGAGTTTTTTCAAGATCAGTTTATCTCAAAGGCTCCTGAACTTATATCTTTGCATCACTTTATCTAATTCACCCCAAATCTTGTTTGATTTTCAATCTTCACACATAATGCAGCTTTATTCCTTTTGTTTGTAACCACAAGGTATAGTGCAATGTTCAACCTTCTGCTCTACCTACCCTTAACTAAATGAGTTGTAAACCCAGATCACAACTGGGCCCAGTGGTACTAGGTGAAGAATACCCCTAAGATTAGGATTAGCTCTTGTAGCGATGGCTAATTCATCCACTCCTCATTTAACAATTGACTCCTCTTATGGAGGTGTCTCACCTCCGCGAATTGTTTGAGATCTTCTAAGCTAATATGTTTGCCTCTAGTTTACCGCTGTCTCTGTAAAGGCGCCTATATCATCTTGACATGTCCTAGTAAACCAATCTTGAGAATAGTCATTATCAACCATTGATCTTGAAATTTCAGCTTGAACCATGGCTAATTCAACTTGACTTTCATTTCAGCCATGTTCATTTAGTCTTGAATTACCATTCAACAGAATCTTCCATTTCATCCCTTAGCATAGCCATTTCAACCATGGTTTCTTCCAGCTTGATCTTTGGACCGCAGTTTTAAGTGTTATGACTTGTGTTCCAAGGAGGTACAGCGGATGGTTCCATCAGTATTGATCATCAATTACGGGGTACCTCCATTCCATAATCCATCGACTCATATGGTTGCCACACTTCTGACTCTCACTTGATTTGTCACTCTTTAATGATGGTCATCGCCATTTGCCTCATTCTAGTTGGTGATTAAGGAGGATTTAGTTGTCACCCCGAAAGGATCCATTTTGAAATAACCATACAAAACAAAGAGAAAGATCAAAGCAAATAGACAAAAGTGGAATAAGTATATATAACCAAAATAAAGAAAACAAGCAAAAGAAGGTCTCAAAGAAGAAGGCCTACGATCAATATTAGTAAAATGTCAACTCTATTAATGACAATTCAAAACTCATATGCGAATGATAAATAATATCTGTGGCACCGCAGATTTGCTAAGAGAACAGCAGATATCGTCTGAATTATAATATGTTGGCATCGAAATTGTCCTAGTCCGAACTTTGTCAGTGATGGATTTGACAGAAATAAGGAAACAACTAAAATCCCATCTACACAAATACATGAAATAAAAATAGAAAAGCTTCCAGGCTTACCCATGGTTTCAAAGTCTGTCTAGCCAGTGATATTATTCGTACTTAAAATTACAAACTCACAATCCTATGGTACATGCATACTGAACTAACAAACAATAAAAGAAGAATTACCTCAATCAAATTAAGGAGATTTTTTTGGCAAGTAGGGTTGACAACTCAACAAAGGTTTTGTTTTTAGAACTCTTGATATTCTCAACACAGGAGATCAAGAGGGTTACATGGAGGCAAAAATGAAAACTTTCTCTATTTTTTTCTCTAATTTTTTATCACCCGCGTCTAGGGCTTGGGTTTCGCGGTAATATGCTTTGAATTGATCTCAAACTATCGATTATGGCATATTTAAATTTGAATTAAAATTAATTCAAATTAAGTAACCAAAAATAAATATGATTAATTTCTCACCAACTGCTTTCACCCATATAGTATTACTATTAATTAATTAATTCAATAATTAATTAATTAACATTTAATTATCCAATTATTACATAGTTGATATGAAACAATTTTTACAACCATGCCTCCATGATTTTTGTTAATTTTAATCCCGTATTGTTTTACAGAGGCAAAATGTGACCTATGGACCTGTAGTCTAAAACAACAACAAGATACTAACAACTTTAATCACTCATTAATCTAATTTATTAGTTCCAAGACACCCACCCAACTGGGAAATTCCTTCCTTCCTTTCCACCTGAACTCTGTAACAGGTAATAATTTACGTAGGATACTCAAGCAACCATTGATGATCATTACATGCACCAATCCTCCAAAATCGGGTCCATATCATTGGGAGCTAGGTGAAATTATCGCTTTACCCCTCTAGTGATATCTTTATCCTTAAGTTCACATTCACTATGAAAATGTTAATTATAAACCTCGTTATAAATTAGAGCGTCAAACTATTCCGCCCTGCACTGGGTACTTAAGGAAAACCAATTATTCAAATTCTTCCTCAAGAAGGGTTTGGATCCATATCCGTAGATTACGTTCTGGCACCACTCATCTCACGGCCAGTATTGGGTCTGTCTTAGGACAAACCGTAACCTATGAATCAAAAGGCCCTATTGAAATAGACAGGAGTCCATGGCTACTCAGATTAAGATCAATTCTGTGATCATCTACTGCTTAAACTCTCAATTGTAATGGTATATTATTTAAGAGTTTAATCCATGTCTAGTTCTCATTCTATGTAATTAGATTACATAGCACTCCATTGAATGTCACTACATCAATCTTACTCAATATTATCAGATTCTAATGTTCGCGATCGTACTAGTAGTATTTTGCATCAAAGATCCCTACTTTGATTTTTACTACTAGACAAGCTTAGTTTACATCTATAATCTTGGATCGTCTCTACATATAAATCAAGTATATACTAAGATTATAGTTACATTAATAACTGGGATTTAAGATATTACAAAACAAAAAGGCATGTGGCAAAGAATCAAATATAGAAAATTGTTTTCATGAAGCAATACAAATTACATGCTTTTAGGGCACATTGCCCAACATTTCATTTGATTAATCCTTATGCATTATGGACCAATTTATTTCCAATTAATGTTCTAATCACCTATTAATGGTAAGCCTCACTATTGCACATGTGAATCTCTCTCGATCACTCACATTCTACTCCTAGGACTTGGGTATTTTACATCTCTACTAAACCCCAACGCCCTAAGAGCGCAATAAACTTGAGAAAACTAATCCACCACACAAGACCCATGAATATCTCTAAACTATGGTGAAATGTGACATTCTACCCATGTTGCCCAGTTTTGAATAACCTCACATTCTTCAATCCCAGTTTTTTCTCCCTAATAGTGTCTCAAAGTTATCCTTTTATACACATTGGGAAATGGGCCAAAATCAGCCCAAAAGTGGACAATCATTGGGCTGCCAATGTCGCGTGATCATGACCATGATTGTTATGTAGTTGCGACCACATTGTATTCAGAAGATATCTCCCATAGTCGCGACCATGGTTACGACTACAATGCAAGGTTTATAACATAGTGTCATAGTCACCAATTCAAGGTCGTGACTATACCGCTTCCACTACCATATTCTTCGTCCAGGTTTATCATAGTCACGCAACCATGATCGAATCCTGCATAAATTCCTTCATTCCTTGTCCAAATTGGTTTGATTTTATTCTGTTTATTCATTTCTACAAAATAATATGGTGATGAGTTGAACATAAAATAACGAGTATGGGCGACTGGTTACACCAAAAAGAGAAAATATACTGCTGCACTGATAAGTAATGATAAAGCACCCATTATAATGTGGTCAAATATGTTCTCTGTTTATAGTAAGTAATCTTAGAATTCTCGTAATTACAGGATGGTTCCTTACAATTTAAGAATATTCTAGAACATCCTAGTATGTACAAGTATACAGGCGACTACTATGGAAGACTCCTGGGGCCTAATCATATTCCATAGTCTTCACATCCTTTCACACATGTGTAGACACACATCTCTAGCATCTCTACACTTCAGGTGGACTTCTTCTCGGCATCTTCTTGTAATCCTCTGATCACAGGTCTGAGTCTCCACAAGTCTCTAGAAGCTCCTTTCTCTTATATAAGGCATAGAGGGGCTCTATTCTCACCCACAGGAATCCTTCCCATGATGGTGGGCCTTAGAGAATGAGCCCGAGATGCCATCGACGACCTTCCAATTTCTGGCCTAGGGTTCCACCACAAACTCGCCTAACATCTCACACCTAACTAGCCTCACTGCAGACCTTCCACCAAACGCACTTTCACAGCAAGAAGGAACTGTGCCTTTAGCACATCGCTCACCAGGATAGTTCCCTCCTTTCTCACACGAGCTTCAAATTACGCCGGGTACCCATATTTTCGAGGCCTGGAGTGTCATCCCCTAGCCCATCAACTTCTCGCCCTATGATTTTTTCTCGTGGCTGGCTAACCTCAATCTCATCTCATTCTGGATATGAACTAAGGGTGCCTAACATCTGCATCGAACCTAGGCATGCATCCTCCTCCACCTTTTCGCTTTTCTTGATTAGGGCATTGAGCGCTTCCCTCTTAGGGAATTCCCTTACCAAATGTGGACCATCCCATATGAAGCATCTCAGCCTTGGCCCAGACTCCCGCTGCTTACCCTTGCCCTTATCCTCCCTAGTGTAAGGCACCTTGCCCTTCCCATACCTAGGAGTATTGGGAAAAACCTCTTATCACGTACGCATGTTATGGCTATCCTCTGAGCCCTCATGAGTTTCCATAACTCAAGCTGATACCATGATCTTACAAATGGCTAACTCTTGCCTCATTTGCTCATCCCGAGCTTCCACATGCCTTGTCAAGGCGTCCACCCTTGACTCTAACCTCATGAGCACACACAAGACATTTTCTTCAAAAGCCATGAACTCCTTATATGACACCGCGAATAGATCAGCCTCAGATCCCTCTTGAAGGTTGCCATCCGCCTCGCAAATCCCCCATGGCCTTCTCAATGCGTTCCTCCAAAAGGTCCACATCCCTCTTGGTGTTCGCCACACCCAACTCTAGCTTGGTAATCCATCCCTCAAAGTTAGAAATGGCATCACGAGACTTGGTTCCTACTCGTAAGACAAACGCGTCCTACCTTGCCTTGTCACATAACGCCTTCCATGAGAGAGTCGCCATTAGCTCTTCAAGGATACCACTGTCGCCAAACTAAGCTTTGATACCAACTCCTCCCATGAGATGGTACCAACTAAAGCTCTAATACCAACTATCACAGACTTAGTCTTTTCACTAAGCTCTCATACGACACTTAGACAATTTCCTACTCAAGTTGCTAAGCCAGCCATCCCATTGTCAAATACTACTGCTTTGTTCCACAACTTGGATATGAACATGAGTACACTTGGAAAAAAAGATCTCTTATTGATGGAAGAAGCCTTCACCTTAGAATGCTCTCAACTGGTCAGTCAAGGTATGGGCCTCCTTTATTTTATAAACACCTTAGAAATTCTACAGAACTTCAGGATGGTTCCTTACACTTCAAGAATATTCTAGAACATCCTTGTATGTACAATTATATAAAGACTACTATGGAAGACTCTAGATCACTCCCCCACATTCCATAGTCTTCCACATCTTTCCACACAGGTGTGGACATCTCCAGCATCTTCTACACATGTGTGAACTTCTCTAGCATCTTCTGGAACCTTCTACTCTATTCTAGTCAAAGGAGTCTCCACAAGTCTCTAGAAATATCCTCTCCCCTATATAAGGCATGGAAGGGCTTCATTTTGCCCATGGTGGAATCCTTCTCCTATGATGGTGGGGCTTGTAGAATGAACTTGTGACATGTGGCTAGATTGGTGAAAGTTTGCCCACCACAAATGGTATCGATTTTTTAATTTTTTTTTGAGTAAATAAATAATTTTATATATTATATTCTAGTTATATAAGACAAATAAACATAATAATTATATTTTTCAAAAAGATAATGACAAATTATTTTATCATAATTTTATTATTTTAATTTTTTTATAAATATGTTAAAGATGTTAAACAAATATTATATAAATATTTTTATTTTATCATAATCATAAAGTTAAATTATCATTACATAAACAAGTATTAAGTTAAACTCTTTCTAACACATGAATATGGTATGATACTGATTTTTAACATGTAAAAAAAAAAAATAACATTTAACACTACTAAGCACAATTGAGTATTAAGTTAATAAAAGTTCTATTAGAATTAAGTAGAAAACCAAAAGCCACCTTAGCTTGCTAACATGGTGGTAGTCTTGAAAAGGAATGGAAAATGGAGAATAAAAATTGACTTTGCAAATCTTAACATACCCACAACTTCCCGATGTAGAACTAAACCAATTTATGAACTCAAATCCTCATATTCTTAGTAGACAGAATGGCCCCTTGTTAACAAGAAAATTTCTTAGACATTTTTTTAATTAGGCATGGCATTAAGGTCGAACTTGACCAGACCAATGACATCTTAAATATGAACACTAATTTGTCCCTAATCGATTAGGTTTAGAAGTCACAAAAATTTATATTAGACCTAAATCTAACCTACGCATAACCAGGCTACTTGTAGGTACATAATGGTTAAGTTGTCCATTGGGATGAGTTTTCTACTTAGTTTTGATGAAGTTTGATTATCTTGCTTGTGAAAAAAGGTTTGCTTTTTAATATAAAGGCTACAATTTTAGATATTGATTGGTTGTTTTTGTTGTAAATTAGATTTGGAGAGAATCTCGAGGCTTTGTTTCACTAAGAACACACACACGTGATGATATTTGAGGGGTGATTAAGGGTTAATCCTCTTATTAGTTATATTATGAAGATATTCTAGGAAAATGATAGTTGTGTTACCAGGTTTGATTGTCGGGTAGGATCTCATTTTGGCTTTTTCACTAGAGGAAGGATCTTCTCAACAACAATCCAATATATCGGTTGGATTTGACAAGTATTAAGAAGGGTAGTTGACAAAATGAGAAACTCCTTCAACGAATATGTCCAAGGGTCTCTAACGAGTTGAGTGTTACCCTCAACCTCTAGAGATTACCCAAGATGTAAAACCTTAAGCTTCTAAACGAGCGCTTGCACTAGTCCCGCAACTTTCCTTGGGTTTAACACAAATCCCCCTCTTGGATCATCATGGTGGAGGGTTGGCTCCCTTAAAACTTAAGACTAAGATGACTACTTACTCATGGCTGGTGAGATGGTAGCCACAAATGATAAAAATAACCTAAAATCGTGTAAAAAATAAAGAGAAGAGAAGAAGAATTGCATAAACCAGTAAATTGGAAGAAAAACTAAGTTTATTCAAATTCAAGGTATTATTCTCGTTCTTTATCCACCACTTTATATATAAGGGATGATTTATATGTTCAGGGTCCAATAATGTAACACCCCCTTTAGGTTCGACGGATTAAGCGGATTGACAGGTCGGGATGCTCGTTAATTCTTTGTTTATTTTGTTTGTTTTATTTGTTTATTTTTTTTTTTTTATTTTGTAAAAGTGTTGACCGAATCACAAGCTGACCCGGAAGGCGAATCCGAGCAGACTGTTTACCTCGTCGTTTTCATTTATCTTATCAAAACATTTTATTTATGTCATTTCGTTTTAGGGTTTTTCAATTACGAACGTCTGAATGTGATCATAAGCCTCTGTCTATTCCGTTCACAAAAATAGTGCTGTCTTCACAATAATACAGAATGTCGGTCAGTTTGAAATATGTTATAAATATCATATTAAATATATACGTGGCAGGTGTACTTTGTGCAGCTTCTCTAATGTTCTGCGCTTCTGATGCGATACTACTATTTACTCAAAACTTCTTGCATAGATAAAACTACTGCATTAAAGCATTTTCATGCTTAGTGGTTCTATCTGATTCTATTCCAATTTTCGGTTTAACATGACGTATTATCAAAACCACGCCCCTTTTATATCAAGCTATATTCACTTCTTATTCATTTTCACATGCTTTCCTTTACCGTCGGATCATATCAAAATATGCATTTTCACATGCTTTCAATTTTATAGCACTCCGTCATGAAGTCAAAAATATACTCCCAAAGTGTATTTAGTTTAAAATCCCATTTACACTCATCAAGTTTGTTATTTCACTTTGTCTATACGATTTCACATTTCATGGCGGATAAGTTAGGTGAATCAGTCACTTTTATCATTCAGTATTAATAGCACATTTAACAATTTCGGTCTCCATCATGCGGATCAGATTGGAGTGCACCCCGACATGTGGTCATTTTAAAATATATACGCCATCATGACGGATGCCGATTGGTGCATCACTTGATGGGACATTGGACATATTCGGGTTGCCTTCATGTGGTCCGATTGTTGAATCTGCCAGTGTTGATCGTTGATATATCGATTGATTCAAGATGTCGAAATTAGCAATTCGTTTTGCAACTCAATTAATCACTCACATGCAATTAATTGTCAGACATTTCAAATATCACATTTTCAAATCCATATGTACTTTTGTAATATCATTTCAGAGATATACTCATTCCATATAATCATTTCAAATTTATTTGGTATACTACCAAAACACTTGAAATAGATAGAGGGTCAATGAACAAACCGAAGCTGTCAGCTCTCGTTTCCTTCCCTTCAATTTCGGTCTGGAGTTGAGTGATCCTCACGGTCTAGTCGATAAAGTGCGCCACTCTTAGTGGATAAACAATTATTATACATTTTTATTGAATGTCGATTAATTTTCATTAACGGTCTTGGGTTAAGACACTAAATTTGCTCTTTTGCTTCACCTCGACGGCAGTCACGGTATATTTTCATTTAGTTTTATCCTTATTTGAACCATCATTAATCATTTATTAGGGTCTTTAAAGCTATTGATTATGCAGTCTGAGGTGTTCGGAAACAAAAATCCGAAATTTGTTCACTGTGAACAATGTTGCTACGCTGCGGCATAGGCGTTGCAAAGCCGTGGCGTACTCGAGGGGTGCCCGTTTGGGCACCTCATTCGCCCTTGATGAGGCAACCAATATAACAGTAGTTCTATCTTTGGTGGCGATGGGTTCCACTACGGCTGCGGCGTAGGGCTTTGTTTACCCATATTTTTGGTTTTCCCTTTTGCGATTTTTCTCCAAAAAATCACACCCCAAATCAAAATGAAACTCTAGAAATCCTCCCAGGCATTCTAATATCATCTAAACCAACCATGAGCTTAAAACCCATGAATGGATTAGAGGGATTTTTTTTTTTTTTTCAAGCGACATCATTTAAAAATCTAGGGGTTTGGTTCTTGCTTAAGCCCTTTGAATCTTCTTCACACAGATGCTTGATCACTTAGAAGCAAGAATGTGGATGATACTCACAGCAAAAATCACTTCTTAGCACCAAAACCTACTGGCTTTCTCTGAAACTCTCTTCTCAAAACGTTTTTGGCACAAAGGTCATTTTAAGACCAAATATGCCTTAAGTTATGTTTTCACCCTAAGGCCATGTTTGGCTTGTTTATTAAATCCCATTTTCCATTTTCCTCACTTAAAGCTTACAAGTCTCCTTATTTGCACATTTACTTATCATTTATTTCACATTAGCATTTAAGCTTATCATTTGACCCTTAGGTCCTTATTTTACAAATTTCCAAATTGCCCTTTTTCTCTTAGGTTTATTTCTGGATTGTCGATTTCTCATTTTAGCATAACATTTTAATCATATGCTCACATATTCATTCACTTTTCTGAATTTAGCAGTTATTAGTTTTCCAGAAAATCAGTTTGGCTGATTTATTCGAATATATAATAAAATTATTATAGAAATTCTAGGGTATTTTTGGGGCGTTACAAATAAGGCAAGTTAAAATGATCTCCAATCCGAAAGATACTAAATAGAGACGTGTAGGATCAAAACCAGATTGAAAAATTGCCTAAAATAGTTTTCTAAACACATTCGCTCCCACTAAGAGAGGGGCAAATTTAGCTCTTTTGTGTGGGATAGAAGTGTTGAGTTCTACCTTCAAGAAAGCATGTCAAAGCTCCCTTTAGTAGGAAGTGAAAATTCCTCCCACCCTATATATTGTGTAATCGATAGTGTGTTTGCCTCCGTTTCTTCGATCGATCGTAGCTTCCCGAAGGCTTCAACTTGTCCAAATCTCGGCTTGGGAACTTCAAGCTTGGACTGAGCGAGCGGCGCGAGAGCGGCGGGAGAGCGCGGCGTGCGGCGGGCGACGGACCCCGAAAGGTCTCATTGTATCACTCATGTCATTAAGAGTCGTAAAATTCCCTAAAAGTCCTAAAAAACATTCTGGTACTCAAGAAAAACATTAATTAAAGGTTTATGACCAAACAACTCGCAAAGTTGGGTAAATATGATAAGTTAGCATCAAAGGTTACCCAGAGAGAGAGAGACAGGTTCATTTTAACACCGTAAAAATGTACTCTTTTGAGTCTTACACAACCCCCAACTAGCTTATTGCTAGTCCCTTAGTAATGGATTAAGCGCTAATAGAGATAGTTGATCCAAACGATTTGCAAATAAAAACTGAAAGCAAATAATAAACACACAAAATAGTAAAATAAGAAAGATATGAGTTGGAGAATGGTGTTAGCAATTATCAAGAGAAAGCATTGAGAAAGTTCTAGTTTAACAAATTAGTCTAGTTGGGATCCTAAGAAAGCATTTCTAATCTCTAAAAGGGCAGAGGTATCTTGTGGTGTGATCATCAAGGCAAAGCTCACCTCCGAAGCCCTCGATTAATCTTTCTTAAAGGACCTTGGTGCAGGTGATGTTTAAGATCTCAGAAACATGAATAAAGTTCCAATGCACCCCACAACAAACTCCTTCAGCTCTTTTGATAAATAGGCTTCATTGAGAAGCACATTTTTATTATTTTTTAATGTAGGTGTGTAACATCGAAGATGTTCAAGTGACAATCCATTTAGTGGAGATTTGTCGATGACTCTCCACCAGTTGGTTAAGGACATCAATAATTAAATTCACCTCAGACTTCACCAGAGCTAACCACCTAAGCAACAAGGTACTTACATTGTGAAATTGATCCATCTTTTGTCTCATGTAGTGAGCAGTGAAGTCAGTGACACCTAACCAGTTGGGTTAGGGCATTAGGCATTCAATTCCCATTGGGGCGTACTCTCGAGTTCTACGATTGAATCAACTCACTTTTTTGTTCTTCTAATTTTTTTTTTTCTGATTCTTTGCATAAGTGCGGCTCGTGGTTCTCTTTTAAAGGTGTCGATCCCTCTGAGGACGAAATTCAACGAGCTCAACGAGAAAACATGTTCGGCGCCTCTAGTAGTGGGGCTAGTCGATAATGAAGCTATGTTGCCTCCATATCTTCATCCAATCATGCTTCCAAGGCTTCAAATCGATCAAATCTCAACCCGGGCTTCAAAGCAAACTTCGAGACCCCCGAAATGTCATCATTACTTGTCCTCTAATGTGATCACAGAAGTCGTAAAGTCCTTAAAAAGGTCTTAAAAACATACCAGTACTCAAAAAAACATTAGCTTGAGGTTTGGGACCAAATAACTCGTAAAGTCAGGTAAATATGATAAGTTGAATAAAAAAGGTTTCAAGAAAAAGGTTTTAACAAGTAAGAATGTCATCTATTGAGTCGTTATTAAACAGCCTACCAACCAGGAGGTATAATACCTAGTAGGAAGAATAATGACCCTATCAACTTAGAATATAATACTATATAGAGGTAAGCTATTGCCCCTATCACCAAAAAAGCCTATACTTGGTAAATATTAGTTCCTTACAAAAATCACTGACAAAGAAAAGGACATTTAATCGCATTTGAAAATGCCACTGGCTCATCAAGCATTGCAGTGCAGAAATTGGTGTCGAACATGGAATGGGATGCAACTAAAATGTAAAGAAATGTCAACAAATACCAAAGACATGCTCCTAAATCTCATTTACCTTATGTTAGTCACCAAGCTGACACGTTTGTTTGTATTTTGTTCAATGGGATTTAAACCTGGTGGGGTCCTTTTTTCGCCAACCACTAGATAAAAAATATCCTTTTCTATAGCCATATGTCACTTTACCAAACGGGTAAAGGCCAAAGACAATAATTAAATCAAGGGATTAAACATGCAAAAGTCTCTGTTATTACCTGATATGATGAATAATTCTAAATCACCCTATTAAGATATCTTCTCTGTCAATTGAGAGAGGTTTAATGTATACTATGGTAAAATGGGGTCTACAAGAGACGTAGCTAACCCATCTTGATGGTGATCTTAGCAAGTAATATAACCAAGTTTATTTCAATGGGCATTAGATTTAGAAGTTCATGACAAAATAAAAGCATATATTATGTCTTTTATACTAAATTCTATCAATATTACCTGCAGAACAAGATTAGGAAATTCAAAGTGATGAACTCCTTGAATGAGATTAAAAATGAGCAACAAACTTGATGGTAAGGCCCAATGCTGAAGGAATTATTTTCTTTGTTTCTCTTTATTATATAATGATTAAGAAATTTAAAATATGTAAAACTTTGAGAAATATCAATTGTTTTTCATTTTATTTTATTTTTTTAATATTATTTATTTATTTATTTGTATAACTATAATTAGTGTTTTAAAAATCAGATTAGAAATTTAAAATATGTACAACTTTGAGAAATTTTGATTAAATTTGATTTTCTTATATATATATATAATTTATTTTTTGTATAATTATAATTTATTTTTAAAAATGGGACAATCATTGAACACATAATATAAAATGCTTGATTATATTTGATTTCTTATATATATATATATATATATAAAATTTATTTTATAATTATAATTAATTTTTAAAAAATCAGACAATAATTGAACCGCAATATAAGAATGCAAATAATTACACCTATTGTCTAGTGTAGTGAAGTTTACTCTTAGAAGCTTCACATTTCCATTTTCTTGGCTTTGGTTACAATTTCTCTCAATTATTATGTGTGTGTGTATTATTATTATTGTATTTTGCATATATCAAAATAAGAAAATAAAAATGAAATGAAATCAATTATTAAAATTGTTATTGAAATATCCTGGGAATTCCCAAGAACCCAAATGGAATCTACAGGATGGTCAAAATCATTGACACATGGTTCAAGAAATTATGGTTCTATCTACCATAGTTGGCAACTTGCTTTAGCTTAAGAAGAAAAAAATCCAATACTTGAAACAATTAGATTCGTAAGGACCACAAAGCTCATCCATAGGGAAGGAAATATAAAGAGAAAAGTCCATAAAAGATGATTTATATATATATTGAATACTTAACCACTAGCTTCAACAGAATTTAAGGGTCTTGACCATAACATTCTTCTTCAAATATAAAGGCATTTATATAATAAGCTGGAAAATAACCAAAGCGTCTTAAGAAAGACAAAACTAAGACATAAACAGAAAGAAAAAGGAAGCTCCCTCTAGGTAAAACTTGGAAACACCATTATTAATGTCGAACAAAGGATCATCCACCAGGCATCCATAGGTCGAACCCTCGACCTAACTTGCAAAGCTAAATTAAGAAGGATGGAAAATTTCCACCCTTTAACTTTAGGTAGGCATGCATCTACTTGAAAGCTCATCCTTACAATTTCATAAAAGACCTTTGGACCTTCTAACTCTAGAAATTTACTCAAAATCTTCTCTTTTCATCTTTCAAATGGTCCTCATCAGTGATTTTAGCCAACTCCATAGATTAACATTTTCTTTTTTTTTTTTAAATTCCAATTAAGAATTTTCTAGAAATATTTCATTACCCAATCTAATCACCTGAAGGAATGAAAGCATTTTACGACCCCTTTACACCAACCTAATCTAACATTGTTGTGTAATACCACATACAAGTCAAGTTAAATTACATTGACACAGAAAAAAACCAGTACCTAGTAGGTACTTGTATTACATCATTACATAAGCCCATTGAACTTTCATTACCATTACTATGTGAAGAGGAAGGTAATAAACTTAAATAGTGAGAATTTTATTTGAGGTGTGGTCTGATCATCTAACAGTGTGGGCTAGGCCCCAAGAGAATGTTCAGGCTGAGGCAGATATGAAAGAACTCTTGGTTTTAGTATTTCGTGTCACCCATTCCATTAATTGGTGACTGTTTGATTCCAGTTAATAAACGATAGTTAATGTTAAAGTAGCGGATTATAAATTATATTTGGTAAGTAGTTGAATAGTTACCATTTACCTATGACATGATAGAAGTTATTAAACCTGAAGTATCTGCAGAAAAAGATGAAAGTAAAGATATATATAGAACACAACACTCAGCTGGAGAAAATAATTCATTGAATGTATCTTTTAAATAATATTGATTTATATTTTATAAACAAAGTTGCCCTTGTTTTAAATATGATGTTTCTATCCATTAATATATTTTTTATATTATTGTAAACATATTTTGAAACGGTTTGAGATTGTTTTTTTTTTTTAAAAATATGAAACAGAAGAACTCTAAAATATGACTCATAATGGAAAACAAATGTGGAAAATGAAGTCTGGATCTGGAAAGTTGTGTACTAAAATGCCCACCTCAGTGAGTTTTGGACATATAGAGTATATTATAAGCTAAATAAATTTTAGAAATAAATTGAGGAAACAGGAAGAAGTTTTACAAGATACAAAGGCAGCTCTTGTAATTTTCAAGGATATAGAAGTCATAAAAGAAGAAGATGTGGGGTTAAACTAAGATATGCATATAGTTGAATTTCAAGGGAAGAATTCATGGGCTAAATTGCAATTGGGGAAGTTAACCCAAAAAATGGAGTTTTGGAGGCCAGCATGGCCTTAACAATCCACATGTTTAAAGACCAAAGAAAGGTGGTCTCATTTGAGAGAGAAAAACGTAGAGAGAGAGGGGAAGAGCAAAAGGAGAGAAGAAGAGGAAGAGGAAGAGAGAAGAAGAGAAGAGGAAGAAGATGGAGGACCAAAAAGGTATGGAACTTTGGATTCTTGTATGGATCTAACCTTGGATATGAACTCTATTATGAATCACATGGATTTTGTATGGGATACAGAGAGGTTATGAGTTAAATCTAGGGTTTGTTAGGATTTCTTCCTAATCAAAGATTTATTGAAGGTAGGGTTGATGATAGTAAATACTCTAAATCCACAAGAAAGTAGGGAATCCTCTCTTTGAGGTTGGATTCATGGTTAAATACTAAGCAATTGAGTTTAGGGTTTGAGTCATTCTAACAAATATGAGTTTAGCTTGTGTATGGGTTAAGACCCATATTGAAATGATTTTGGGAGAATTCATGTGGAAGGTTTGAAAGAAGATAAGAAATGAAAGATGAATTAGATAGAAAAGTGATTCAAGGTGAATTGGAATGGTTTTGAGGTGTGTAGGAAGTGTGGGAGTGATCCATGGATTAAAGTGAAGGAAAAATGTGAAAACACCCATTCTGGGCATTCTCGAGGTGTCTTCTACGGTAGAAGTTAAGTTCTACCGGTAGAACTCATTCTGGTCATTTTGGCAAGTCACGGTAGAAGTTAAGTTCTACCGGTAGAATGTTCTAGTTTTCCTAATTCTGACCAGTTTTTGTATTTTGGCCATAACTTCCTCATTTCTTAGCCCGATTTGAGTGATTCAAGTGGCCACTTAAAATAGACTTCAAGGAGAACAAACCATATTTGATAAGTATCTCCAAATTCTGACTCTAGATGGCCCAAAAATTCACTCAAAGTACAGGACCATGTGCAAGCCAAATTCTGGTTCAGCTTTGAACATGAAGAAGTCCGGGATGTTTTGAGATGTAACTGAGTTCGGTGCTCCGATTTGGGTATTCAGTGAAATGAACCCTTATCACCTTAGATTTAAAGGAGCACAAATAACCAGTGTCAAATATGGAGAAAATGTACTGGAAAAATTAATATGTGAAACTATCCCTCGGTAATCGGTAAACCGACAAGTTGTGAAATGCCATAACGGGATTTGGGCGATCGATTGGATTGATTAATTCTGTGTTACGCGCGTAGATTCATAGAAGAATAGAAATACATGATTAAGGTGTGATTACATACTCATCATACCTTACGGTATTGGAATACGATCTGTCATGAGCGTATAATGTAATAATAATGCTCTACTATAAGATAGTAAGTTATTGAACTCATATAGGTATACAAGATTGCCTAAGACCGATTATTGAATGACCGGCACTCTCTGATCGTACTTGACACCACCTAGTACTTAGTACTCTCTGATTAGTGCGACGGCACTCTCTGACCGTGCCCGGCTGTGCCAGGTACTCTCGGTGGGTACTACGACACTCTACGTAGATCTTGGCGCCGCCAGTACTTAGTCTCTATGATTAGTGCGACGGCACTCTCTGATCTGTACTGTACCTTCGGGTACTTATTGTGCTGTGTCCTACTCATTCCGTATTACTGGTCTAGGTAATCTAACAATTATATGATAAGACTCTGAATAATGAATAAGAAATGAATATAATGCTTGATGCGAATGTACCTCTGGTACATGCAGCATATGTTACGTAGTACCTACGGGTACCTCTGTGTTGCTCTGTGAGTACCTGCGGGTACTTTTGTATCGTAACATCTCATGAGTACCTCACAGGGTACTTTTGTATACTAAGAAACTCACGCAACTCCTATGGGGAGATCCGAATAAGTATAAGTCAGTGGTACCTCTAGTTACTCCGTATCGGCGGTAACACCGATTATAAGTCATTAGTACACACAAGAATTGCTCTCGTATCAATAAAATAAGTATAAGTTCTGTAGTACCTAAGGGTACTCTCGTATAGGAAAATAAGTATAAGTTTTGTAAAATAAGTATAAATCCAGTCATACCTACGGGTACTTCCGTCCAATAGATACGTGATCTTGTTCCTCACGAAAGACTAATGCAGTATACGTATAAGTCGATCAGGCCTTGTCGTGCTATGATCACGATCTGTTAGGCTTATCGTACCTGCAGTGCCTTCATTAAGAATAAGATCAAAATACAAGATCATTTCTGTAGCAACTTACAAGTATAAGATGCAGCCAAAGATAAGAATAAGTCCACATGCACGACTATAAGTTCAAAAGTAAAGATAAATATAAGTTAAGGTAATATACATGTAAGATCAGAAATACATGTATAAGTTCTGTAACACACGTATAAGATCCGAAATACCAGTATAAGTTCCGTAAGACCAGTATAAGTTCTGTAAGACAAGTATATACTCGAGTAGCCACATGTATAAAATCGAAATACATGTATAAGTTACAGAAGTACATGTACAAAATCCGAAGAATACATGTATGCCACTCTCGTAATACCGGGGACAGATCAGAAATACCCCGGAACAAGCTACGTAATATAAGTAGAAGATCAAGCTAAGACAAGGATAGGTTCTGTAATTGCAAGTATAAGATGCGAGGTGCTAATATAAGTTAGAAGTACCTGGGTACTCTATATCGATTAGTTTTAAGTAGTACCTACAGTTGTCTCAGTATAAGCTCGGGATAGGATAAACTCCGTAGTACCTACGGTACTCCCGTATGAGAATATAGGTATAAATTTAAACTAGGACTTGTTGGGACCATAAATACCAGAAAGCACAAATTTATTGCTCAAGAACAGACATTTGATAGAAATGAGAAATGCTGGGTACTCGTATAAGATTAAGTTCCGCAAATCCAGTATACGTTCCGTAATCTTTGTGATACCTACGGAAACCCCTGAACAAGTGTAAACTCCGTAGGATAAGTATAAGTTCTGTAAACTCCTACGGGAGATCGGAGATATAAACAGGTCATTATACGAGAAATCAGAATAAGAATAGATCAGAATGGCTATAAGTATAAGACACGGATAGAATAAGTTTGTCATGAGTATAAGATCCAATAAGGATAGAGTGCGTAAAGTGTAATTCTGAGTAAGTATAAGATTGTTATAAGTATAAGTTCGATTACCGTTTATAAGGAATGCGAGAAGCATAAATATGGATCTATAGGAGACACATAAGCATTACTGTTAAAAGTCCGCAGTGAGTTGCGAATTATTTTTGATGACGAATAGGAACCCGACCTTAAATTCCGAGAAAATCATGAGTTATGTAAAAGAGATGAATTGGATGCCTTGCCATTGTATATGTCTAAGTTTGCTCTGAATATGATTTGACCTGTTATATACTGAATTATATGAATTCATGATGATTTTGATATACATTTACATTATAAGTTTATCATGATTCGATTTAAATGCATGTGTATCGATATAAGTTATAGATATGTGCTTCCCCCTTGAAAGCGTAAAGCTTAGCATGGGTTTTAATCCGTGTAGGTACAAGAAGAGAGCGTCAGGGACTTCCACGCATTCTTCAGGGCCAACACACGACTAGGGGTTCATCATTGTAGGTTCCGCACTCTGATCAATAATTGTAAATGTATAGTTTTTGAATATGTAATGGGACTCAGTATTGTATATGTGTGACACTGTAAACTCCACTACGGTGGTAGTTTTATTTTGGATATTTGTATATGATGTGGATATATTATAAGACTTGGATATACCAATGTCTAATTAAGCAGGTAAAGAGTCCCAGTATATGTTCTCGCGTCCGGAAGCGGTTGGATCCATGTCCAGGTCGGGCAGGGAATCGGGCGTAATGAGTTGGTATGAGCTAGGTTTAGGCGTTTCTGGATAAGTCTCAGATTAAGGATGTACCTACATAGAAATGTGTTGGCCTAATGCGAATGTCCTGTCCTCTATATCGACTAGAATGAATAAGTATCCATCCAGCTCTGAAAGATTAAGACAAGAGATTTAGTTTTGATGGAGCTTTGATGGCTCAAGTGAGAGTCACGCTCCAACCTCTGTAAAAACGGGAAAGAAATGATACGATGTGAGAACGCACATGCTAGAGTATAATTTCGAGGAATGAAATTCTTTTAAGGGGAGAATTGTAACACCTTGAGAAATATACCCTAGTAGTTTAGGACTTGTGTAAGGTATATTATAAGCTAAATAGAATTTTCGAATAAATTGAGAAACCCGGAAAGTTTACAAGATACAAGGGCAATCTTGTAATTTTGCAAAAAAAAAGGATATGAAAGTCATAAAAGAGGAAGATGTGGGGTTAAACTAGAATATGCATAAGTTGAATTTCAAAAAGGGAAGAATTCATGGGCCAAATTGCAATTAGAGGAAGTTAACTTAATGGAGTTTGTTGGAGGGACTGAACATGGCCTTAACAAATCCATGTTTTAAAGACAAAATTGGTCTCATTTGAGAGAAGAAAAAACGTAGAGGGGAAGAGCAAAAGGAGAGAAGAAGAGGAAGAGGAAGAGAGAAGAAGAGAAGAGGAAGAAGATGGAGGACCAAAAAGGTATGGAACTTTGGATTCTTGTATGGATCTAACCTTGGATATGAACTCTATTATGAATCACATGGATTTTGTATGGGATTCTAGAGAGGTTTATGAGTTCCAAATCTAGGGTTTGTTAGGATTTCTTCCTAATCAAAGATTTATTGAAGGTAGGGTTGGTATTACTCTAATCCACGAGAAAAGTAGGAGTCACTCTCTTTGAGGTTGGATTCATGGTTAAATACTAAGAAATTGAGTTAGGGTTTAGGTAAACCTAGCAAATCCATGAAGTTTAGCTTGTGTATGGGTTAAGACCCATATTGAAATGATTTTGGGAGAAATTCATGGAAAGGTTTGAAAGAAGATAAGAAATGAAAGATGAATTGAATAGAAAAGTGATTCCAAGGTGAATTGGAATGGTTTTGAGGTGTGTAGGAAGTGTGGGAGTGATCCATGGATTAAAGTGAAGGAAAAATGTGAGAAGCTTACCCATTCTGGGCATTCTCGGGTGTCTTCTGCGGTAGAAGTTAAGTTCTGGTAGAACCCTCGATTCTGGTCATTTTGGCCAAGTCCTACCGGTAGAAGTTAAGTTCTACCGGTAGAACTTGTTCTGGTTTTCCTGTTCTGACCAGTTTTTGTATTTTGGCCATAACTTCCTCATTTCTTATCCGATTTGAGTGATTCAAGTGGCCACTTAAAATATACTTCAAGGAGAACAAACCATATTTAATAAGTATCTCCAAATTCTGACTCTAGGTTACTTAAAAATTCACTCAAAAGTGGGACCATGTACAAGCCAAATTCTGGTTTCAACTTTGAACATAGAAATCCAGGATGTTCGGACGTAACTCGGGGATTCGGTGCTCGATTTGGGTGATTCAATTGGAAATGAACCCTTATCACCTTAGATTTAAAAGACACAAATAACCAGTGTCAAATATGGAGAAAATGTACTGGAAAAATTAATATCATGAAGCATCCCTCGGTAAAATCAATTGTAGAGCTAGTTGGCATGAAATGTATAACTTGAGTTTGGATCAGTTGGATGATTCCCAATTCACGGTTAACGTAGATTCATAGAAGAATAAGAATACATGATTAGGTGGCGATTACATATATCATACCTTACCGGTATTTGGAATACGATCTGTCATGAGCATTATATTATGACTAATAATGCTCTACTATAAGATAGTAAGTTATTGAACTCATATAATTGTAAAATTGCCTAAGACCAGTTATTGAATGACGGCACTCTACGATCGTGCTTAGGCACACTAGTAGCGATGCTCTCTGATTAGTGCGACGAAGCATTTCTACGACAAATGCTTGGCACATTAGTATGATTGCTCTACGATTAGTGCTCGACACTCGACCGTCTTGGCACACTAGTCTTAGTCTTTCTACACGATTAGTCTTGGCGGCACTCTCGATATCTTGTACCTTAGTGTATTGTCTTCGTATCCACCACTCATTTCCGTATTACTGGTCATTAATATAACAATTATATGATAAGATACGAGATAATGAATAAGAAATGAATATAATGCTGATGCGAATGTACCTACGGTACATGTATATATTCTGTAGTACTACGGGTACCTCCCATATTTGCTACGCTGTACCTGCAAGGTACTTTTGTATCGTAACATCTACGTAGTACCCCTGGGTACTTTTGTATGCTAAGAAACTGCAACTCCTATGGGAGATCGAATAAGTATAAGTCATTAGTACCTCTGGAGTGGTACTCAGTATCATTAACACCGATTATAAGTCAGTAGTACCTAAGGGGTACTCTCGTATCAATAAAATAAGTATAAGTTATGTAGTACCTAAGAATTGCTCTCGTATCGAAAAAT
Organism: Tetrastigma voinierianum; assembly: GCA_016808115.1. Taxonomy (NCBI): domain Eukaryota; kingdom Viridiplantae; phylum Streptophyta; class Magnoliopsida; order Vitales; family Vitaceae; genus Tetrastigma; species Tetrastigma voinierianum. The sequence continues at coordinate 111,290 of JAEQBH010001705.1, forward strand.
AAGTATAAGTTCACGTAAAATAAGTATAAATCCGGTCATACCTCGGTACTTGAGTCTAATGAATACGTGATCTGTTCCTACGAAAGACTAATGTCGTATACGTATAAAGTCGATCCGACCTTGTCGTGCTATGATCCTGATCTGTTCCGGAAGCTTATCGTACTACGGGTACCTTAAGTAAAGAATAGATCCAGCGAAATACAAGAATCGGATTACGTAACACAAGTATAAAGATCTGTAAGATAAGAATAAGTCTGTGTACACAACTATAAGTTCTGATGATAATCATAGATTCACAGAAATATCAGTTTTTCTATATATATGGATGATTATGTAGACCCTGGACACTCATAGTCAGAAATATTAGTGTAAGTTACGTAGTACCTAAGGGTACTCTCTTATCGGAAAATAAGTATAAGTTCTGTAAAATAAGTATAAATCCAGTCATACCTACGGGTACTTCCGTCTAATGAATGCAGCTGATGCTGTTCCTATGAAAAGACTGAATGTCGTATACGTATAAGTCGATCCGACCTTATGCACGTGCTATGATCCTGATCTGTTCCAGGCTTATCGTACCTCACGGGTGCAACCGTAAAAGAATAAGATCCGAAATACAAGAATCAGTTATGTAACACAAGTATAAGATACGTAAGATAAGAGAATAAGTCACGTACACAACTATAAGTTCCATTAAGATAAATATAAGTTCCGTAATACATGTAAGATGAAATACATGTATAGGATTACATAACACGCATTATGGGTGAAATACCGATATAAGTTCCATTAAAGACGGTATAAGTTACGTAAGACAAGAAGTATATACTCGGTAATACATGTAAGATCTGAAATACATGTATAAGTTCTGAAGTACATGTACAAAATCCGAAATACATTTATATGCTCCAGTAATACGGGGATAAGGTCGAAATACCAGAATAAACTACGTAATACAAGTAGAATCCGTAAGAACTGAGGATGATTCACGTAGTATAGAAGTATAAGATGCAGGTACTAATATAAGTTCTGAAGTACCTCTGGGTATCCTATATCGGGTAGTTTACGTAGTACCTACGGGTATCTCAGGTATAAGCTCAGGATAAGGATAAATTCCGTAGTACCTCACGGGTACTCCGATATGGTAGGTATCGTTAAACTAGGACTTGTTAGGATGATACAACACAAGTTGTCAGAGCAGAGACATTTGATCAAGTAAGTACTTACGGGTACTCAGTGTAAGATTAAGTTCAGCAAATCCGGTATCGTTAAAGTAATCTATTGACCTATGAAACCCCGAACAAGTGTAAACTCAGTAGGACAAGTATAAATTCTATAAACTCCCTACGGGAGATCGGAATATAAAGCTCAGTCGAGTATACGAGAAATCGAATAAGAATAAAGATCAAATGATAAGTATAAGACACCGGATAAGAATAGGATTTGTCATGAGTATAAGATCCAATAAGGATAAATTACGCCATAAGTGTAATTCTGAGTAAAGTATAAGATTGTTATAAGCGTATAAGTTGATTACCATTTATAAAGGAATCTGAAGCATAAATATGGATCTATGGGAGACATAAGCATTATTAAAAGTCTAAGATGAGTTAATGAATTATTTTGATAATGAATAAGAACCTGACCTGAAATTCGAGAAAATCATAGGTTATGTAAAAGAGATGGAATGGATGCCTTGCCATTGTATATGTCTAAAGTTTGCTCTAGATATGATTTGACACATTATATCTTGGATTATATGAATTCATGATGATTTTGATATATTGTTTCTGTTATAAGTTTATCATGATTCAGTTTAAATGCATGTGTATCAATATAGTTACAGATATGCTTCCACTAAGCGTAAAGCTTAGCACAGGTTTTAATCCGTGTAAGGTACAGGAGAAGGCGATCGAGAACTTCCGCATTCTTGGGGCCAACACCACGACTAAGGGTTCATCATTTATGAGTTCCGCACTCGATCGATAATTGTAAATGTATAGTTTTGAATATGTAATGGGACTCGGTGTGTATATGTGTGACCTTTGTAAACTCCACTACGATTGGTAGTTTTATTTTGGATATTGTTGTATATGATGAGGATATTATAAGACTTGGATATCTGATGTCTAGTCGCGAGCAAAAGGTCCCGGTATATGTTAGCGTCAGGAAGCCAGAGTTCGAGGATCATGATCGGGTCGGGCGGGAGGTCGGGCGTGACAAAGGTTGCATCCAAGAGCTGCGGTGACAAGCTGTAGCACTCTTCTAAGCCCCTAAAGTTTGGGTCTCTAATAATCAGGTGACGATTAGAGACGAATTGACTAATCAAAAAATGGATACCACGAATAAACAATTTTAATAATACAAGAGCACATCAAACATGAATGAATAATAAATAAATAATAAGGAAAGAGTGTGTACCTTGATGGATTTGAAAGCGCTATCAATAAAGAACCATGTTAGTGCAGTAACAAATACAAAATATTTAAAATCAAAATTTTGAAACTATGTTATAAACGAAGTGTTAAATTTTTTGTTGAAAATGTATATGGGATGTTGTATGTATTTTACAAGGCCAACACTTAGTATAGAGTCAACTCCACAAAGTTCTATTTTATTAAATTACGGGAATTGATTAAGCATTTGGAGGTTTGAAAATTCATATAAAAATTTGAAAAATGAAAATTTAATTGAGAATTTGAAAAAGCCCATCAAATCCACTTTGGAAAGAATAATTGATTTGTAAGAATTTAAAGAAAGTGAATTTTGAATTTTATTTTAAAACATACTGATCCATAAATTTTATATGTTTTTTAAATAAAATAAAATTGTTTTAGGTATAAATTATAGAAAATGATTTTTTTAGTTTTGAAATTAAGAATGTTTTTTTTGAATTTAGTAATTAAAGGAAAATACTTTTTAAGAGATAACAAATTAAAAGAAAATGATTGTTTTTATTTATTTAGATAACAAAGAAAGTACAAGGTGAAAGTTGAAATAATAATAATAATATTAGTTTGAAGTTAGTATTAAAGAAAATTAAAATTAATGTAAATTGAGGACATTAGAAATATTTTTAAATAAGTAAGGTTTAAACAAGAGATGTAGAAACAGTGTTTTTAAGGTGTTTATTTATAACATAAAGGACATGAGTTGAGCTCCTCATGTTGAATTTAAGATTTTATTTTTAGAGGTGTGTGTCCTATGTGATATGGTAGTACGTCCTAAACATGGGCTAAGTCTAATGAGTTGGACTAGACCTAAATAGATGGGTTTGAGTTGCTAAATGGACCCAGACACAAGGTAGATGAGTTGAATCTAATGGGATGGACCTAAGGTAAATGGGTTAAAAGTTAAAAAAGTGCCGAATAGATGAAGAATTTCTAATAAATATGAAATAGAATATTGAAAACAGAATACACACGGAGAATACATGTAAAATGGAAAAGGAAAGATAAAGTGGGTTGAATCTCATAAACAAAAGGCAATCTCATAAACAAAAGGCTACACAGGGTGTTAAATGTTAGCTAGTGGACATTAGGGTTGTAAAATCATACAAGTGGTTGAATCTCATACAAAGTCATACAACCAGTTGAATCTCATACAACTGGTTGAATCTCATAAACAAAAGGCCAAAAGTCAAGGTCATAGCTAAATGTTATTATTCAATCTCATTCCAAAGCCAACCAGTTTCAGCACACTCTTAATCACAGGCTCATACAATGTGCAACAGCTGAATAACTTAAAATGACAAAATACACAGTCTGAAATAACACCTGGTTGTGTGGTACGCTTTTGAACCAAAAAGGACTTCTGATACAAAGATAGTGGTAGAGATCAAATCTCTATCTTCTTCCCTGTCATAACGCCTGTCGGTCTCTTCTTTCTCAAAGTCGGCTGCCTCCCAAACCCTTCCTTCTTCTTGATCAGTTCTCACAGAAAACTCCCTTCTCCGTCCACCTCCTAGATAAGCCCTTCCATGCCAGTTCTCTAATATATATAAGGATCTCCTCAAAGAAATGAACCCTAAACCTCCCACAAAGGAAAGGATGACCCACTTTCCCCAAAAGAAAAAGAATAAAATAAAATAAAAAAGGAAAATCCAATCAAATAAAATCAGAATAAAGTAAAATAATATGAGCCCAAATTTTGAGTCTACAAATATGCCCATCTTCGATAAAGTTCACGAGTGTAACGAGCAATAACAATAAAACAAAGCGAATGTGAAAGTGGAGTGCGAAGATCCAAATGTCCACAGCGACATGACCTAGCTTGAACCGGGAGGCAACCTAAGCAGGCCCAAAAACTTTTAAAAGCAAGCAAACAAAAGAAAAATCTAAATGTCACTTCAAAGTCACAAAGCAAATCCAAACCTCTTGTAAATGGCCTTCCACAATGGTAAGAGAATCTGTCAAAACTGCTTAGATAGCCGAATCGTACCAAGGACTTAGATAATGTGCACACATGGAGAAACCTATAAGAGCGATAGAGGAAGATGTTAGGGATAAGACAAGAAGGCCACATTAAACTCAAGATGAGCTCAAACCAAAAAGAAAACTAAGCTATGTCAAGGGAGTGTGCTAAGTGCTCTACCACCATGGAGGGAAAATGATGAAAAAAAATAAAAATTCCTAGGACGTGACGAACTGTATAAATTCTGTCTACGTTGAAAACAAAACAAGAGACATGATGGATTGTCTAGGTGTCGTATATGTTGGGAGACAAAATGAAAGAACTCACAGATCGTATGGGTGCCGTTTATGCCAAAAACAAAACACGAGACATGACGGATCATATAAGCGTTGTCTATGCTCGAAGACAAAACGAAAGAAAGCGACGGATCATATAGGTGTCATTTACATTAAAACAAAACGAGAGACATGACAAATTGTATAGGTGTTGTCTATGCTCGAAGACAAAATGAAAGAACGTGACGGATCATATAGGTGTCATCTACATTAAAACAAAACGAGAGATTACTACTTAATCAGGAGTAGGTGTTGTCTATGCTCAAGACAAATGAAAAGAACGTGGATTGGATCAAAGTGTCGCCATACCGGGAAGAGAAAACGGTAAAGAACGCGACGATCGTGATAGGTTATCTGACGTTAACAAAATAAGAGACATAAATCTGGACATGTGTGTTGTCTATGTTGGATGATAAAATGAAAGGACACGACGGATCATATAGGTGTTGTCTACGCTGGAAGAGAAAATGAAAGAACACGATAGATCATATAGGTGTGGTCTATGCTAATACAAAATAAGAAACATGACGAATCGTATAGGTTTCGTCTATGCTGGAAGGCAAAAATGAAAGGACGTGACGGATCGTATAGTTTCCGTCTATGCTAGAAGAGAAAACGAAAGAATGTGACATATCGTATAGGTGCTTGATGAGTATCTTAAATACTCATTTTATCCCTGTGTTTTACTTAGACTTTTAGTATTTTTATGTTAAGTAAGTGTCATAATGCTCTAAATGTTCATCTTTATGATTAGGTTAACCATTCGATGAAATTGTATGAAAATGAGCGAAAAATGAAGAAAAATTAGTAATTTCCCATACAACATAAGCAGCTCCACTGGTTCATCATGATGAGCATCATCCTCGTCATGACGAAGCTCCCTTTGTCGTGACGAACCTAAAGATTGAACAGATGTTGGCTATGGGTTCATCGGGATGAAATATGATAGAGTGATTCTCAAGTTCGTTGCGACGAAGGTCGGGGCCCAACAGCGAAAATAGCCCATTTTTTTACCTATTTTGATAGGGCTTATAAAAGAGAGTAGGGAATGACGTGAGGGGGGTTTGGAACGCAGAGATTGAGATGGAGACACATGAAGGGGAACTACCCCTTTGGGAAACACCTTTGGGTTTTGTTCTTGGAAGAAAAGAAGAGAGCAATCAATGCCAAATCGTTTTAATTTCTTCCCTTTTCTCGTTTTTTCTTTCTTTCGAGTAGTCAGAATTGCTTTCTACCTATGTTTTAGTTTTTTCAGTATTTAGATGTATCCAAAGACAAAATGTATACCCTATTAAATCCTAATTATTAATGTTTTATTTCATTTCAATGTGGAGTATTTCATTCTATACTTAAAGCTTATGGTATCTGGTCAATATTCACATGATTTGTGGTTTGATTCAAAATCTGAGAAATGAAAATTAAAATTAGACCATGCGTGATTTACCATCTAATTATCATGAGATAGAGATATAAGTGAGATTAGGTGTGGTATTAGAAGCCTCTTGGGTTTAATGCGCCCTTAAACATCTGGGGTTGAGAAAATATGTAAAATACCTTATCCTAAAGGTAGTGTGCGGATTCTCTAGAGAGATTCGCATATACATTAGTGAAATCACCATCTTCATGATGAAATAAGCATTGATTAATTGGGTTAGGCGGTTCATACATAATTGTTTAGGTGAAATCTAGGCTCTAAGGCTTTTTAGTCTTAATCAAGTCAAGAGTTTAGATTTGCATACCAGCTTAGTAAATTGAGTTTTCTATAGACTCTTATCATCTAAATAGAGCCTAGGCTAGATTAGAGCCCGCATTTCTCAGAATCCCACTGCGGGGACGATACTCTTACTTGCATTTTATTACTTGAGGCGACAAGGGTTTCAGGTACATAGCATACTATTTTATATAATACATCACGACGATCGTGAGCAGGTGTCAGTTTACGCTGGAAGAGAGAAAACGAAAGAACGTGAGAAATTCTTATAGGTGTCGTCTATGCTAATACAACACAACAGACATGACGGATCGTATAGGTGTCGTCTACACTATAAGAGAAAATGGAAGAACGAGACGGATCATATAGGTGTCGTATACACTAAAACAAAACAAGAGACATGACGGATCGTATAGGTACCATCTATGTTGGAAGATAAAATGAAAAGATGTGACGGATCGTATATGTGTCATATATGCTAACACAAAACAAGAGACATGATGGGTCGTATAAGTGTCGTCTATATTGGAAGGAAAAAATGAAAGGATGTGACGGATCGTATGGGTACCATCTACGCTAGAAGACAAAATGAAAGAACGCGACGGATTGTATAGGTGTCGTCTATGCTAAAACAAAACACGAGACATGACGGATCGTATAGGTGCCGTCTATGTTGCAAGACAAAATGAAAGATCGTGACAGATCGTATGAGTGTCATCTATGCTAAAACAAAACACGAGACATGACGGATCGTATGGGGTGTCGTCTATGCTGGAAGATAAAACAAAAGGACGTGATGGATCTTATGGGTGTCGTCTATGCTGGAAGAGAAGACGAACACCGCGACGATCGTGATAGTGCCCATCTACGCTAAAACAAAACACGAGACATGACGGATCGTATGGGTGTCGTCTATGCCAAAACAAAAACAAGAAACATGACATGGGAAGAAAGTAGTTCATGGCCTGACAATGCTCGGTCCTAAAAAATGTAAGGAAACAAGAAAGTGAGCTCCAAAATTGGAAAGGAAATAAAACAGCTCATGGCTAAGAGCTCAAGGCTCGATAAGGCTTAGGGCCTAAAAAGAAAAAAACGAGAAAAGCGAGCTTTAGGCTCGAAAAGGAAATAAAACAGCTCAAGGCTGAAAGCTCAAGGCTAAACAAGGCTCATAACCTATAAAAGGAAAAATCAAGCTCCGAGATCGAAAAGGAATAAACAACCTGTCGAGAGCTCAAGCCTTGAGTGCTAGCTAAGGGCTTAAAAAGAAAAAAGCGAGAAAATCGAGCTTTAGGCTCGAAAAGGAAATAAAACAGCTCAAGGCTGAGAGCTTAGAGCTCAACAAGGCTCAAGGCCTAAAAAAAGAAAAAGCAAGCTTCGGGCTTGAAAAGGAAATAAAACAGCTTTAGCCCAACAAGGTCAGCCCAAAAAGGAAAAAAAAGATCTTTGGGCTCGAAAAGGAAATAAAACAACTTAAGGCTAGACAAAGACTCAGGGCCTAAAAAGGAAAAAAAGAGAAAAGTGAAAAGTGACTTAGATGAGATATGCCCCTATATGCAACTCAAAAAGGTTAATAGCTCAATGTAATGATTGAAACCACCAATGATATATTAATATTAGCGGGAAGCGGGTATGCCCCTTAGCATGCGATGACGACACGAAGAAGCAAAATGTCCCCAAAACTACTAAAACTCTGGAGTATGCTCATTGATCACTTAGTGAAAGTAAAAAAAATTCAACCTCAAGGATGCCATAGGACCATGCATCAAGGGATGCTGATAGAATAGAACTGACCAACAATCAAAATCATAGTAACCAACACTCAACATGCTAACTGCCAAAATGGAGGCATCGTCACAAATGAGTCAATAATCTATTAAGCCTTGTCATCATGGAAGGTGTTGAACCTAAAGACTAAAAAAGGTGAAGGCTCGATTGTAAAACTCAAAGACTAAGCCACATCCTTCCATGATCAAAGGAGTAAATCATAAATCATGGTGAAATGGGTAGGTCAAAGAAGATGAAGGATGTGTAAATATGTATTAATATGAGGATATCCAAAAGGAAATGTCAGGGTATGGGATGAAAGATAGGTAGGTATCCAAGATCGACTAGGTATGTCGAAAAGAATAAATCTCATGTGACATCAAATACACAATGCATCAAAATCCTCCATCAAATGATCTCTCACTACATCGATGAATCAAACCGATGAGGTTGCTATGCCCCAGTAAAAAATAAAACAACTGCATCTCTAATAAGTGTGCTCTCAAAAGTGACTATAATCCGATATAGGAATGTCTCAGGATCCATCATCCAATGAAAAGAGGTCTATGCCCTAGTATAGATCATCTTGAGGATTTTCCAACAATAGGATAGGTATGCCCTAGTATCGAGTATGTACATGTATGATAAAGATGACTTCCAAAGTAGCCATGTCCCAATGTAAGAATGTCTCATAATCCATCAATCAAAAATAGGGACAACCCTCTGCTAGATCATCATCGGGCCTCATCCATCATGTCAAATATCTCCAACCAACCTCGTCATGTAACTATCAAACGATAATGTAATAGACTCTATAACTGGCTGACTGACCGTAATACAGTTTGGGTAATAAGGTAAAAGAATGAAGGGAAACTAGGATCAAAATCTCAATGAGAAAAATATCACCAAACCCCTGGTGCATGTAATGTAATGTATAGAAACCTCTACGAAGTTCGTGCACTGAAATAGTGTCACTGCGGAGAACGCGAACAAGGGTAAGGGCATCACATGTCAATAGGATGAGTCGAAACGATATGTGAATTATAAAGATACGCTCGAGTGGGAATTGAGGTAGGAAGGGGAAGAACTCTAATATGGTTAAATCGATAAAGGTAATGAAATATAAGTCAATAAGAAAAAGCATAGAGGTTGTAGTGGGTGATAGTCACCTCACATCATGGCATGGAGGAAAGTCACATCTGAAATGGATGGTGTGATGGATAGACAATGATCCAGATATCCTAAAAGGAGGTCACAAGTCTCTCTCAAACGTCTCCCAATCTAACTCAGAAGAGAGCTCACATATGAACTCTCACCATCATATATACTCAATGTAACAAGATGTCACATAGATACACAATGCCTAAGAAGAATGATACAATGAAATATATAAACGATTTTTTCTTTTTTACTTTGATAATCTCTTAAAACCGAGATATTTGGATCACTACCCGTGGGATGAAATGAAAAAAAGACGTGTCTGTCCTCCACACAAAGACATGTAGAAGACCATCACTCAATGGAAAGCAAAGGCAATGTTGTAAATGAAATGATGTCCAAATAAAAAGGGGGTAGTGATGATGTCAAAATAGAAAGATCATGGTAACGGAGTGAAATGGACCATAATAAGTCTGTCAAGTCCATCTCTAATCAAAGCATCTGTACATCAAGGAGCCCCCAACCTGATATAAAGATAAATGAGGTGATGAAAGTGATTAGTGCCCAAAAAGTGCTATTTTGAGCCCTATCCAAGATAGGTTTTGAGTGCTTTTTGCGCACTAATCATGTCAATTAAGCCAATTGATGCGCAGGTCCACTGGGGCCCACTGATGCCATTTCGAGCTTGTTTTTGGTGATTTTGCAGGTCTTTGAGTACCTCGGTCATTTAGTTCAAGTCTGACGTAAAGATACGTGCCGAATGCTGAGGAATCACGATGTTTTCAGCCATCAAAAATGAAGGAATTTGAAGTGGATTTTGAAGGAAGGAGAATGCATAGATGCAGTGAGATGCAGTGAGCAAAACAGGCGATCCCAGGATTTTCGCTATGATTGCGAAAAATTTCGCAATCATAGCGAAAATTTCGCAATCCTAGCGAAATTGGAAATTTTCGCTAGATAGCGAAATTTCGCTATCTAGCGAAAACTACTGTTCCTAGCAAAAATACCCGGCTCGCTATGCCCAAATTTCGCCAGTTAGCTGGGGCCTCGCTTAGCTAGCAAAATTCATCGTTGATGTTTAAATTTCAATTTCGCTATTACGCACTCGCAGTTGTTAAATTTTCGCTATGCCAGCCGAAACCCCCTACGAAATTGCCGCCCTCGCGATTTTTGAGATTCATCCAACCCACCACGCGTTTTGATGTATTACCATTTGTAGTCTTGCAATCTCATATTCAGGTATTTTGGTAGTCTCCCACACTTTGGGTTGTACTATATAAACCCCCACAAACTTGTAACCTTAAGCAACTTTGAAGCAACTCTTCATTTTATAAAATTTTCCGCAGTTTTCATTTTTTTTTGTGGTTTCATTTGCTCTCTCTCCTTCTTTCATTTTCTTAGCTGCCAAACACACCCCTTGAGGATGACAACTCAAGTGGATGCTTCAAGGCCTCATACTTTAGAGCAGTGAGGGGTGGCTAGCTTGGCTCAAGACAAGCAGTTGTCCTCACGTTATAAATGATACAGTAATTAAGCATTTATGGTTCCATACCTTCCAAACTAGGGTTTAATGCCACGACGTTGTTCCTTTGGTCAATACTTGCTAAGGAGGTTTAGGCTCAGCATGCTTAATGCTAGATGCAATCGATATATTCTTTTAGATGCCATTTACTTGAGCCACCAAATGAGGTTAAATGCTGTGGTTTTAAACCGAATGGACTTTGAATGCTTAAGATTGGTTTGACCTTTCTAAATAGAAGTGGTCTTGTGGTTAGGTTTTATAGTTAAACAAAGATCCGATTTTGGCTTACCATAGGTCATTTGCCCTATCGCGAGGAAATATCCCGAGGACACCTTAATACCCCCATGTTATCGAGCTAGTGACCCAAGCCTTCAAAGTTACCATTTCACATTTCACTTTAAACCATTACAGTTAGTCAGAGATCATACAACCCCACTGTTTTTAACAAAAATCCGAAAATCCAAACAAAAGCCTCACCATTTTCAAACACTGATGCTAATCATTCGTGGGATGAAAACCCATCCCCGTGTTCGACCCTAGACCGCTATGCTGCAGTAGCTTGACTACGGCAGTAAGAGGAACTAAGGATACAAATATTGTTGATTCCGAATCACCCTACCGTGGCACGAATCAAATGGCGCCAGCAGGGATGAGCCAAAACTACGTATGAGGAGTTGATGTACTTGTAATCCACATTACAAGTGTTGGTGGACTTTGGGACCCTTTGAATTACAATTGTCAGAATCGCAAGTTTTCACTGGCCAGAGTTATCAGACCGTTGTTTCATATAGTCGCTTGTTTAACTAACATCGAATTCTTCGCAAGCTTGTTTGTGTTCTTTGTCAGGTTCAATTCCTTGCGTAACAGTGTATGCACCAAGGATGTAGACAGTAACTGGTAGATCGCAAAGAATCAAGACACCGCCTGGAACAAAGTTGTGAAGTCGGTACACAAAGGAAAATATGGATCCCCTACCCGAAGAACAAGAAAGTCAATCTGCACCCCTGAATCCAACAAATTACAGTCAATGAGGGACCATATACACCTCCCTAGAGTTAGTGCTCCTTCCCCGCATCATACCTCTCACAAGATGTGGCAAGTGAGACCCTACTTAAGGCCCCCGTCCCACTTTTCATGGTGGTACTGAGAATGAAAATCCATATTCACACATACGATTTTTGAGGAGGTATGCACTACCTTCAAGGAAAGTATAACCGACATGGATTTACCAAGTCAGCATTTCCACCGACGTCATGACAAAGCCAAGGATTTGGTCAATTCATCGAGGCCGAGAACGACAGTCAAGGTGATCTTTCAAGCCGACTGGTTAGAAATTCTTCAAAGGCAAGATCAATTAGCCATGAGGCAGATTCACTTTATTTCACTATGACAATGAGAAATTCTACCAATGTCGAGAGATTCATGGATACCATCGTATATCATTCACATCATGGTTCTATATCTGGATGTTAAGGAACCACTTCTATAATGGTATGTCTCCCGCCATGAAGCGTGTACCGCTAGAAACCATGTGTGTGGAGGTGATTTTAAGTAAAAATCCCGGACGGCTTTATGGATTTCCTCGGAAGTTGGCGTGGTTGAAACTTCCGGGCGGTCGATGAGCCAAACCCGAGAGAGGTAGAAAAATGAGGCCCTCACCACCAAAGGGGGAGTGAATTTTTACACTGAGGACATAGAAATGAAAGCAAAATTTCGACCCCTGGGCCAGAAGGTGAGGAGTTAGAAGGAAAGAGGCTCCATGAAGTGCAGGCAATGACTGAAAACACTGCACAAGCCAACCCATTCACCAGTTGTCAACCCACCGCCAATCCGCAGAGGAACATCATCCCATCGCCCATCAAGGATTTTGATAATGGAATATGCAAATGCTGTGTTAAATACAAGCCACAACCTAATGCCCTCATATGGTAATACCTACAATTCCAATTGGAAAAATCACCCTAACTTCTCCTGGAAACCTAATCCCCCTGCCTATGTGCCCTGTGTGCCAAACCGCTTGTTCCTCATTCAACCACGCCCACCATCATCCACTTCTCCGCTTGAACAAGCACACCGACTCGAGCAAGGTGGTGGGCAACTTGCGGGAAGAACAAAAAGGGATCAATGCACAATTGGCACAAAGGATTGATACTGTAGAAAGCACCCTGAACAAAAGAATAGATGGGCTTGAGAGCAATCTTAATCGAAAAATGTACAACTTGCGTGATTCAATCACTAAGATCAACAATATACCCGAGGTACAGAGAGAGGAAGGTTCCTCTCCCAAACATCGGCTAAATCCAAAAGGAGTGCATGAGATAGGTTCATCCAGCAATTCAGGAATGGATGAGGTCAAGGCTATAATCACCCTGAGGAGTGGAAAAGAGGTTGATCAGCCAATGCCCAAGCCAGTTGAGGAAACCAAAAAAGGAGAAGAATTGGAGCTAGAACACATTTTCCCCGGGCGAGGACTCAATGAAGACCGCATGCCACCCCATTTCCTTATTAATTAAGCATAAGAAGAAGGCATCCCAAAGAAAGTGGTGCATCCTAGAAGTCTTAAGGTGTGAAGGTCAACATACCCTTTGGACATCATCACAAAACTCGCCTATGCAAAATTTTTCAAGGATCTTTGTACAATCAAAAGGGTTGGGCATTGAAAAGGCATTTTAATGACGAGTCGAGTGCCATAATCAACCCAAGGGCCCGAGTCAAATATAAGGATCCAGGATCTCCCACAATTTCAGTTAACATTGGTGGGACTTGCATAGACAAAGCACTGCTAGATTTAGGAGCCAGTGTAAACCTACTGCCATACTCTGTGTATAAGCAGTTAGGTTTGGGAGAGCTTAAACCTACCAACATCACTCTATCATTGGCCGATCGATCGGTAAATATTCCTAAGGGAATAGTTGAGGATGTGTTGGTGAAGGTGGACAAATTCTACTACCCAGTAGACTTTGTAGTGCTTGACACCGGAGTATTAGCAAATGGAGGCCCCGATCATGGCACGATTATCTGGGAAGACCATTTTACGGCCCGCTTTGCCCGATCACGATCATCGATTGCGAAATGGAGTAATCTGACTCACATTTGGCAACATGACATTGGGCTGGAATATCTTTCACTTGAGTCACAAGCACAAATCATTGGAAGGTGAAGTGGGAAGGAAACAATGAAGTCTACTCAGTTGATCGAGTTCGGGAAATAGCGTACATGGTGCGAATAGCCAACGAGGTGAAAGCGGGTTGTTTGGGAATTGCCATCGGTAGCCAACTATGAAATTTGGTCACAGCCCCAATTCAACCGGTGAAGCAATTCCAGCGATGGGAAATCAAGCATCAGGCATCGGCCACGAGGCCCTTTGCTTTGGGGTTGAGGAGATCCTTCTCCTTGACCCTCCATGAGTAATTCAGTGAATTTGGGTGCAGCTCAATAGTTTTTGGTTTTTATTTTTATTTGGTCAATTTCCATTTTTTTTGGCTATTTTTAGTAGTTTCCCAATTTAGCAGTTTTCCTTTTTAAGTAGATTAAGTTAAGTATTATTTTTTTTAAAATTTTTTTTTTTTAGGTTTTGTCAAATAATATTTATTTTTGTTTCTTTTTGTGTTGTTTTTGTTGGCTAAATAAATGATTTTTTTAATTCTGCGGGTGAAGCGGATTATGCATTTGAATTTCGCTAAAATCTTGAAATGGTGACTCTTCGGGTACGCCTGCGGCTATAAAAGGAGGAGAAGGGAGGCTTTTTAGATTCACATCATCACACGGAATGTAGTGTCCAGTGAGCCACTGGTTTTGCCAGTAGAGCCACGAGCCTCCCGATTGCGCGCCCGGCCCTCACGCACACGATTGCCCGGTATCACTAGCGTGCGCCACCTGTCAGTGCACCCCGAGCCGCTGCCTGGGGCTGCGATACCACTGCTTGCGGCGTGGTCGAGCCTGGTCGATCGCAGCCCCCGCTGCGATTATTACTCGATCATCGACCGTGAGCCGGAGTTCAACGATGTCGTGCCACGGCCTGGCTTCTTTGCCCGCGGCTAACTGTACCCGCACATCCGGGTGCCACTCACGATCCGGTCTTGATCCCATTCCCTGTCGGTCGGTGCCTGGTCCACCCTGGTCAGCAGAGCCCTGCCCCTGTATCCTTTTCCCACTACGGCGTAGGCCCGCACGGTGGAGTGCTTGCACGAGCCTCGGGTGGGTTGGCCTCCGGCCGGAGAGCGGAGGCTCCGATTCGGCTCCGGTCGAGGCGGTCCACGAGGCCTCGGGGGTTTAGAATGTGGGCCGGATGGGACCGGGCCCTTTCCCCGTGCCGTAGGAGATCCGGGAGGGCCGGCCTCAGCGGGCCGTGCGCCCGGGGCCGGGAGTCATCATCATCAGGCCGTAGGCACAGCCATGTGATGGGGAGACCTCGTCGCCTCGATTATCGCTGCCTCGGATCGGGAGGCCCTTGTCGTCGGGCACCTATCAGGGGAATGTAGGGTTCCAACTGGGATTTTCATGGGAGTCGATATTCTACGGCGATTCGTGTGACGGTGACCGGTCCGGGACTCCATGCGTGATCGGGCATTACTCGCCTGCGTTCATGACGCCCTGACGGTTCTATCCCGGGTGGTACTACAGTTCTACCATTCCATGACCTCTCGGGGAGTGCCGAGTCCGCTAGAGCTCCGATTCGATGCTCGATGATGCGTCCGGGGTTCGAGGAATGGCGGATATATCATTGCGACAGACTGCCACCGGTCGGTGGTCTGGAGGTTTTGAGATTGGCCTCGTAGGCTTCGAGAGATGGTGCGGTCGCTGAGACACCCTTCTTCGGACTACTTATTCGGAGCGGCTTACGCCTCGGATGCTTCTTATTGATCATGCGCTCACGGACCCGGCCTCTTCATTTCCGCGGCTTCGTCAGTAGGGGCCATTCGAGCTGCATGCCAGGATCTCGGAGGTTACGGATTCCGGTCCCTGCGAGTTGGTGATGACCGTATTGCTACATTTCGAAGATAAGGTCCACGAGAGAGGCTTGGCTCGGCGAGAGGAAATCTGCCCTTATTGATGCCCGGCGTTGAGTATGTCCTGGAGCGCGACGCACCCGAGGCCTCGGATTGAGAAGGAGGTCGGATGCCTCGGAGTCTGACTATGGAAGCGAGCTGGTGATGCCCATTTCTTTTCTCCTCCGGCAGCGGGACGGGAGGAGTGGACGGGAGCGAGGAGGACTCACGGAGGAGAGATGTGCATGCTCACGAGGTCGAGATGGAGAGGAGTCGATTGCGAATATATCTCCTCCATCTCCTTCTCCGCTGCCGGCCCGGCTCCTGGCGGCCTCCGGCCCATCATATCTGACAGCCTCCGAAGTACGTTCATGTCAGTACCAGGGAGATAGCAGGTGTTATGGATGCTGTCTGTTCGTTAGCTTCCACACAGGCATCGATGGATCAGAGGTTGACTCGAGCCGAGACCACTTTGGGGCAGTGTCATACCATGCTCCAGTAGATCATGAGTCATCTCGGTCTCCCGCATGTTCCTGACCATAGAGATGAGCGGCGGCCCGGCATCACCCAGACATCGCCTGGCAGTGGCTGACTTGGGATCCACCACCACCCCCACGAGATTGAGGTGGTCACCTCCTGTCTCTAACTCTATCACATTACATGTCTATCATATGCGGGAGGGAAAATTTAGAGGTAGAATGTCTTCTAATATGTTTTTGTATAGTTTTCAGCATTATCAAGCTGCACTGCGATTTTTGTTGGATTCATGTATTGCTTGATAGTAGCGGTGATATTTTTGTATGTTTAGCTGTATTTCTTGTATTAGCCATTTTGGTTATATCAAAAGCTTTACAGCACTATTTACAGTTTACTATACTTGTGCAAAGTACTTTTGTGTCTTTATTTTGTGTATCTACTTTTTCTTTCAATTGGACAATTGAATTGCTTTTAATTGAACAATTGAATTGCCTTTAATTGGAGAATTGAAACCTATTGCTACCTTAATGCTAGAATAGATTCCATGCATGATTCAGTTTTGGTCATTGAAGTTTTAGCGTTTTCAGCAGACATTCCCCCTTTGGCTAATTCACACAATGCACACAGATTATACCAATAAGTTTGTGAAATTATGTACCTCCTTTCACTTTTCTGGCTTGACCTTGGAAACATTGGCGACCATAATGGAGTTAGTTTTACCAATGTATGAAGGCGATGTAGTCTTCCCGAAAGGAAAGAAAAGCAAAAGAAAAAGAAAAGAAAGAAAAATAAAAATAAAGCCGTGGCAGCTTCTTGTAAGAGCAGTCACAGTCCGAGGGTATATGGCGAAAGCCTTTGAAGCCCGATGCCTAAGCCTTAATTGGTTGGGAGTCATCGACTTGAGTGTTCGTTACGGGTGAATGGGTAGAGTTTAGTATTGTAGGTGCTTCCCGTTCTGAAATCGTCGGAGTCGAGTGAAGCTGCGAGTTTGTGGTCAAGTGATCCTTTTGGCTTGATGCCACAAACCTTAATTGATTGGGGTCATCGTTGGACCCCGTTACACGGACTTTGGTGAAGTCGAGTTTTTTAGCATTGCACCTACTGATGTAGTCAAATAAGAGAAATAAGAGTGTAGCTAATCCTATTTAGGTTGGTCAACAGTTTAAGGCCATGGCGATGTAGTTAGGGTTGGGGAGGGAATAATTTTGCAATTTATTGGCTCAATCTGGTTACATTAGGAATCATTAGATTTTGGTGGAAATCAGGTTGATTTCCTTGGATTCGATGTTGACCTAAAACTTGTTCTTATATGGTTTATGTTCTCTCATGTCGGTTTTCTAACAGGGTGTAAATTGTTTATTTTAAAGGTAATGTTTATCTGTACATACACTTTTTGAACCATATACATACTTTTTGTAAAATCACGGCATGCATCCCATTTTTGTTTTAGCGTTGCTATAAAGGAATTGCTGCGTGTCGGTTAGAGGGTGTGATTAGTGCCCCGAAAGTCTTGTTACAGGCCCTATCAAGATAGGTTTTGAGTGCTGCGCACTAATCATGCACCAGTCTTGATTGATGTGTGCGAGTCCATAGTTCAACGATGCCATTTCGAGCTTGTTTTTGGTGATTTTGCAGGTCTTTGAGTACCTCGGTCATTTAGTTGAAGTCGCGTAAAGATATGTGCGAAAATGCGAGAATCCACGATGTTTCGACCATCAAAAATGAAGGTGAAGAGGATTTTGAAGGAAGGAGAATGCATAGATGCGGAGTTAGATGCGATGAGCAAAACGAGGGGCGATCGGAGATTTTCGCTATGATTCACGAAAATTTATTAGGATTAAATTTATGATCATAGAAAATTTGCGCAATCATGAGTAATTCATAATCCTAGCGAAATTGGGAATTTTCGCTAGATAGCGAAATTTCGCTATCTAGCGAAAACTACTGTTCCTAGCGAAAATACCTGGTTTCGCTATCTCTCACAAATTTCGCTAGGCTAGCGAAATTTCGCTAGCTAGCGAAATTCACTGTTGATAGCGAAATTTCTCAATTTCGCTATCTCTGTAGAATTTCGCTAGGCTAGCGAAATTTTCGCTATGCTAGCTAAATCCCCCTGCATAGCGGTGCTGCTATTGATTTTTGTATATTTGATCCTAAACGACCACGTTTTGATGTATTACCATTTAGCCCTTATGTAATCTCATATTTTAGGTATTTTGGTAGTTTCACTTTGGGTTGTCTTATATAAATGAAACAAACTTGTAACCTTGGCAACTTTAAAAGCAACTCTTCATTTTATAAAATTTTCATGGCTTTCATTTTAGGAGTTCATTTATCTCTTCCTCTCTATCTTCCCATGTTTCTGTTTTAAGCACCTTGAGGATAATGACTCAGGGATGCTTGAAAGCTAAACCTCATAGCTTTGAAGGAGGGTGGCTAGCAGAAACTTGGTTTTGGGGTTGTTGCGGGTTGTCCTCATGCTATAAATGATACAGTCTTTGCCATTTATGGTTCCATACCCTTCAAACTAGGGTTTAATGCCATTTAATGTTGTTATTTGGTCAATACTTGCCATGATTTAGGGTTCGATTGCATGCTTAATGCTAGATGCATGATATTCTTTACTAGATGCCATTTACGAGCCAACGGGAAATGAGGTTAAATGCTAGGGTTTAAAGCGATAGGACTTTGAATGCTTAGTACTTGGTTTGACTCAAATAGGAGTGGTTCTAGGGTTGGGTTTTATGGTTCAAACAAGATCCGATTTTGGCTTTGACTATAGGTCATTTGCCACTAATGCGAGGAAATAACTTGGGGACTGTAATACCCCCCATGTTATAGGCTAGTGACCCAAGCCTTCAAGTTACCATTTCACATTTCACTTTAAACCATTACAGTTAGTCAGTGATCATATACAACCCCCACTGTTTTTAACAAAAATCCGAAAATCCAAACAAAAGCCTCACCATTTTCAAACACTGATGCTAATCATTCGTGGGATGAAAACCCATCCCGTGTTCGACCCTAGACCGCTATGCTGCAGTAGCTTGACTACGGCAGTAGGAGGAACTAAGGATACAAATATTGTTGATTCCGAATCACCCTACCGTGGCACGAATCAGAAAGAAAAGGCTATAACATCTATGTAAGGCTCAATGGGCTAGCAACAGAAAACTCTATATGTGTATGTGATAAGGTAAAAGGATCATGAAACGATGGCCATTGATAAGTCTAAAACTCATATTTTTAAGCCCCATTTTTATGTATATATATGGCTTAAAAGTTCAATTTAATGCAAAATTATAGAGTCTTCACCCATATTTGTGTTTGTAGGAATTTGAAGAAAATAAGTAAAAATTAGTAGAAAAGCAGAAGAATGAGAGCAAAAGTCCAATGTCGCGACATCGAACAAGCAATGTCGTGACATCAGCTGAAAGCAGAGGAATACCAACTTCAAAGAGTCGCGACATCGGATAGGTAATGTCACTACATCGGATAAAGAATTTCGCTACATTAGATGAAATAAGTGGAATACAAATTTCAATGTTGCAAAATCGATTGAAGAATGTAGCGACATTAGTGAAATGTCGCGACATCGAGCAAGCAATGTCACAACATCGGGTGACTAGAAGCACGACATTGTGTGAGGAATGTTATAATATCAAATCAATGTCGCGACATCGGGATCTAATCTCACGACATCAGCTGAAGTGAGCAAAATAGAAAAGATCAATGTCGTGACATCGAAAACCAATGTCGAGACATCAAGTTCAAGAGTCAAGACATCATAATTTAGCTGCAACATTAAAGACCCAATTTCATGTCGTGACATTAGCAGCGACATAAAAGCAATGTCACGACATCACAAAGGCAATGTCGCGACATTAGCCACGACATCAGCGGTGACATTGCAATGATAGGAAAAAAAATTCAATGACAACACCAAAAGCAATGTCGCAACATCACAACAGCAATGTTGCGACATCAACCACGACATCAAAGGGCGACTAAGGTAGACTTTTGGGCTTTTCGAAGTCTATGTTTTTTGCCTCGTTTTCAAGGCCTATAAATAGAAGCTCCTAGGGTGGAGTGCACAGCCTTTTAGTAGCTTTCAACAAGTTTTGAACTATTGGGAGGAGTTGAAGTCTCTTTGTATACATTTTCTTTTATTTTTATTTTTATTTTCTTGATTTATTTTTCTTTCTTTTTAGAATTAGAGTAGTCGATCTTAGTTGAATCGTGGAGCTGAGATCATTGTATATCAAGTTTCATTTCTATTTGAACTTAACTAGAATCTGGAAATTTTTCGGAATCCAGTTTATTTAGTTTGATTACTATTTCAATGAATTTGTTTGATCAACTAGTCATTGTCATTTGTGATCCAATTATGGAAGGATGAGCTCCCTTTGGGAAGGGATTTGGTGTTCTGATTATTGTTTGTAGTATTTAATGACGTGAGAGTGAAAACTGGATTGATCAAATTGGTACTGCTCTTGTAATGAGCTGTTATGTATATCAGTGTTTTATACCCAAAAAGAGTTGTATTTGTGCTTTGATTTCAAGGATGCCCTTGAGTGACACAAGGATGGACGACCTGAGAGCAAAGAGCAGTGACAGGGTACATTGCACTGATATCCATCAAACTAATGCACTCTAAGGATCACTCTAGTACATCACAGGTGAAGTTTTAACCTCTTACTTCAAGGTTCCCTTCTAAGTGACAGCAAAAGTGTGTTCCCGAGGAACAAGGATCATTTGATGATACAACAGTTTAATCCTTAGAGGTTTCATCTCAATTTGGTAGAATAATCTCGATCCTATTTTAACTTAGATTCTAATCAAGGAGAGATAGTATTTTATTTGAATTGAAGGCTGAGGTACTAATTGCATTGGAAAAGGCTTGTGTTATCTTATCTATGGGGACAAGCATTTTTTTGTCTTAAGAGATAGTTGTGAAGTACTGGTTTAGGAAAAATAGCTAAATCTTAAAGCGGATCAAATCCTAAAAGTAGCTATTTAGACCCATTGACTTGGTTTAGGAATATGGTAAGCTAAATAGTGAAATTTGTAGTGTCAATAGGTATTCCAAGGCTACTGTTGACCAAATTTGTGTATAGACCAAATTTCTGCCACTATTACCAAAGGACTATAAACTAATCCCCGACAATGGCGCCAAAAACTTGTTGACTAACTTTTGTGTATAGACCAAATTTCTGCCACTATTACCAAAGGACTATAAACTAATCCCAGGCAACGACACCAAAAACTTGTTAAAACCAAATATAACTTGTATGCTCATAAGAAGAATAATTTTTTCACTAAACTCAATTAAAGATTTAATTTGGTCTTAAAAACTGCAAGTGCACGGTCATACAAGTAATAAAGTAGACCTATAAGTCCGGATATCGTTTCCACGAGGAGAATGAAAAATTTAAACTTCAACTACTGACTACTTAAGTTCTACACTATTTGAACGTCCAGTTTAAAGAAAATTTAGTAACCTACTAAGAATTTTCATGACTGGAATCCCACATTTAAAATAAAGGGAAAAATGTAAATCCTAAATATAAACTGGACTGAACCAGATTATTGCTGGGAGTAGACACTAGGATTTCATTGCTGTGAAATTATCAATTCCTGCATCATAATCTAATTATATTTTCTCCTGAGTTGAAATCTGAATTGTTTAAGAGGCAAGGTAGTATAATTTGAATTCCTCCTCTAACCATACTTTTCACTGAGTAGAGATTCATGTTCGTTTATGAAACATGATTTTAATTAATTACTTGTAAAAAGAATTTCTTTCCAATACTTCACACCCATTTCTTATGACTGCAAATTTCTTGCTTCCCAAGACAGGGCAATTGCTATATTTCTACAAAATGAATGATGTCTCATCCTTAAGATCTGAAAGAGTTTTCTCTTTCCTTGATTAGCTCTCATGTTAACACAGGATCAAGATCATTCTTCCAGACCAAGGAGAGATCTCCAATTGATTAAATTGATATATCACTCAACCTATTCTAAAACCATGAGTAAATTTAGGATTTATCTAAGTAACCTTTCAGAGCTCATTAGTTCTTGATATTAATAAGCTCAGCATACCCCAAAATGCTTAGGTTTAAATTATCGAATCTCCATCTACTGTGTCCTCAAGGCGTCGAATCGAGCGGACACTAAGTAACCTCAGCTGGGTATAAGCTACTAAGATTGTGAACAATTAATTTCATAACATCACCATCCAAATAAATTCAAAACCATCAACTCAGGAATTTTTCTTCTCAATATGTAGAAAAGACCATAACTAACATTAGATCTTTCCTAGCAAAAGTTATGTTCTCAGCGGATTATAGTATACTGAAATCTTGGTAGGGAAAATTCCGCGTAAGCGCAGTAAATTGAAATGAGTTCCAGCTTTTGTTTGGAGTTCATTGAATTCAAACAGTAATCGTAAATGAATTTCAACTTCAAAACTTCTGAACAATTTACTGTTTCAAATCCAGTAAAACTAATTAAAAATCCTACAATAAGTCTAATCTACGAAGAAAGAAATAAGAAAAATAAAGAAAAAAAATATAATACAAAAAGAGTCCCTCGGCTCAGTACTGGTTGATCGAATCTTGGTAATTTGCCTCTCTTTTTCACGATCCATTTCTATTTATAGAGCCCTAAAATTTTGGGCCCTAAAAATGAGGCTATGTGTGAATCCCTAAAATTTATGGCCCAGATTTGCCTTCTCTGTCGCGACTTAGAAGTTGTGTCACGACAGAGTTTTGTGTCTTTGCTGCAGGTCTTTGTTGCAAGTATGCTCATCTGTCACAGCTTGAAGTTCTTATGCTCATTCTTGCTTAAGTTGCAACAACGTATTTTTGTTGCGACAGTCTTCTTTCTTTCAGTATGATAACTCTGTCGCGACAATATTTTGTGCATTCCTCAAAAAGTTATGTCACAACATCGATAATCATGTCTAACCTGATTTCAATCGCGGCTCTGCGAGTTGGTTATCGACCAAGTTTTCATGTATCGCGACGGCATCTCATTCGAGGTTATGTTTTTATTCTTTGCCTTGTATTATACGCATTTACCATGGCGACCCAAAAAGTCTATCATGACAAAGGCTTGTTTCCATTGAGCTTTACTTCTTGTTGCAGCTTAGTTATGATGTTGCGACATGAATTCTTGGTGTTGTCAATATTTGTTATCGTGACAAGACTCTTCTGTGTTCAGCTTACTTGTTCTGTCGCGACCCAGTTTGTTATGTCGCGATAGAAATTCTTTGCATTGTGTTGAAACCTTTGTTGCGACATATAAAAGTCTGTTGCGTCCTCGTTTCTCTTTATTCAGCTCATTTCTTTGTTGTGACATTAAGATCCATGTCGCGACATAGATTTATCTCCTCAGCTTGAAGTATGTTGTGACGTTGAGTTCCTTTGTTGCGACCAGGTTAGCTCAACAAGTAAGCGTCATTTGTCGTGACATGAATTTTCTTATCGCGACTGAACTTCTTCTTTTAGTACTCTCTTTTGTCTCAACTAGCTCCTCCATGTAGCAAGAGTCAGTGTCGTGACAAAGTATATTTTGTCGCGACATAGATTTTTCCTTATGATATTTCATTATGTTGTAACATACTGATCTTTGTTTTAGCTGGCTTCTTCCTATTTCCTGTCGCGACATGCTGTCTTTTGTTGCGACCTAGCTCATTTGCCAATTTCTAGATCTTATGTTGCGACACTGAAAATATTGTTGCGACCTGAGTTTTCCTAGCCATTTGTAGGCGTTTGTCGCGACCAGGAACTGTCGATAGTGCTGCAATTTCTGTTTTTCTCTTCTTTCTTGCTGGAAATCTCTCTTTTTTGCATTAACTCCTGCAAAACACAAAATTTGTAATTATTCCATAATTTGGCATTAAAACGGCTTTGAAAAATACTAAAAACAAGCCAGAAAAATGGATAAAAAATAGATGAATTTAAGACTCATAAAATTCCCCAAAACTTAAAGTTTTGCTAGTCCCCAAGCAAAGAAAAGAAGACTTTGTTTGTCCTCAAACAATTTAGCTTTATTTTCAAGGACATTTTTCTGTTATGCACTAAATTTGCAACTTGAATAGAAACTAGTCAATTGCAGCTTAATTTCAAATTTTAATTTTTAGTTCACACTTTAAGAAAAATTTTCAATTATTGTCACAAACAAACTAATGAATTCTGAAATGTAAACAATTCAATCAATTAACCTTGATATGTGTGTGTATGATGGTGTTCTTTCCCTTTCTCCTTGGCAGGATTACCTAATCTTATAGGACTCTACACAGTGACAACAATTTCTTTTAGCTCTTCAAAGTCCCATATGCTTGTTTTTCATATTAGTCTCCACTAATGTAGGTAAGTACCACCTTCAAGATCAGTTAGGTCCTTTGGAAACATGAGAGTTTGGCTTAGGTAATTAGGTAGATAAGTGGAGAATTTGGAAACCAAAACTTACCCATATTCCCTCTTCAAGTGTATCTTTGCCTACATCCTTCATACTTTTCTTTTCTACTAATTTTTGAAAAATATATTCCCCAAAACTTGTCTTTGATGTAGCATATTGCATATTCTCAGCTTGGCATCTTTTAGAGATAAGTCTTTTTTTTTGCTTTTCTTTTACTTGTCAAATATTTTTAGGATTAGTGCAATGTCTTGTCTTCTTAGGCTTTCTACCACTCTTAGAGAACTTTGGGTTAGCAGCTCCCATACCAGTTGGCATTAGGGTACTAGGTGTTGAAACGCCCCTAAGAACTTAATTATTCAAAAGAGGAAGGCCACAAGGCAAAACTTAATCCATTTGACAATTTACAATTTTGACTCTTCTGCATTCTCTTTTCCATTTCTTCATTTGTTCTGTTCGTTTTCCATCCTTCACTCTTGTTTCCTTTCAAATCAAAATAACATTCCCCCAAACTTGTCCTTTTCTATATTTTGAAGTTCCTGTCCTGAAACCTAGGCAAATAAGGGTTCTTTATTGTAGGATTAGAATAAAGGAAGGTTTGAGGCTTCTAATTGTTGTTTAATTGAAGAAACTAGACAATTTGGCTCAAATCTGGAACTAGGGTGCATGCATATGCATATATTGAGGGTAGGCTTGAAAGGCTCAAACTTCCAAGGATGACCTATATCACTTCCTGTTGGTGGTATTGCCTAAGATTTCGCCTTGACTAATAATCTAACAAGTTCTAGGACCTTGGAATGTTTGATTGGTAGACGAATGTCCACCCAATCCTTCACAATTTGTTAAGGAACATTTTACCATGTGCATTATTTTTGAGGACTTCCCTTGGCCTTATTGTTTATACTTGATTTCAAAGTCTTATTTGTGTTGTCTATTTAATACATTTCTTGAATCTGAACCTTAAACTTTATTCTAACACATGCAACTTCCTTTTCAATTCATTTAGACTACCCCTTGATTTCAATTACACTTATTGTTGGATCTGAGGTTTGTTGTTGTGTTGTTCTAATCAAGTAAAAGAGTTCATTTGATCATGTATTCAGCTCAAAACAATACAACACACCAACAATTGTAATCAAGTCATTTCACCCCAACCTGCTGCAACAAATAAACTATTTGATCCAGGTAGTTGATTTTTTCTTTATTCAACCATGCAGATGAAAAACATGAAGCATAAGAAACTAATAAAAAAAAAACACACCAATCAAACACACAACACAATTGAACACAAAATTTTTGATATAAAAATTTTATTTTATTCAGAGGAATTTCTTTGAGTATAAAGAGGATGAGGAGTTGGAGGAGGTAGTGTATTGTTCATTTTTTATTCCTTGCAGCCCTCTCCTTGGTTGGTTCCATCCTTAGATATTCTTCTACCTCCTCTACTAGGGTAAGTTCCTTTTTCTTGATGTTCTAGGAGTTTTATCTTTTTGTTTCTGTACAAGGTGTAGAAGTGCCTGCCCCAATTGACTCTAGGTTGGTATAGGTTATAGGTGGGTTTGTGACACCCTGGGGGACTATAGTGTAGGGTCTACAGTCTGAGATTTGGATTTGTGGCTGAGGTATCTTCTTCTTGCCGGACACTGTCTTCATAGCCCAGTCTAGGATCTTGGCATTGCTCTCTGTAAGTTCTCGCTGCCTCATAGCTAGACATTCCAGGAGTGTCCTATTATTTTTAATCTCGTAGCTCATCATGCGAAAACTCTATTGGCAGTGTCCTAGACTATTCATGCAGTTGTTATCTCTTGAATCCATGCTTGCTTTCAAGGCATTGTCTCTATCTCTCAAGATTGTTCTCCACTCTTCGTTCTTTTTTTCCATTTATTGATTAGTGCCCAAAAAGTGCTATTTTGAGCCTATTAGATGAGTTTTAGTACTTTTGCGCTAATCATATCAATTAAGCAAATTGAGGTGTTCAGGTCCACTTAGTATCACTTATGCCATTGCGATGTTATTTTTGGTTATTTTGTAGGTTTTTGCATGCCTTGGCCACTAAGTTCGAGTTCGATATCGAGATATGTGCTGAACCATGAAGATTGAAACTATTTTCAGCCATCAAAAATATAAAGATTCAAGGAAGAAATGAAGGCAAAGTGATGAAAAGGGATCTGATAGAAGAAGTATGGTGCGGTGACTAAAGCAGGCAGCTTGAAATTTACGCTATGATTGCGAAAATTTATTTGGGATGCGAAAGACCCGCAACCATAGCGAAAATTTAGCAATCTTAGCGAAGTGGAAAATTTAAATAATTGTGAAATTTCGCTATCTGCGAAATTCAACAGTACCCCAGCGAGGTAACCAATTTAAGCTATCTCTCTCATATTTTCGCTGGGCTAGCGAGGGAATTTATTCTTCGTGAGAATTCTTTGTAGATAGCGAAATTTCTCCAGACTAAGCTATCTGCATTAGTAATTTCACTAGGCTAGCGAAATTTCGCTAGGCTAGCGAAATTTTCGCTATCCTAGCAAAATTTTGCTAGGCTAGCGAAATTTTCGCTATCCTAGCAAAATTTCGCTAGGCTAGCTGAAGAGTACCAGCTATCTAAGCGAAATTCACGCCCTTGTTAATTTTTATTGTATTTGCTCTAAACGACTACGTTTTGGTGTACCACCTTGTCCCTTGTATCGGCCAATGTTTCAAGCATTCTTGTATTTTCACACTTTGGGTGCTTTATATAAGCCCCCGTGATTTTGTAACCACTAGCGACTTTTGATTTCAGAAGAATTCCCGGCTTTCATTTTAGGGTTTGCTTTTCTCTCTTCTCTCCTCTTTCTTTCATTTTCTAGATTTTGCCAAACACCCCTTGAGGATGACAACTCAAGGGATGTTTGGCCAGCCTTACAGCATGAAGAGGAAGGTGGCTAGCTTGGTTTTGAGGCAGTTGCAGGTGGTCCTCATGTTTTAAATGCTACAGGTACTGTATTTATGGCTCCCAGCTTTTCAAACTAGGGTGTAATGTCATTTAATGTCATTACTTTGGCCAATACTTGCCATGCTTTAGGGTACATTGCATACTTATTGTTAGATGCACTAATATTCTTTAGATGGCCTTTACGAGCCACTGAAATGAGGTTGAGTGTTAGGGTTTAATGAAAAATTTGTGAATGCATGTTACACAGTGTTGACTCGAATAGAAGTGGTTCTAGGGTTAGGTTTATAGTTAAACAAGATCGGTTGGCTTTGACTATATGTCACTTGCCATATGCGGATATAACTTAGGACCTTTGCATAACCCCGTGTTATCAAGGCAGTGACCTAAACCTAGCCAGAGTTACCATTCCGCGATTCAACTTTAACCATTTCGGTCGGTCGGTAGACATAAAACCTCCTGTTTTTTAACAAAAATCCAATCAAACTAAAGCCTCACGATTTTCAAACACTAATGCGAATCATTCCTAGGATGAAAACCCATCCCCCCGTGTTCGACCTAGACCGCTATCTTAGTAAGCTTGACTACGGCGTGGGAGGAACATAGGAAACAAATTTTGTTGATTCCCTCACCTGCAGTAGCCTGCAGATCATTATGCTCTCCATTCTTCATCCGCTTTTCCTCGAGCATCTACAGAATTCTGGTCCACTTTTACAGATATGAAAATGCTCGTCCACTGAGAAATTTTGGAGTTGTGTCTTTAACTGGTTATCTCTCTTCTTCATCTCCTGCCGCATAGACATCAGCAATTTTATCAATTCTGATTGATTGCAATTTTGCCCATAACTTTCAGCTTGTTCTTAATGAGTTTGTCTTAGCTTTGGGGATGCACTTAAGAATGGGTTTCGACTTCTCAGGATTCACAGTTTGCATTTGAATTTAGCCTTCCCGTTGTTCCTAGCTAGTGCAAGCCTTCCTTCCTTTTCCATATTCTATCTCTTTTCCTTGCCCTTCCCTCTGTTCTTTGGTCCTTTGTTATACATTAACGTCGGAGGAGGCTAAAGTGGATTTCTCGATCCCCCCGTTCTTTCTTAACTCCCCGCCGGATCTGGTGGTTATTGTTGCTTGGTGTGGAATCATCCCCTTGCATTTGCTTTCAAAGTAGCCCAAGATAGAATTTTCAATAATCTTTCCTACGTTTATCTTGTAACCCTTTAGCAATGCGTAGAGGAGGATTGCCTCCTCTCTTCCAACTGTACTTAGATGCTTAGATGGCCTTAGGACATAACTGATAAAGTAGAACCATACCATGGTTTCTTGATTGGAATCTCCTTTGCGATGGATACAAAAGTTTATCTTTGTCCCTCTCCATTCGCCTTTTCCTGCCATGAGTAGGTCTACTATTTTCTAGTGTTCTGGTTCCTTTAAATGTTTCTTGAACTTCGAACCATCCTTTTGCACATTCAAATTGAACAATCTGTTTATCTTTTCTCTGTTGAACTCTACCCATTGGCCTCTGACATATAATATTTTTCTTTCCCTTTCCACCATGTTTGAATAGAATTCTTTTACCAAGGACGCACAACCAGATTCCTTGTGTTCAGCCAGCAACTGCCACTCTCTCCTTTCCAGCACTTTAGCAAAATGTGAGATAATGTTTTTGAACCCTCTTTTAGCAATGAAGCCTCTGTTCTTCAAACTTCCTTCCATCAAAGCTGCTGCCTTTTCTGAAATTAAGTTACTTGCTCTGACTTCATCCACCCCCTTTTTCTTTTTCTTGGTCCATCCACCGTCTAATGATTCTCTTCGTTGTCATCATCCCTTTCCTCAACTTGCTTAGTTGCTGCTACAAAACCTTGCTCTGTTTGATTCTCCAGCTCAGTGTACTCTTCCATGACTTTGTGGAGGTTTGGAATCAGGGTGGTAGGGTCAGACATAGTAATGTTAGGGTTTTTGAACTCTATGGTTTTAAGGAGTGAGATGAGAGAGACTTGAGTAAAGAAGCTGAGACGGGTGAGAGTTTATGAGAAAGGTGGCTATTCAGTTTTCAAAGAAATTTCCATTTATAAGCCAACTGATTCATTATGTGCTGGCATTAAATGTGAAGCAATTGACTGCTTCTCGGTCTCAGACGCCTTTAATATTCTATCGCGACATACAAAATGTCTGTCACGACAAAGTTTCAACATTATTTGTAGACAGAGCCTGCCAAATGTCGCGACACAGTAGAGTATGTTGCAACATTTCTTTCAGGCTGGCTATTTGAATTTATGTCGCGACATAACAGACGAGGTCAGATAGTACTCTTTTTCAATTTGCTTCCTATTCAACTGGCGCTCGCACACGTAAAAGCATGCTGCGACACTTAACCAAGCTTTGAAATTACATCTTTCTATGCTTTCTCCTATAAAACATTGAAAATAAATCCCATGCCCACTATTGCCAAAGTTGAAACTACATGTGAAAACTTGTTTAAAACTTGTTTAATTCAACTTGTTTAACACTCATCACAATTCTTCATTCAATCTGTCTTGCCCAGATATTTAGAATATGTTTTTATTCAAGCAACATAACATTCCCAAATAATTCAGATTTGCATTATCCTTAAAGATAGGTTTAAGGAATTGGAATTACTCCCCCTTGTAGTCCTTTTATGCATTTTTTCTTTTGGAAACAATTTGCTTCTTAAATGATTTGTTCTTCTTCACCTTTGCTTCATTTCCTAAAGCAACAACCTAAAATAAAACTACTAATGTGTATTAAACCAAACATCAACACTAAAATTCTATCGTATAAACTCGACTAAACAAAAATTGAAAATTCCCGCAGTTGCCTCCTCGAAGAAGCTACTCAATTTAGTGTCCTAGCTAGACATTTGCTATAATTTGTCTTCTCTTCAGCATCCTTTTTCTTGCTCTTATAGTCTGAGCTTTTCTTTATTGGTTCAATCTCCATGCATGCTTTGTCCTACATTTTCTCGCTTCCTTGCAATTCATCACTTCTTCTCATTGCAGTTGGTGTGAGATCTTTAGGATTGGTCTTTGTACTACTGGGAAATGTATTTATGGATTAGCTTTTTGTAAAGGATGTGGCCACGCTACTGGAGTTCCAAGTTTCTCAATGTAGCATTAATATTTAGTTTGGAAACACAATTGTGTTAGTTTGAAATTCTCAAGTTTAGCAAATTTTCTCATGCACATTCAAGATCCTTTTGTTTTCTGGGTCATGAATTGCGGTATCATTCCTGATCTTTGGCTCGAAAGCTCTTCTCAAATTCCCTTGATACTCTCCTCTGTCATTCCATTTTGTCATGAGCGATGTTGTCACACAAACCCAGCCGAGTATAAGCTTGATAGTGGTTCTCTGTTCATATTTAAGTTCCCTTTGTTGTGCTTTTCCACCATATGAAAAGCTTTCAAGGGTTTCTAGTGCCTAATTATAGTGCGTAGGTAGGTCAGTCACTTAAAAGTATAACTCTGTTTGCATCGAGGTATCGTGCCTTCAACCCCCAGGTAGGGCCTCTTCTTCCTCATACCCCTCTTAGCACTATATCTCTTTCCCTTTCTCTCATCGCTCCAACTTCATGTGCAAAGATCCTTCTCACTACTCAACTTGTTCAATATTGCATCAAGCTCGCTTCTATGGTCAGAAGTTCTATCCAATCAAATCGACCATTTCCCTCATCCTGCCACGCCTCCTTGAAGATTCGAGAAGTCTGTAGTTGCATTTGGTAAGGTCTTCACAACTTGTCTTGCCTCCTCTGCACTTCTCTTTTAAAACCTCCACAAGAGGATTCACCACCATCCCCTGGGAGGCATAATTCACGGCATGGTAGAAAAAAAAATGTCCGTAACCGAAGTCGTTAGGATCTATCCCATGAATCGGGCACCCTTCAAAGAATCTCTGAACCTCCCCATGCGCAGAGACTCCTCATCCTCCCTTGCTTAAACACAATGATTTCTCCTCTTCTCATCAAAGGAGAGTCGAGGGAAAAAATCACCATGAATGCCTCCACCCGCTTCTTCCCTGCAACCATTGATCCCACTAGCAGTGAGTCAAATCATGTGGCTACCACATTTCTCAATGAGAATGGGAAGAGTTGAAGCTTGATTAAGACGGTCTTACTCATTCGGGCCACAGTATTTTCATCCCTCATAAATCTCCCCAAAGCTCATATTTGATCTTCAAAAGGGCAGCGGTATGTGAACTTAGTACGTTGCGTTCATTGTAATCAAAGTCGTCAAATTTCAAAATTGTTTGCTTAATGGGAGGTCGTGGTTCTCACCTGTAGAGTACTCTTCCCTAATGATAAAGCCCAAAATTTCCATTATGCTGGGCCTCTATGGTCTCTTTGCATCTTCTTCTTCTGGAATAGTTTGCAATCTTTCTAATTGATTATCAATACTTCTATCTCCGGTACTTGTAGCTTTCCCTCGTATTTTGTGGTTCTTCACTCATGTACTAGTTGGGCAGTTCTGGGCTTCGATTTTTCATATTTAATATTTTCCCGAAGTGGAAACACATTGAGATCAAATAGAGTCAAATGGATAAGAAAAAAATTGTATATTCATTAAGCTTCCAAAAGATCAGAGTTTATTCACCATTGTTGTTAAAACTGCTTTCGCCATTTTCCCTAAATTTTAAAAAAGAAAATGTCAAAACTAGCATTTCTCTTTTGTCAAAAATTGATTTTTAAATTCTTCAGACTTCCTGCAATCTACGCTTAAAAACTTGTTGGACTAAATTGTGTAGACCAAATTTCACCACTATTACCAAAGGGATTATATAAACCAATCCTCTAACGACGCCAAAACTTGTTAAAACCAAATATAACTTGTAATGCCTATAAGAAGAATAATTTGTCACTAAACTAATTAAAAGATTTAATTTGGTCTTAAAAACTCAGTGCACAAGTCATACAAGTAATGTAAAGTGGACCTATAAGTCCGGGACATAGTTCTGGTGAGATAGAACGAAAAGAATTTTAAACTCAACTACCCCAACTACTCAAGTTCTACACTATTTGAATGTCCAGTTTAGAGAAAATTTAGTAACCTACTAAGAATTTTTATAACTGGAATCCTACATTTAAAATAAAAGGAAAATGTAAATCCTAAATATAATTGATTGAGCTGATTATTGTTTGTAAGTAGAATAGATTTCACCGTCGTGAAATTATCAATTCCTCGCATCATAATCTCCACCTTGTATTTTCCCGAGTTGAAATCTGAATTTGTAAAGAGGTAAGGTAGTATAGTTTGGATTCCTCCTCTAACCATGCTTTTCACTGAGTAGAGATTCATGTTCATTTTTGAAACATGATTGTAATCAATTACTTGTAAATAGAATTTCTCTGTAAGATCTGGGTATTTTTGTTTTCCAATACTTCACACCCATTTCTTAAGACTTCGATTTCATTCCCAAGATTAAAGGCAATTGCTGATTTCTGAAACAGAATGATGTCTCTTCATCCAAGATCCTAAAGGAGTTTTCTTTCCTTTTGATTAGATCTCATACGCAACACGGAATCAAGATCATGAGAGATCTCAATTGATTAAATTAGGTATCACTCAACCCATTCTGCAAAACCACGAAAGAATTCTTGGGGATTTATCTAAGTAACTCCTTCGTAAAGCTCATTAGTTCTTCTAATATTAGTCTAGCATACCTCCCTGCGAATCGGGGTTTAAGCTCTAAGAATCTCCATCTCTTGTCACTTGGGAGGGCCTCCCTGGAATCGTGAGCCGACAATAGTCCTTTCATGGTATAAGCTACTATGATCGGGGAACAACATTAATTTCATAACATCAACATCCAATAACAAAACCATCAACTCAAGAAATTTTCTTTCTCAATATGTAGAAACACATAACTCACACATCATATCTTTCCCTTAGTAGAAGTTGTGTTATTTAAAAACCGATTACAAAGATACA
This sequence comes from Tetrastigma voinierianum, assembly GCA_016808115.1. Lineage (NCBI taxonomy): Eukaryota > Viridiplantae > Streptophyta > Magnoliopsida > Vitales > Vitaceae > Tetrastigma > Tetrastigma voinierianum. The sequence goes on from JAEQBH010001705.1 coordinate 144,947, forward strand.
CCTAAATATTGATCAGAAAAATTCAACTCAGACCATCGCAATCAATTGAAGAAATGAGTTTCAGCTTTTGTCTAGAGTTCATTGAATTCAAACAGTAATCGTAAATGAATTTCAAAATTTAAATTCAACTTCAAAACTTCTGAACAATTTACTGTTTCAAATCCAGTAAAACTAATCAAAAATCCTACGATAAGTCTAATCTACGAAGAAAGAAATAAGAAAAATAAAGAAAAAAAATATAATCACAAAGAGTCCCTCGACTCCCAGTACTACGGATTCGTCCAGATCTTGTTGACTACCTAAGCTTTCATGATCATTTTATATTTATAGAGCCCTAAAAGTTTGGGCCCTAAAATTGAGGCTATGTGTGAATCCCTAAAATTTATGGCCCAGATTTATCTTCTTTGTCGCGACCTAGAAGTTGTCTCGCGACAGAGTTTTGTGTATTTGTTGTAGGTCTTTGTACGGTATCGCAGGTCATACATCACGACTTGAAAGTCTTGTGTATTCTTGCCCGGTTACAGCAGCGTATTTTTGTTGCGACGGTCTTCTTCTTTTCGATTATGATAGCTTTCTGTCGCGATAGAGTTTGCTTTAATCCGCGACAATATTTTGTATATTCCTCGAAACAGGTTATGTAACATCGATAATCGTATCATGACAGTTTGTCGGCTTGCACCGCGTTAGTTGTGCATGTCGCGACAAAGATCCTTTATTCAGTTATGTCAGTAAACACCGCTCAGATATCTCAGATTGCCGACCCAGAAGTCTGGTCGTGACAGAGGCTTGCTGCCATTGAGCTTGACTCTATCAGTACCTTAGTTCTAATTGTCATGACATGAATTCTTGGTGTCACAATATACGCCCAAGCCTCGCGACAAGACTCCTTCTCGTGTTCAACTTACTTGCTCTCACGCGACCGCCTAGTTGTGCCGCACATAAATTCTTCGCGATTGCGTTGAAACCTTTGTCGAGACATATAAAATCAATCGTGACCTCGCTTTCTCATTGCTCAACGATTTATGTTGCGACATTAAGATCCATGTCGCATATAGATTTATCTTCCTCAACTTGAAGTATGTTCGCGACGCTGAAGTCTCGTTACGCATCGCCGCTCAACAAGTAAGCTGCCATTCGTCATGGCATGAATTTTCTCGTCGCGAATTGGAACTTCTTCTTTAGTGCTCTCTTCTGGCCTTAACCAAATTCCTCCATGTCGTAAGAGTCGTTGTTGTGATAGAGCATATTCTCGTCAGAATATAGATTCGCTTCTCGATATTTCATATATTATGTCGCAACATACCCCGATCTTTGTTTCAAATTCGGCTTCTTCCTCCCATCTATCATGGTTATAGTCGCCTTTCTTTGCTTCACCGTAGCTTATCTCGCCAATTTCTAGATCTTATGTTGCCACACCGAAAAGTTTTGTTGCGCATACGCTTTCTAGCCATTTGCTTAGATTTGTCGCAACCCAAATAACTTTGTCGCGATTGTAGACCGCCGCAATTGTCGTTTTTCTTCTTCATCGGGAATCTCTTCTTGCATTAACTCCTACAAAACACAAAGTTTGTAATTATTCCATAATTTGGCATTAAAACAGCTCTGAAAATACTTAAAATAAGCCAGAAAAATGAATTAAAAATAGACGAGTTTAAGACTCATCAACTACACTACCTTGCTCTTTGATAAATCCATGATTCATGTCCTTCACTGTTCTGTAATTAGGAACTTTGCAAATTTATAGTCTGAATATTGGTCCATTCCTAGTTTTATTTCTACTCAGTGAAATCTCTCATTTTACTAGATTAGATTTCATTTTCCTTATATAAAAATTATTTTTAGACAGGTTGAAATCTTCACCAGAGAACAAATAGTGATGATTCAGTAGTATAGAAGTTGGATCTTTAGATTTTTGGTCAATCCTTGTGAGAATGTTATATGGACTTATAATCCACTTTATTACTTGTATGACTTGTGCACTTGCAGTAATTTAGACCAAAGCAAATTTTAAATAAAATATTTTAGACAAACAACAAAAAATAGACTTCAATTATTCTTGGCCTATACAAGTTTTTGGTGTCGTTGTCTGGGACCGAATTAGTTCTTGGTAGTTGTGTCAGAAATTTAGTTACATCATTTGGCTTTAACAAGTTTTTGGCTTCATTACAATGGACTAGATTAGTTCTTGGTAGCTGTGTCAGAAATTTGGTTACAAATTCTAGTCTTTAACAAGCTAAGGCCAATGCCAGATTGAATTAGTTCTTGGTAGCTATGTCAAAATTTTGGTTATATTATCTGGTTCAAAAACAAGTTTTTTGCTCCATTACCAGGGATTGATTAGAGTTTAAAGATCAATATTCTAGCCAAAAAGAAAATTGCTAATTTGGACATTTTTATCTTTTATCCAATTTTTTTTTAGAAAAGTACAATAAAAGATTTTACTAAAGAAGTGGATTCAGTGCATGTCTTTCTTGGGTGTTAAACAAGTTATAGAAAAGTCTTTCCAATGATTTTACTTTGATAGCAGTGTGCTTAAATTTCAGGAGATTCTTACATGCATAGAAGGACAAGAGCTGATTTATTTCCACTAAATACTAAGCTAGAGGTAATACACTAAATCTCCGTAAAGAAAGAGCAAAGATGAAGTGTTGATTAAGCATGGCATAACAAGGAAAATGCAACTGCACATACCTTGTAGCCGAGACCTTATCATAGACAAAGAACAATGTAGGACTTCTAGAGTCCTATCATCATGGATGAATACGTTGCTGTCAGGAAACCACCCATAGAGGCAAACAACTTTGAATTGAAACCTGCTTTGATCACCATGGTACAGCAAAACCCAGTTCATTAGGCATCCCAGTGAAGATCCAAATGAGCACCTGGGTAAATTCTTAAAGATGGCCAACACTGTCAAACTAAATGGAGTCAATCTAGATGTTATCAAACTGCAACTATTCTCATTCTCTCTACGGGACATTGCAACTAGTTGGTTTGAGTCCCTACCATATAGATCAATGAGCAATTAGGAGGAGCTGGTGGAAGCATATTTGAGCAGATTCTTCCCTCCTGCTCTCACTTCAGAGAGGAGAGGAGAAATTGTTTTCTTCAAGTAGAAAGAAGATGAGTCTTTGTATAATGCTTGGGAGAGATACAAACAGTTGTTACGAAAATGCCCAATGAATGGAATAGAGAAAAAGACTCAGATGGACATCTTCTATCATGCAATGAATTATACTTCGAAGGGAACTGTGGATGCAGCCTTTGGAGGTGCATTCAGAAGGAAAAATGTTAAGGAAGCTCCTTAGTTAATAGAGGAACTAGAAAAGAGCAACTATAGAGCTCCATCTAAGGCTTCAGGGAGCAGTAGCAGGCTAAAGAGAGGAGTAATTGAGCTGAACAAAATGTCAGCAATTGAAGCTAAGCTAGATGCTCTTATGAAGAGATGAACACCCAAGATAAAAGAGGGTATTCCTATAATGAATTGGAACTGGTGGAAGGTGTTGGGGAGAAATGTGCTGCTGAGGAGGGGCTTGCTCATGAAGGCCCTTTTCAAGTTAAAGAAGCCTAGTTTGTTAGTGGGAATAGAAGCTACAACTTCAAGCCAAACAATAACCTTCCAACCCACTATACCCCAGCATTGAGGAACCATGAGAATTTCTCTTATGGAGATGGAATGCAGCAAGGTCAAAGACCAGTGCAAAATTTCTAATAGAATTATGCTCCACCTGGTTTCCAAGGACAACAGCAAGGCACTCAAAGGGTGGACAATCAATGACAAAGGAGATCCCATTCCTTTAAAGATCAAATGTTGACTTACATGTCTGATAACAAGAGAATTTTGAACCCAGACGAGCAAAAATTGCCGAGTTTGTAGTGTTCCGTGCAACACAACCGTGTTTCAGGCCAACATAAATGCTTCTCTGAAAAATTTGGAGACTTAAGTAGGGCAACTGGCCTTGGCTATGAAAAATCAATATATGGACTCTTTCCCTAGTAACACCCAGAAAAATCCTAAGGATTGTATGGCTATAACACCTAGGAGTGGTAGAGAATTGCAGGAAAATAGACTATTTCAGATGAATGAACTGGAAGAGCTAAGAAATGAAGCTTATGACAATGTCAGGATCTATAAAGATAAGACTAACAAATTGCATGATCAGAGAATTCTGAGGAAAGAGTTCAAAGTAGGAGAGCTAGTCCTACTGTACAACCCCAGGCTCAGACTTTTCCCTAGAAAACAAGTCAAGATGGAGTGGTCCTTACATAGTGATTGCAATTACACCTTTTGGGGCAGTGACACTGAGAGCAAATTCAGGGAATGAGTTTAAAGTGAATGGTCAGAGGCTGAAACGTTACCTTGGTGGAATTCTGAATGAAGAACAATCCCGGATTAGAAGAGAATGAAAGAATTGCTGAAAAGAGAGCATAATGCAGCAATGTCTAGCTAATGACATAAAAATAGAGCAGCTACTTGGGAGGCAACCCAAGCAATTTTTTTATTTTTTATTTATTTGATAGCTTAATTTTCTTTAATATAGTGTGATTTGAGTAGTTTAGTTGATTCAGTGTTTGTTTTTGTTTTAAATTATTTGAAACGTATGTCATTTAAATTTTTCTCTTGCTTTAAGATACCAAGCCACAAATATCTTAGAAAATTCAAATGAAGCACTCTCGACCCAAATACAATGAGTTAACTCCACTAATAATCGGGGAGTCTATTTCCTTAACTCGTTTTTGTTATTAATACATGTTAAGTTCGTAGTTATTTATTTTTTATTCAGAAATTGCATAGTAGCTTCAATGTTCCTAAATTTTTTATGAACTTTTTTAGTTTTGAATGATAATTGTTGTAGTACCAAGAATGTTTATTGAATTGCACTAAGTTGAGAATTGAGCTTATTTGGTCATGCTTGAATTGAGATGCTTAGTTCTTGCTAGATTTTTATTCACATGATTTGAGTGTGTAGAAATGAATAAATCGTGGAAAATATGAATCGTGACAAAGAAACTCCATCTCGGGTGCTTTCTGTAGTCATGACATCAATTTTTTAATGTCGCAACATATGTTGCGACATCGATTCTCCAATGTCGCGACATCAAAGCAATGTCGTGACATTACAACCCTAATGTTGCGACATTGAGCCAAGTCAGTTAAAATTTTTATCAATGTCACGACATCGCATCCACAATGTCGCGACATTTCTTCAAAGTCGTAACATTGCACTTAAGGCAGCCTCCATATTTAAATGAACACTTAGTGAAAATTTTCAAGTCGAATCCAAATTCAAAGATTATGAGCCCTAAACCTTTCACCCTCCATTTTCGAATCAAAGAAAATTTCTAGCCCTAGCTCCCCCACCCTAGACGAGGTTATAAGGAATATTATGGAAGATGTGCTACATGAGAGAGCCGAACAACTAGAGAACCAGGAGACAGCTCTTAAGGAAGTAAGAAAAGAGACTGAGGAGGTGGAAGTTGAGCCAAGGGATGTGCGAGTATTCTTTACAGAAAATGGAGCTAAGTTGTTTCGAAAGAATCTTGTAAAGAAAGTATTCGTGGAAGAAAGAGGATTCAAAGAAATAGTGTTGCCCTTCAAGGAGAAAATTGAAAGAAGAGGCTGGGTTCAAGCATTTGGAGCCGAGGAGAAGAGCCTTGGTGAAGGAGTTCTATGCCAATCTAGGTGAGAGAAGAAACCTAATGTGCTATTTCAAGGGGAGATGGGTCCCTTTTGGGGAAAGGGCCATCTCCCAACTATTTGGACTTAGACAAGGAGGAAACTGCACAAAGTTTGAGTAGCTCCAAAAGTGCCCCAACTTCGAAGAGATCGCCAAAGAGCTCATCGATGGTCAAGGGGAGTGGTAGAAAATGAAGACAATCTTAAATGCCTTCCTAAAAAGAGGGGACCTTACAGATATCAATAAGGTATGGTTCTACCTAGTGAATTCAGAACTCAAGCCTTCTAAGTATGTCTCTACTATGAGACAGGACCGCACACTACTTTTGTATGCGTTGGTCAAAGGCTTTGAATTGAATGTGAAAATAGTCAAGAGTCCATCTGGATCATGAACAGGGAAATTCTCAGGTATCCCACCCCTCTCTGACCACACTCCCGTACCAAAGGTGAAGTTCAACGGCGTAAGAGTAAAGGTGCCCCCAAAGCCTCTCCTCTCATCCCTGTTGGGAGTCCGTAAGGCTCCAAAGTGAAAGTGAGAAGTATATGAAGAGAGAAGATCAGCAGGAAGAGGGCGTGAACAAAGAGAAGAGCCTAGGAGCCAGCTCCATAACTATGCCTCGAAGAGGAAGCAAGAGTGAAGAAATAAGGATTTCAAGCTTATGCAGTAGCGCGCTGCTCTCCCCTACTCGCATCATGTGGCACTCCGCTCAAATTGTGAGCCGGTTAAAAGCGGAAACGGAGAGTTGAAATTGAAGAGAGCAGCACTAATGCCAGCTCCCATCAAGGAGACATGAAAGGTAAATGAGAGAGAGAGATGAACAGATTAGGGAAGAGCTCAAGTGGAGAGATAATCACATGGATGAGCAAACAAAGAAAAAAGAGAACACTCTAACAGCAGCCCTCCAGCAGAGAGATGAAGAATGGAGAGAGGAGCTGGTTGAAAGAGATAGAGCTTTAAGGGCTGAATTCAGGGAGAGGGAGAAGGCCTTTGTGAGTGAGCAACTGAAAAGGGATCAAGAGTTACTGAAGATACTGGAGGTGGGGGAGAAAGAGATGTAGTAGAACATGCTACAAAAGGCATCAGCCTTTGGGTATTTGTATAAGGAGCGCCAAAATGAGATAAGGGCCACCATCTAGAAGAGGGATGAGAAGATGGAAGCCTCCCTGAACTACAGGGAGAAGCTGTGGATTGAGAGCCTTGACATGGTCAATGCCAACATGATCAGGATGTACAATGCTAGGGTGAGTTTAAGGGTGCTTTAATTCTATAGGGGGGGAGACAAAATGAGTTGACTGCTTAATGTCGTGATGTCCGAAATGGTTTACTAACAAAGTCGGGAAGAGATGCTCATTGAAAAACCCTTATCTTCCATCTCTGACTTCACACCATCTCCAGTTGGCTACCAATATGAGCTAGTTAACCTCAAAACCTCTAGATCCCAGTAGAAGAAAAAGAAATGAACCAAATGTATCCCTTTCTTTCTCTCTTTGTAATTCAGTTAATTGTAATTGTAATTGAAAAGATTAATGAAAATATAGTTTCTAAAATCTGTGTGTAATTGTGTCTCTTTTCTTCTTCTCTTATTTCCTTTACATTTTCTATTATGCAATATGTAAAGAATAATCAATTTTAAATTTGTGGATTGCTTTAATAAATAATTGTGAATTCAATTGTACTGAATGCACTGAATTGCTGAAATCTAAGTATTTGAGCTGTTTAGACAAAAAAATCTAGAATCTAAATGAGAAAAACTAAGTTTCTGGAAGTTATGCATAATGGTGTTTTGGTTGAATATTTTTGCATTCTTGTATAATTTATGAATGATGAAAGCTATGATTGCTTGTGTGGTTGAATTGGAAAAATGTGTTGAGTTGCTTGTGTTGTTATCGTTGATGAAATGAGTTGAACTGTTGAATTGTATAACAACACATGACCCATTTTTGAACCGTCTCAGTAGCAATCCCACTTGAAACTGCAGAGATGTAAGTGAATCAAAAATTAGTTAATGCTCAAACATACAGAATTGATATTTGTGTTATACATCAGTTAGATGGGGTCATGAAAACGCCTTCACAATTCTTGGGTCATCCCACGCATAATTCAGATGAATAATCAAATCGCGCATTGGTCATAAGTAATTTTGAAACTTAATTTACTTATTAGAACACCTTTTTGATGATTCATCATAGTTTAGTCTCAAAAGTCCAGGAACTCGCATTATTATTCAAGGCGAAACTTGGGGCAATACCATAAAACAATATGAAATGACTAGCTGATCTTGAAATGCGCTGAGTTCTTTCATAGCTTATTCGTGATAGAAAAGTTTTCTGGCGTGCAGAGTGTCTTTGGGTATATTATCGGAGTTTAATGACAATTTCAATTAATAAAACCATATGAAAATCCTTAACCTTCTTTTTAAATTTTATCCCAGTAAAAGAAACCCTTAGTTTGCCTTAAACCGCAAGATAAGTGCAAAAAGTTATCAAGAGGACAAGTTCGGGAGTACAAATTTGAAATGAAGAAGGATGAGAATTAAGGATGTGGAAAGAAAAGAAATTGAGAAAATATGTACAAAAAGAGGTGCACAACATCAAACTGAGAAGCTAAAAAATATACAGTTTCAAGGAGAAGTGAGTTTTACCTTATAGCCTTCCTCCCTTGAGCAATTAAGTCCTTATGGGTGTTCTACACCTAGCACCCTAATGCCAACTGGTATGGGAGTTGCTGACTCAAAGCTTGCTAAAGGTGGTAGAAATCTTAAAAAGGCAAAACATTGCACCATTCCTAACTTTGAACAAAATAACAGGAAAATAGCTTCTGAACTAGAAGAACTGAAATTGAAACAGGGAGTAGAGAAAGAAAAAGCCATAATGGGAAACATATAAAAAGATGCACTCAAACAAGTTTGGGGGAGCTTTTGAAAAAGTTTAGAATGTTGAAAATGTATGTGCAGTCTGGGTCAATTTGAACCTTAAATGTCCAGTTATCTACCCAAGTACCCAAGCTATACATTACAAGCCTAAAATACCTATTTGATCTTGATGATTGTGTTATGTCTACTGATGAGTCTTAAACTCATCTATTTTTAATCCATTTTTCTGGCATTTTTTAACTGTTTCAGATCTATTTTTATGTCAAATTATGGAATATTCACCAACTTTGTGTTTTGCATGTGTTAATTGAAAAAGGAGATAATTCCATCAAAAAAGAAGAAAAAAAAAGTGGAAATTGCAGCAGTCTCTATCGCGACATAGTTTTTGTATGTCGCAACAAAATTTCCAGCAGATTAGAGAACTATGTTGCAGCCAGCAGCTATATGTCGCAACAAAGCCCAGGTGGAACTCAAGGCTGAAAGAGCATTTTTGTCGCGATAAAGAGTTTTTTTGTCACAACATTGCTGAAGAAGATTGTGAAGAAGACTGTCGCGACACCCTTAACTCAGTCATGACAATGATCAAGGCAAATGGCAAAGGAACTTTCTAGCGACACACCTCCTCATAACATAAAAGGTCAAGATTAATCGCATGAACTTGTCGCAACAAAGACAGCTCACGCGATTTAAAATGGCGAAGAATACAACACAAGTCAGTTGAGACAAGTGTTTTTTATGTTACGATAAAGTTTTCAGCATAGAGCCAGCTCAAGGAAGAATTTCTGTTACAACAAAGAAAATCCTGTTGCGACATAACATTCATAGTTCACAACAAGGAGCAACAAATTCCCACGACAAACAACAAAACATATATGTCGAGATGAATTCTATCGCGAAAAGGAATTCTTTGTCGCGACATAGAAGTTAAAGAGCAATACAAGAGGAATGGCGACAAAGAAATTTATGTTGTGACATAGTGTAATATTGAAGGCAAAATCTCAGTCGCGACAAAGAAGTTTTATGTCGCGACAATAAAAGCTAGAGAATGATAGAATTCTGTCGTGACAGAAGAAAATTATGTCGCGACAGAAATTGTAAAAGAACTTAGATTAGCCAAGTCAAGTTTGTCACAACAAAGATTTCTATGTCATAAAAAACAACTCAGCAAGCGACAAAAACCAGAGAAGAAAAATTTTATGCGGACAAAGAAAAATCCGACCGCAAATACAAATCAAGCATGAATCAGCGAAACTCGTCAACAGAGAAAACTATGTCGCGACCGAGTAGATAGGCTGAAGAGAAAATTTCTTGTTGCAACAAGGAAAATTATGTCACGACAGATTCCAAAAGTAGAAGCAAATGAGAAGCTGATTGCAACAAATTTGGTGTCGCGACATTATCAAAATCTGTCGCGATAGAATCCAAGTAAAATCTTAGAGAATAGGTCACGACAGGAAACAACAGGCTGTGACAAAAGCCAGCCACAAAGACTGAAGACTCTATTGCGACAGAACTTTCTATGTCGCGATAGAACGACCAATTTGGGCCATAAATTTGGGGATCCACAACGCAGTTATTGAAGTGCGGCCCAACAGTGGAAAGTCTATAAATAGACCCATCTAGGTCATAGTGTGGAGCTTCCGAAAATCCAAGATTTCTAGGTAGTTGAAGACTCTATGTATATTAATTTTCTTTTATTTTTTTCATTTTAGTAGATTTTGATTTAGAGTAGATTTTAGTTAGTTTTCTTTTTATTTTCCGAAGTTAAGTAATGAACTGTAGTGCAACTTCAAGCTGGAATTTCTTATTAAATTTTCTCTTTCATTATTGTTCTTGAATAAAATGGAGTTTAGAAAATTTCTGGATTTCATCTATTTCAGTTCGTTTACACCTTCAATGAATTTTCCTGATCAGTTAGTCACTGATATGAGTGAACCAGTTTTGAAGAGTTGAGCTCCCTCTGGGAATGGATCGATGATGATCGTCATTTTTCTACACAAAATAAGAACATTTTTATTAGATTTCTTGAATTATTTCGATTGGTATTATTTCGAACTTACTGCTCCCTAAGACTAGCAGTATTGTGTACCTGCCAAAGTATCAGGAGTCTCAATTTAATTTCCAGGAGGCTCTCTACGTGACATAAAGATCGAGAATCCTGAGAGTATAAAGTAGTTCTTTTTGCGGGCTATGATGTACTCAATATTGCTTGAACTAATGAACTTTTTGATGGGTTATCCGACATCACTAACTTACTCATGGTGTGAGGATAGTTGAATGAAGTATCAGTTTAATCACTCGAAGGTTTCTCCTGTTTCTAATGAATTGATTATGATCCCCTGTTAGCAAAGATCTAATCAAGGAGATGGAAATTTTCATGAGAAGTGAAGGATGAGGTGTCAATCAAATTGGAGAAGGCTTGCAATATCTTGTCTATGGGGGTAAGAATTCTCTAGTCCTAAGATCTGGGTATGAAGTACTGAAAAAGAAAAATACTTAAATCTTAGAAACAGGTTATATTCAATAAATAGTCGATTAAATTCATGAATAAAAAATGAACATGAATTCTAATTAGTGAAAGGCATGGTTATGGATAAATCCAACCATACCACAATGCATCTTTGATAAATCTCAAATTTTTCAACTTATGGCTTAGCTAAGATTCAAATGATGCGTAATTGACAAATTATTCATTGATTCATTGTTATAAAGGTCAGTTTCACCTGAGCTCTCAACTCTATTTTTATTAATATTTTACATACATCAGTAAATTACTTTAGTAATAATTCATTCGTTTTCTAATCATTTTAATATTGGAGTTCAAATAGTAAGGATCTTGAGTAGTTGGGGTAGTTGATTTTGTGGCTCATCCTCAATCCCCATGGGAACGATATTTGGACTTAATGAAAATCTACTTTTATTACTTGTACAATCTGTGCACTTGGAGTGATTAAGACCTTTCAAAATCTTTAATGAATCCAGTTTACGATCCAAAGGACAAACATATGTTTTCATCACATTTCAGTTAACAAATTTTAAGCGACATTGCTGAGGAATAGATAATATTTCTTGGTAGCAGTTCCATAAATTTGTTTATATTTAATCTTGTTTGTACGCTAGCTATCTATCTCACATTTTAGTTGAACAAGTTTTTTGAGCTGTTGCTTGGGACTGTATTCAGTCTTTGGTAGCAGAGTCATAGCTTTGTTTGTACAGTTTGGTCTATATCTATATACACAAAAAGGTTAACAAGTTTTTGATGCCATTGACAGGGACTTAGATAATAGTCCTTTGATAACAGTGTCATAAACTTATATATATAATTTGGTCTTAACACCTACATTAGTGGAGAATGATATGATCAACAAGCCTATGGGACTTAAGTCACTTTAAAGAGACTATCATCCTTTGCAGTAAATCTCATAAGGTTAACTAATCTGCAAATTAATAAAAAATGGAAGACCAACACACACTCACTAAGTCAAGAACTATAGTTGTTTACTACCTATGAATTATCTGATATATTAAATGATCATAATTGAAAATTTTTAGAATTAAGAAATTGAAGCTTAGTTAGAATTGATATCACAACTGACATTTCATTGAATCCAAATTGTTGATATGATTGAAAAGATGATTAAAATGAAAAATGTCCTTAAAAATTAATTTTAATTGTTTGAGAACAAACAATAGTCTTTTCTTTGCTTAAGGACAAACAAAACTTTAAGTTTGGGGGAGTTTGATAAGTTTAAAACTCATCTATTTTTAAATCCATTTTTTTATGTATATATATGGCTTAAAAGTTCAATTTAATGCAAAATTATAGATTCTTCACCCAGATTTGTGTTTTGCATGAATTTGAAGAAAAAAAGTAAAAATCAGCAGAAAAGCAGAAAAATGAGAGCAAAAATTCAATGTCGCGACATCGACTGAAAAACGTCGCAACATCACACTCAGAGTCACAACAGCAGCTAAAGAATGTTGTGACATTAGAGAGATGTCGCGACATCGAACAAGCAATGTTGCGACGTCGGCTGAAAGCAACGGAATACCAAGTTCGGAGTCGCGGCATTGGATGGAGAATATCGCGACATCAGATGAAATAATTGGATTACAAATTTCAATGTCGCGACATTGGTTGAAGAATGTCGCGACATCAATGAAATGCCATGACATCGAGTGACCAGAAGCGCGACATTGTGTGAGGATGTTGTAATAACAAATCAATGTCGCAACATCGACTGAGGTGAGCATAACAGAAAAGATCAATGTCGCGACATCTAAAAGCAATGTTGCGACATCAAGTTCCAGAGTTGTGACATCAAAATTTAGCTACAACATTGAAGACCCACTTCATGCCACATCAAAGCAACATAAAAGCAATGTCACACATCATACAAAGAATGTTCGAGACATTAGCCACGACATCAGCCATGACATCAGTGGTGACATTGCACAGATAGGAAAAAATTCAACAACAACACCAAAAGCAATGTCGTGACATCACAATAGCAATGTTTCTATAGCGACCCCCGAGCCCCGTCCAACCCCGTTGGCGTATCCGAACCGAAACTCGAAGACGCTCATTTAATTCTTTTTATTTACCTTTTTATTAAAAATACTTCAAAATGTCACACCGAATCCTCAAATAACCGAATGGCTGATCCGAATCGAGCCCGCTTACTCGACCATTTCCTTTTATCTATCAAAACATTTTATTTATGTCACCTGAGTTTTTCAATTACCGATTCGTACACAAGAAAATAGAATCAACAAAATTTGTATCCTAGGTGTCTTACTGCCGTAGCGAGGCTACTACAAAAGATAGTGCCCAGGGTCGAACACGGGGATGGGTTTTCTTCGTGAATGAGAAGTGCGCTGGAGTTTTTTGAAAATGGTATTTCTCGATTCTAAGGTTTTGTTCAAACAAGTGAGTCGATGGCTGTAAATCGTAAATAAATTAAAGGAAAATTTAGAAAAAGAAGACCTCGGGTCTTCGTTCACTGGATTGGATTTTTAAGGTGTATTCATGCCCCTAAGTTTGTTTCTCGCCATTGGGGATAATGACCTATAGTCTTTTCCCAAACCTGACCTCGATTGGGCACTAAAACCTAAAAACCCTAAATTACTCCTCATGAGATATGGCATTCATCGAGCATTCAAGTTCCTTACATAGTTGGTGCCTATGGCCTCAAAGAGGCAAACCTACTCAAGAACTAATAGGAGACAATCCAAGTGGATGACGTTGATCTAAGATTACATCCACCTGTGAATCAAAGCTTGCCAAATACACATCAAGGTAGGCTCTGGATCTAGGAGGTTTCAACCTGTGGTGAGATACGTGGGAGCTTAAATGCTCATAAATGCAAGCAGATAAATGAGAGGGCATGAAAACTTACTCCACCAAATGACCCTCCCCCTTCAAGGAAAGGGGCTTAGCTTTCACATCCCTCGAGTAGTCATCCTCAAGGGGTGTGTTTGGCAACCGAGAAAATGAGAGAGTTAAGATGTGGTAAGAGAGCAACCTGCAACCTAATACAAAGTCGCTACCGAAAGCTTGACCGAAATGAAGTTGGGTTACAAAGTTACAGGCTTATATAGTCAACCCCCAAAGTGTGAAAATACAAAAATGCCTAAAATATGAAATTACATAAGGACAAATGTAATATATCAAAACGTGGTCGCTTGGGCATCAAGAATTCCAAAAACACAAAATGAGATTGCTTATGAAATTTCTACGCTTAAGATACGAATTTCAGTATAACTAGCGAAATTTCGCTAGCCTAGCTTAAATTACAAGAAATAGCTTAAATCGAGAAATTTCACAGAATTGAATTTCACATTTAGCGAAATTTCGCTAGCCTAGTTTAATTCCCAGTGTGAGATAGCGAAATTGGGTATTTTCGCTAGGAACAGTGAATTTCGCTAGATAGCGAACACAAATTTCAGCGAAATTTTCACATAGCTTAAAATCTGCAGATTGCTAAACTCGCTATGATCAAGTAAATTCGCAATCCCAGCGAAATTTTCAAGAACCATGTTTTTAAAATCCCCGCTTTGCCCTCGCTTTGCTACCGATCCCCTCCTTAACCTTCTTCTTCACATCCACTTCACATTTCTTCATCTCGATGTTGAAAATATCAGAATCCTCAAGATTCAAGCAAATATCTTGACATCAAACTTGAACTAATTGGTCGAGGCACGAAAGCCCGTGTGGAAATTACCAAAACAAACTCGAAATGGGATTAGTGAAACTATGGACTCCGCACACATCATCAAGCTTAATTGATATGATTAGTGCGCAAAAAGCACTCAAAACCTATTGTGAATAGGGCTCAAAATAGCGCTTTTTGGGCACTAATCAATTACACAAAAGCATTTTCAAATGATAGGCCCATAAACATTTACTCTTATACATTTTGTTTACAAAATGGCTTATCTTGCCTTTACAAATGATACACAAAAACAATGGTTCAGAGTTCAACTCTTTTGTTCACAAAATATCACATGTTCAAAAGATATGATACTTAAAATGATTCGGTATATACTTATACTCTACAATCCTTTGACTCAAGGCTCGCTTCGCCACATTTCCGCTTATCGTAACTCAAGCGCATAGATAAAAACTATACGATAAGCATTTTCATGCTTAGTGGTTCTATACAATTCTATTCCAATTTTCAGTTTAACATGACATGCATTTATCATTAAATCATGCCTTTTATATCAAACAATACTCATGCTTATTCATTTCGCATGCTTTCACTTTACAAATCATTGATCATATAAATATATGCATTTTCACATGTAACAAATCATACCACAATTTAATCATAAGATTCAAACGTACACTCTTAAAGATGTGTTTAGTTTACAAATCCCATTTACATTCATCAAGTTCGTTATTTCACTTTGTCTATACAATTCACATTTATGACGGATTCCGTTCGGTGAATCCCGTCCTTTTTATCATTCGGTAATGTGCTTACACATTTCATAATTTCGGTCTCCCATCATGCCAGATGCCGATTGGTGCACCCCAACATGTGGTATTTGAATGCCATACACCATCATGACAGATGTCGATTGGTGCATCCCGCCAAGTGGGAACATTTCTTCAATGCTATACACCATCATGACAAATGCCGATTTGTGCATCCCGCCAAGTGGGACATTGGACAATTTCGGGGTGCCTTCATGACCAATGCTGATTGAGGCATCCCGCCAAGCTATTCATTCGGTATATCGATTCAATTCAAGATGTCAAAAATTGACCAATTCGTTTACAATTCGATTAATCTTTCACATGCAATTAATCGTCAATCTTTTCAATTATCACATTTTCAAATCCATATGCACTTTCGTAACATCATTTCAAAGATATACTCATTCCATATAATCATTTCAGATTTATTTCTGCATACTACCAAACACTTGAAACAAGGATGGGAGTCACGAACAAATCGCTTCGTCTCGTCTAGTTTCCTTCCTTTCGATCTCGATCCTAGGTTAGGTGTTCCTCACCCATCCCTAGTCAATAACAATCATGCCACTCTTAGTGGATAAACAATTATTATACATTTTTATTAAATGTCGATTAATTTTCGTTAACGGTCTTAGGTTAAGACACTAAGTCTGCCCGTTCGCTTCGCCTCGACGGCGAGGTACGGTATTTTTTCATTTACTTTTATCCTTATTTGAACCTCCATTAATCATTTATTAGGGTCCTTAAACTATCGGGGTACGAATATGAGGTGTTCTAACAAAATTTAAAACTCGCCCATCAGAATGCTGACTTCGCCTGTACAGGTTATGCCTCGACGAATCCAAGGGTGCAAAGTGGGGAGCATTCTGGTTTCTTTCAGCCTCGCCGCAACGAGGTAGCCCCTTGTCGAGGCGAAGGACTACGCCGCGGCAGGGTGCCCTTCATCAAATGTAAGGGGCCCATGATTTCCCAGTTTTTCTCTTTGCTCATTTTTGCGATTTTTCACCAAAAATCCTCAAAACTCAAAACAAATCATGGGAATCACTCCCAAAGACATTCAAATACGTCCTAAACCAACCATGAGCAAAACCGATGAATGGATTAGGATTTTTCTAACCCAAACATCATTTAAAGAAATCTAGGGTTTGTGTAATAATTAAATCACTTTTGTACTTCAAGACCAGTTTCTTCTTCCTTCCTCCTTACAAGATCTTGCATAAACATGGAGGGATTCACACCAATCTCCAATTATTTCCCAAAACCCTAGCTCTTTCTCTCTGTCTCCAAAACGTTTTTGACATCATGAGGCTTTAAGACCAAATGTGGCTCCAATACCACTTACTTCTTAAGGCCATACTCAGTTCTTCAATAAATCTCATTTTCTTATTTTTGGCATTTTTCTCACTTATTGGTTTTCATTTTACTTTCATTTATCATTTATTTCACATTAGTATTTAAGCTATCATTTGACTCTTAGGTCCTCATTTTACTACCATTTATCATTTAATTCACTTTTGCATTTAAGCTTATTCTATTCTTGACCCTTAGGTCCTTATTTTACAAATTTCCAAATTGCCCTTTTTCATTCGGGTTTATTTCCAAGTTCAATCAATTTCCCATTTTAGCATATAATATTTAATCATATGCTCACATTTTCACTTCACATTTCACGATTTAACAATTTATCAGTTTTCCCGGAAAAACCCAAGTTGGCTCAATTTATACCCGGAATATATAATAAAAATTATTATAAAATTTCTAGGGTATTTTAAGGCAAGCATAGCCATATCAACCATTACATCAAAAAGGCGACTAGGCGACTTTTAGGCTTTTTAGTCCATGTTTTTTGTTGCTGTGGCCCAATGATCGTGGCCTATAAATGTAAGCCCTTGTGGTGAGTGCACAACCTTTCGACAACTTTCAACAAGTTTTTGAACTACTAGGAGGAGATGAAGTCTATTTGCATACATTTTATTTTTACTATTTTTTATTTTTATTTTCTGATTTATTTTTCTTTCTTTTAGAATTGTAGTGCAATGATCTCAACTCGACCGTGAGCTAAGATCATTGTATATCGAGTTTCATTTATGTTTAAACTTAACTAGAATCTAGACATTTTTCTGAATCCAGTTTGATTACTATTCCAATGAATTTATTTGATCAACTAGTCATCACATTCAGGATCCAGCTTATGAAAGGACGTGAGCTCCTCCGAAGGGATTTGCATTTTTGATTATCAAGCCAGGAGTATGAATGACGCGTGAGAGTGAAAACTGGATTTATATAATTGGTACTGCTCTTATAATGAGTTGTTCTGTATACCAGTGTTTTATACCCAAAAAGAGTTGTGTTTGTGCTCTGATTTCCAGGATCCCCCTAAGTGACACAGGGATGGACGACTTGAGAGCAAAGAGCAGTGATTTAGGGGTACATTACACTGATATCCATCAAACTAATGCACTTTAAGGATCACTCTGGTGCATCACAGGTGAAGTTTTAACCTCTTACGTCAAGGTTCCCTCTAGGTGATAGCAGAAGTGTGTTCCCGAGGAACAAGGATCATTTGATGATACAACAGTTTAATTCTTAAAGGTTTCATCTCAATTTGGTAGAATAATCTCGATCCCGTGTTAGCTAAGATTCTAATCAAGGAGAGAGTATTTTATTTGAATTGAAGGCTGAGGTACTAATTGTATTGGAAAAGGCTTGTGTTATCCTGTCTTTGGGGACAAGCAGTTTTAGTCCTAAGAGATAGTTGTGAAGTACTGGTTTAGGAAAAATAGCTAAATCTTAAAGATGATCAAATCCTAAAAGTAGCTACTTAGACCCATTGACCTGGTTTAGGAATATGGTAAGCTAAATAGTGAAATGTGTAGTGTTAAGAGGCATTCCAAGGCTCCACTACCTTGCTCTTGGACAAATCCAAGATTCATGTCCTTCATTGTTCTGTAATTAGGAACTTTGCAAATTTATAGTCTGAAGACTAGTCCGTTCCCAGTGTTATTTCTACTAGGTGAAATCTCTGATTTTACTAGATTACATTTCATATTCCTTTTCATTAAAAAAAAGCATATAAAAATTATTTCATTAAAACTATTTTAGATAATTCAAATCTTCAAATTAGAGGTTCAAATAGTGATGATCTTAAGTAGTAGGGGTAGTTGATCTTTAGATTTCTTATCAATCCCTGTGGGAATGATATCTGGACTTATAATCCACTTTATTACTTGTATGACTTGTGCACTTGTAGTAATATAGACCAAAGCAGATTTTAAATAAAATATTTTAAACAGATAGTAGAAAATAGACTTCAATTATTCTTAGCCTATACAAGTTTTTGGAGCCAAGTAATTTCGAGATCAATTGGGCTTCGGTAGTTATGTTAGAAATTTGGTTACATCACGGTCTTAAAAGTTTTTGGTGTATCATTGTTAGGACTGATTTAGTTCTTTGTAGCTATGTCGAAATTTGCTACAAATTTATTCTAACAAGTTTTGGCGCTGCTACTGTGGATTGAATTGGGCCAGCTTTGTTAGAAATTTGGTTACATCATCTGGTTAAAAAACAGCCACCCATCCTTTGACCACAACATTATACATCATGCTCTCGAGATTACACATGGTCAACAATAGAGATCAGCACTCACCCAATGTTGCAATTTCAAATCCTCTAAAACCTCTTAGACCATCTCAATCATAGTATAGCAATAACACTCTCATCAAATCAGCTAGCTGCTCTCTCAATATATGCTACTCATCATCAACCCGTATAAACCAATCCCCATATTCGAATCAAACTCTTAGAGTCATATGTAAATTACCGGGCTAAACACCGTGTAACAACTCATCTTCTCATCTCAACCATAGAAATAAACACGATATCACCAGTAATCAACCAATTTCTCTCATCATGAGTCACATCTCATAAGATGCAATGCTCTCCTCAAATCTAGTATTTCAAACCGTACATGGTCAAATCAAGGAAGTGATCTAAAAGGCTAGGGTATATAAGGGGGAAAACGAATCAAAATGTAGTGGTGCTCGGTAATAACACTAGAAAGCTCATGATAATAGGTCATCGGGCTCGTAAAGGTTAAAGAAAGAATACAAGTGTGAATGAGATGCTACTCTGATTCAGGTAGAATGAGCCTCAACCTCCAACTTCCTCAAGTCAAGTCTCCAATTTAAGGAAAATAAGCTCAAAATTCTCCATGATGGGTCGGGCCCAAGTGATCATCACATGAAAGTGAAGGTGTCTTAAGTCAACACCATAACATAACACACACTATAGGATCCTATGGTGGCAATCATAATCCAAATGTAAGGTAGGAACCCTAGAGTAGTAAAGGAATCCACTATAAAATGGCCACAAATATGAATATAAAAACACTATCATGAGATCAATACTCTATCTATAGTCGTGAGTCCTTGATTCAATCTTCAATTTGAGCCCCATGATGAAAAAAAAAAGGTGATTAAGGCGAGTAGGAAAAAATGTATGAATATAAAAGCATGTCTTTCACCTTTCAAATGGAAATAACATGGCTCAAATTGAAAATTGAATCAAGTATCCAACAAGGAATGTATTGAGCTCATGACAGGTGTGTGGTGAAAGAGAAGTGATCAATGAGCATACCTAAGGTATCAAGCAGCGAGTGATGATAAACTGAGTGTAAGCATCAACCCAAGAAAATAAGATTCGCAAAAGCCTTGTGGAGAAGGCTCTCTAAACACATTGAGTGACAGAGAGTAAATCTGACGTAGAAAGACAATGAGTGGTCTAACTAACACTCAAAACTCAAACCAATCTCTAAACACTCAAGAGGAGACCAAAGAGAAAGCAGTAGACTCAAGTGTGACTAAAGTGGCCCTAAAGTCTCTCATATGCATCTACGTGTAGGAAAAGGAATCCTAAAAAAAATATCTAAGTTCACCTATAAGGTCAAGGTGGCTTTAAATAAAAAATAATGGGTTTTTTGAAGGGGTCCTTAGTGATGAGAATTAGCTAGACAAATTATCCGCGGATGCCGCCTACAACATATATTGGGAATCTAATCTTAATTATGGAAAATTCATATTCCTGGAGGCTATGTGACTCGCTGTATTAAGAATGGAGGCGACGCTTGGAAACCCATTAGTCTCGACATGACACGAGCAAGGGCTAAGAGATTCAAAGAAGCCCTTAATGTTTTAATCCGAGATGCCAAAGTGGAAGAAGCTCGTGTGTTCAACTCAAAAAAGGAATCAAAGATGGTCAACGTCATCAAAGTAAATCCGAATTTGGACCAAGAGCCAAGGGGTTTTTGACTTGTTGATCTGCTACTATTTTCGGCCATTTACCGCAGATTCGTGTTGATTTGTTGTTGATTTGGTGATGATTTGTTCCTAATTTGCTGCTATTTTGGAGCTAATTTGGTGCTGATTTGTTCCTGATTTGTTGCTATTTTAGAGCTTATTTGATGCTGATTTGTTCCTGATTTGCTGTTGATTTGTTCCATATTGTGGCTCATTTGATTCCCAAGCCTTATCCTAGAATTATCTAGTTTCCTTTTTTTGCTTCTCCTCATAGACGTTTTTAGTGTGTTACTTTAGGAAAAAGTATGTTAGTTTCCTTTCTAGTTTTTGGCCAAATATTTACTTTCCTTGTGGCTGAATATTTAGTTTTATTCTTCATATTTTTTTGGCCTATTTATAGGCGTGTTATCCTAGTTTCTTCAATTTATGCATTAATAAAATTGAGAGTTCAATTTCTCTTTGGTTCTTAAAAGAACTCTTTGAACTTACCGCTATTCCTCGTGGCGTCTCCATCAAGACTTATCAATCAAACATCCATCACCTATCAGGCGCCCCCACATACTACAGGTTCTCGCTTCTTTGCTTCTCTATAAACAGCGAGTGGAATCTTCCATCCAAGCGAATATGAGAGCGGTTATGCGAGCTAATTCGATCAGGTCTCCTCGTGATTGGCGAGTTCGTATCATTTAGTATCAAACGTGAGTTATTTTTTGGTTTCTTATCTTCTTTAATACGAACTAAACTTGGTCACCACTTCCATCCATTCCTTCTAAATTTCATTCAGCCCCCAATTTTAGTCACGACCTATTATCTACTCTATCCAAAGTTCGATTTTCTTCATTCTTGATCGGATATAACTTTTGTTTGTTTCCTTTTTTGAACAGTCCATTCCGGGTTACAAAAAAAAAAGGAAAGTAAAGTAAAAGGATTCGGTTTAAAAAAAAAAACTTTAATCCTGAAAAAAAAAACCATATAAGTTTATCATCATTCTAGTTGCTAGAAATCCAGTCTCCATCTTAGTATAAAAAACAAATTCGGTAATAGACTGAGAAATTTTTTGTGTCCTTTTATTTTTGTTGCTTTAAGTAAGGCTTGAATATTGGTTAATGCCACCAACCTGTCCTTTGATAGGTTTTTGATTGAATTTTGCAAAAAAAAAAAATCTGATTTGCTTGATTAGTTCTAAAAGAACTGAAAGAGAAATTCTTAGTGGAAAAAGGCAAGAGTGGTAAGAATATTAGAGTGAGAAAAAACCAAATATATTTTGTGAAAACATGAGTGAATTGAGTGAATCATTCTTTGAGTGAAAACACGTGAAGGAGTGATTTGTGAGGTCCTATTTTTTCTCTAACCTTGTTTTTGCAGCACTATGTCAAACAACAACGCATCTGAAGGTGTGGCGGGAGGAGTTGAGATGAAGTTCATTATGTAAGCCTTAACTAGCGAAGTATAGAGAATGTTTAGGGTTGAATTGGAACAATTCGATGAGAGGGTGGAGCAAAGCTTCAAGCACCCATGAAACCCTCCCACATGGCGTAGAAGGGAGAGGCTACCAAGAAGAGGGGCACGGGTAGAAGAAAAAGAGTATGACGGAGGAGTTTTTGAGGATAAGAATGATCATGATTTGGTTGTTAGTGACAAGAGGTATGGGGGGAGACTTAGAGAATCTAGGAATTGGGAAAATAATAATTTGGGAAACATTAAGATGAAGATTCTATCTTTCTAAAGAAAGAATGACCCTGAGGCATATCTTAAGTGGCAGAGAAAGGTGGAATTGGTTTTTTATTGTCACAATTATTCTGAAAATAATAAGGTGAAGCTTGCTGTCATAGAGTTCTCGGATTATGCCATAGTGTGGTTGAATAAGAGAAGGAATAGGGAGCCAGTGGTGGAAACATAGGAAGAGATGAAGAGGGTGATGCGAATGAGATTTGTCCCAACTTACTACTATAGTGTGTTGCAAAACCTGAGGCAAGGTAACCGTAGTGTGGAGGAGTATTATAAGGAGATGGAGGTTGCAATGGCTAAAGCAAATATTGAAGAAGCTTGAGAGGCTACAATGGCGAGGTTTCTGGCAGGTTTAAACGATAGATTCAAAATGTGGTGGAATTGCAACATTATGTAGAGTTGGAGGATATGGTGCATATGGCTATCAAGGCCGGAATCAAGTCGAAGGAGGGACCGAGTAACAGCACACGTGCGCACCTAGTCCAAGTTCTTCCACTTGGAAGTCGAATCAATGGAGGAAGGAAGAGAAGCCACTAAACGCCAAGCCCAAAATAGAACAAAAACAAGAGGTGACCAGCCAAGGAAATCAAGGTAAATCCAATTCTTTCACAAACCATAATCGTGATAATAATTGTTTTAAATGCCAAGGCAGGGGTCATATAGCAAGCTAATGTCCGAACAAAAGAGTTATGGTGATGTGAGACAATGGTGAGATTGAAACAAACCCTGAATCGAATTGTGATTCTACGCCATCCTTGGAGGATATTGATGATGAGGAATACGCTGCCCATGAAGAATTGTTGGTTTCAAGGAGGGCTCTAAGTGTGCAAGCCAAGGAAAATGACGAGGTGCAACGAGAGAACATTTTTTACACTAGGTGCCATGTCCAAAACAAGGTATGTAGTGTGATCTTTGATGGTGGGAGTTGCATTAATGTTGCTAGCACCACCGTGGTGAAGAAAATAGGGTTGCCAACAAGTAAGCATCCTCGATTATATAAGTTGCAGTGGTTGAATGATAATGGGGAATTGTGGGTGCAAAAGCAAGTGCTCTTGTCATTTTCAACTAGGAAGTATTATGATGAGGTTCTTTGTGATGTTGCTGACGGGCTCCTATCGGGTGTGTGAATTAATGTAAAATGTAGGCCCGCACGTGCAAGTATACATGTCGAGTTTACGTAGTATAGTGGCACCAGTGTTGTTCCCATGGGAGAAGTGTGTTGAATACGAATTGGCTCCTAGAAATATTCGGATCTCAAACTCGAGTGAATTATGACTAATATAATGAACAACTGATCCTAAACTAATTGCTAACTCAATTAATGGGGACTAAGGTTTTGCCTCCTCCTGCCATACTCAATGGATTATAATCTAGATAGAATCGATCATTTAGTACATTAGCAATTCATCTTTGGCTTGGAGTTAGTGTACCTACGGATCTCTCTCTCGAGGTATATTCACTATCTCACTAAGTAAGGGTTTATTGCATCTCTTATCAGCTAGCTCAAGATGCTTGAATGACCAAACCACACAATGTCCTTGTGGCTTGGGGCAGGGATCTACCTCTCGATTGCAGTGTTACTCTACTCGGATCTCCGGGAATCTTTATCTCTCGATCTCAGATTCCCAACAAGAGCATGCTAATGTTAGCCAAACACCATCATGTAAATAAATCACAGAAAATAGAGCAAGTCGACATTAGATCCATGAATATACTGAATGAAACTAAATTAATAACTAATCTATATGAATGTAGCAAGGGTACAACAAAAATCCTAGAAATAAAACTAAAACATCATGTTGTTCATTACAATCATTGAGTTTTTCACCATTAGGTGTTCGAGAAAGAAAATACAAATACAGGAATGACACGATCTCTCGAATCACGCCTGTGTCGTCTTCTCCATCTCGTCCCTCACTCCCCTCTCCCCTCTCCAATTTTTTTCTTTTCTTTTCCTCATTATTTCAAATTCTTGCTGACAAAGTCCCGGTGATGTCGTAACATCGCAACGTTGGAACATCACGACTTTGGGCTATTGAGAGAACGTCATGACGTTAGGGCTGGGCTCTCAATCTGCTAGTAAGCCTCCACGCCCGGCCTGCACGGCCTCGAATGCCGCCGTTTTCACGAAATGCCTGGCGAATATCAAACCGGCGATAAACACACTTATTAATGTATGAAATGAGACGAAAACATGATAAACCGTGGGTATATGATGAGTGTTTTGAGCACTCATCACACCCCCAAACTTAACTTCTTGCTTGTCCCCCAGCCCGATAGCAGAACTCATAACCAAAACACACGCCCAGCCCGACACGCAACGCTACGACATGAGTGTGATGCGTGACACCAAGAGAGTCAAATAGACAAACTTGCAATTCAAGCCTTTATCTTCTAAAATTAGGGGATCCTTAAGGTTGTGCAACTTTCTAAGGAACTTAGCTAGAAAAGGTCGGGTTGACTAAGCGGCTTCCCGACCCAAAGTTTTCAATGACCTTTCCCAGAGTCTATTTTGTAGTTGTTTCATGATCTCGACATATCACGTAGGGTCGGTACCCCGAGCTTGAAGTCCCGCTCCACCTATTTGAACGACTCTAACCATGAAAGGATAAAAACGCACCCTTTTTATTCATGTAATACCTAAGCATGAAACCAAACTAGTGCCTATAGGTTTCAACTAAGTGTCCCTCTAGCTGGGATCCATTGGTGATTCCTCACCAGTTAGTTAAGGGCACCGGGCATTTAGTTCCCCTCGAACTTCACCCTGAACACTTAACCAAACCTAAAGGCCCTAGACTATGGGAAGGATCCATCCTCTGTCCCATGTAGTGGGCAGTGAAGTCAATGGCTCTATTGATTAGCTCGAGCATTAAGCTTTAAAGGCCCCTCGATTTAATGCAGGGATTGATTAATCACCTGTATTCTATTACACACGTCTATTTTATATTTTTCTTTTTCTTTTCACTCTTTTTTTTTCAATTTTTAATTTGGGGCTCAATGGCAATCCTTTCTTTCAAAGATGTCCCATCTCTTAGGTGTTAGAAATCCTCTAGGCTCATAGAAACCTTGTAAGCAAGGTCCGGAGCCTTGATATATCTTGGAGATCACAGGTGTGTGTGTGCAATAAACTACTTGGGAAATGGCTTCTTGAAATGAAAAGGAGGTGACTAAACTAAGTCACCTTAACCTTTCTAGCATACCGTTCCAGATCATGGCACAACCTAAGGGTCCCTTTTCACTTTCTGCTCGTTCTTTTTGAAAAAATTTGGAAAATTTTTGGATCAAAATGACCTCCCATTAGCGATCATGGCATCTACTCACACACAATACCTAAAACATATAATACTACGAAAGCAACCTAAAACACACAAACACATAAAAACTGTATATAAAATGCAACCTAACGCATAAAAACTAAAACAACCTAAACGCAAAAAACAAACTAAAACAAACTACAATAGAAAACCAAACCGACCAAACCGATCAAACCGATCACCCACCCCCAAAACAAAAACGGATAGTGTCCTCAATGTCAACAAAATATCAAGTGAGGGTGAGAGAACTCCCTTAGTGATCACTCAGATCACTACGGTGGTGGTAGCGGCGGCAGCATGTGAAAGGCAGGGAGTTGGGTAGTTTGATGTTGGATGAATTTGTTGGTTGCTCAAAATTCTTAGCCCTAGTTGAAAAGACGCGGTGTTGTATGTCGACCATAGCGTGTCATGTCTGGCTGATGTAGATCTGGTGTTCCTGGGTCTCATCCCAATACACATCAAATTGGGTTGTCAGGTCATGAACCTGGTCCTCTAGTGTAGTAAAAGGACTGACAGTGTCCTCCTCCTATGATGGTGGTGGTGGTGGGGGTGGGGGGTGGGTGGATGACTGTCCCGCCTCTCTCTAGGCACCTACTTGAATCCCAAACCTAGATTGGTATGCCCTAAGATCTTCCTCATTTGAGGGCTCATTGCCCAAATCATACACTTCCTCTGGCCTTGGTACACCCGGTTTGTCTTTCTTAACCATTATCGCCTTGATCGGATGTATCGGCCTCATTGTATCTTCAGGCACCTGGCTTGCTTTCATAGACCATAAATGAGAAAGGGGTGCCCGAGATTCATCTTAGCATCTTTGTTATAGATGATTGCATCCTCTATAACCTGGCCTACATCAAAAGGGATGTCCTGAATGATGACATATAATCGACGGGAGCCCTCTTAGTAGATCACTTCACACACATTGGTCGTCGGGATGAGACGGGATGTGATGAAGTGATGCCATACCTTGGGAATGTAGGCCAAGTGTTTGGCCTTGAAGTGAACTGCGTGCCCTTCATTGTTTAATTTCCACTTGACCTGCCCATTTGTTAGCATCCTAAGAACTTCGGGATAGTTAGGAGTTTCGTGGAGCCTATCATAGGCTTTAGAGTTTACTGACTTAAGGTTGTAGTATTCATTGATAGACTTCGCACTAAAATCTACCAAAACCCCGCACACTTGGACCGTTTTCAGTACATAGGCGGCTAAGTTAGCTTAGAATTTTCGTACCACTATTATGGCAGCCGACATTGGGGGTTGGCAAAGCGCTCTCCATCCCTTATTCACAATAGTTGTGCGAAATAAATCGTCGGGGTGGTGAAATCCCTTCTCTTTGATGAAGGATCGGTTCTTGGAGATGAATTCGAATTTCTCGGCCGCACTCGCATTGACGAACTTCTCATGATCGTAATCATGAGCAGGCTCATCAATTGCTTAGTTTCTCTTCGAGCTTAATTTTTGCTTTTTGCTCGACATTGGGCACTCAGTGAGGTAAGGTTTGGATGGTATTCTAGACTTTAAATAGAACTCCAAATTAACCTCCAAACACCTAGTGTGAGGAAACTCCACGTGAATAGCCAAGTAAATGGCAAAAATCTCACTTTGGCAAAAAATCGAACACCTAGTAGGCACTTCGTGAAATAATGTTCTAGGCTAAAAACTAAGGCTTCTACAACCTCTAACCACTCGCGGGTTCATGTCAACTGACAACGAAAACACGTCTGAGTCGAATGCACTTTTGAACTCACCTTGAATCCAAAAACCATTAAAAAAAAATCAGAACAATGGTGGAACTCTAGGGTTTTCGAATCCGAAAGTGTGCTTAGGACTTTAAGGGATGTGAAAATTGGTTGAGATAAGGTTGGACAGAGTTTGGCTGTTGAATCTGCAAAAAAAAAAAAAAACAATGAGGGAGTTAGGGTTTTAAGTTTGTGGGATTTGAAAATATGACTCGTATGTTCATAAAAACAAGGCAACATCGTGACGTTCGGGCCAAAGTCGTGACATTTTTGAGAGTCACATTGCAACGCCATGAAGTTGAGATCCAACGTCATGACGTTCCAGAGAGTGAAACTTTCAATGTTGCAACGTTGGGATTCAACGTCGCGATGTTCTCGAGAGTAGCTCAAAATAAATTTTTGCCAATGTCGCGACGTTGTCCAAGGAGTTAAGGTTTTCATTTTTTTTCAACATCGCGACGTTATAGAGAGGATTAGCTCATTCATTTTTTCATTTAATCCCGAGACTTTTGTAAGTGCAAGTGCACTCCCTTAATGAAGTTCCATTCCTTGTCGACTCAGGAATGACTCTCGAAGCTATCTCTACATCCTTAGTTTACGATCTTTGAGCACAACCACATGAACAAACTATGTGATTAGGCTATAGTGTAATGCGCGCATACGAGAAGCGCGATTTCTAAAAAAAATCAAAACACAAAACAACAATAAAAAAACTCAAACCTGCATTCATGAATAAAAAACTTCAAAATGCTTGGGTTGTCTCTAAATTAGCACTTTGTTTAATGTCGTTAGCTCGACTTTCCTGAATCTCAATGACCCCAGACTACAGGCCTGCTTGAATTCCATACTACATTATTTCTGGTGTGCTCAGATCGATTGACTGTTTGCTTGCATGAAAGTCGCCTCAAAGTATTATGGCTTCAATCGTTGCACGTTGACTTTAAAGCTCCCCTTCTTTGGGTGCATGATTTCCACCCCTCCGTAAGGAAAAACTTGAGTCACGGTAAATGGTCCCGACCACCTTAACTTCAATTTCTCTGGGAAGAACTTGAGTCGTGAGTTAAATAAGAGGACTCGTTGACTCAAACTCTTTCCTTACAATATGTTTATCATGCTAGGCTTTCGTCTTTTCTTTATAGATCTTAGCATTTTCGTAAGCCTCATTGCAGAACTCTTCTAATTCATTAAGTTGTTGATTCGTGTGCGAGTAAGGTGTCACTGGAATCCAACAAAATTTCAATCCCTAATTCCTCCTGCTGCCACTTAGCATAGCCTCTTTGCCAAAATATTGGGTTCTGGGTCGAACAGGGATGGGTTTTCTTTGTGTAAATGATGTGCAGTTAAGTTCAAAATGGTGAATTCAATTTGGATTTGGGTTTTAGTAAAGCATTGAGAGTTGGTGATTTATAGACTGAAAATAAAATGAAGTAAAATATGAAAAAGAACTCCATGAAGCATCGAGCTATTGGGTTGAGGTCCTAAGGCAAATGAAAGGTTCTTGGGTCCTTTTCCTCACGTTGGGGAAGATGACCTATAGTCATTTCCCGAATCGGATCTTCATTTAACTATCAAAATTGAACCCTATTAATTTTCCTTTTGAAATATAGCATGTATTAGACATAAATGTTCCCGAGCCGTGCAAATCTATCTCCTAAAAATCTACCCTACATTAACTAATAAATGACAACTAATGAATCTCAGTGGATCTAGCAATAAGCATCCCGCGAACCTAAAGCTTACCAAGTGCAGGGTTAACGAGGTGCGTGAAAGATTTAAATATTGAAATAGAGACATAAATACCCATAAGTAACACATTAAATACATGAAAAAATTCGTCATTTTACCTCGAAACCCTAGCCTGTAGCCCTCCTCTTCAAGGATGGAGGTTTGTAATCATCCCTTGAGTTGTCGTCTTGAGGTGTTTGGCAGCCGAGAAATAAAGGAAAACAAAATGAAAGAAGAGGAAAGCGGCGAAGCTTAAAAATCCTTTGCTCACGTATTTCCACCTAGCCAAAAATCGTTTTTCTTTTTTACAAGGGTTTGAGCTTTTATAAAAATACTCAAAGAAAAATACAAAATACCCTCAATTCACTTATACACATGAAGGGAAAAAATGGGAAAAGGGTAAAATGACAAAAGTCAAAAGTGCGGGAGAAGAACATAGTGATGCGAAAATTTCGCACAAGGAGTCTTGGTATACTAGCACTAAGCTCTTCTTCTACTCCTCTTTTGCTCCTCCTTTCCTTCTGATTTCTGATCTGAAATGCTGAGTTCGGCTCAGCTAGCCGTGCTTGAATCAATTAAACAAATTTAGTATTAATAACACAAAGCTACAAAATTAGCCACAAAATGCGATCAGTAGAATAACTGGGACCTTGATGTACAAATCGGGTTAATTACATTGATTAGTACACAAAAAGTGCTCAGAACCTTAAATAAACAGGGTTCAAAATAGCACTTTTGAGCCTTAGTAGTTGTATTATGCGTTTCTTGACCACTTATATTGTCCATATTCAAGCTAGGAGGTTGCCCAGTATGCTTTGTGTTCTATTTCCATGGGCAAGTGGCACGCTTTCCCAAACACAAGCTTGAATGGTGACATCCCCAAGGGTGTCTTGAATGTTGTTCTATAGGCCTAGAGCGCATCATCTATCTTTTTCACCCAATCTTTCTTCGAGCTATTGACCAGTTTTCTCCAAGATAGATTTTATTTCTCTGTTTGACACCTCCGCTTAGCCATTAGTCTGTGGGTGGTATGCAAGTGATGTACGATGCCGAACACCATACTTTCTCAAAATGCTGTCTACAAGCTTGTTTCAAAAGTGTGTTCCTCCATCGCTAATCAGCCTTACGTGGAGTTCCTAAGCCCAAATTGAATATGTATTCTTGAAGGAACTTTGCTACCACTCACAAAATCATTAGTTCGATTAGGTATGGCCTCCGCCCCATTAGGCTTGATACTTCTAGGAGAATGTATAGGTTATATTAGAAAAAGGGAAGGGCCCGCGAATCCATCCCCATATTTCAAACAACTTTACCTCTAAAATGGTTTACAAGGGAGGCTCATCTCGTTTTGATATGCTCCCCATTCTTTGGAATTTATCACAAGTAGGCACAAACTAGTGAGCATCCTTTAATAGGGTAGGTCAATAGAATCCCTATTGAAGTACCTTTACTTGATTGTCCTATACTGAGTACCCCCATTCTATAGTGTATTTGGCGATTTAATATACTCTCCATTTCCTCCTCTGGGATGCATCTTCTTATTACGTCGGCGGTCGCCTCTGAGCCAAATACTCCCACTGATAAATGCTTGATTATTGTGAAAAATCTCTTCTTCTGCTGATAACTAAAATCTGGTGAGAGCACTCTTTCCACAAAGTGGTTCACATAATTGGCGAACCAAGGTATTGGCTTTATGTCTTCAATCGCCAAGAGCTATTCATCAGGAAAATGATCATTGATCTGAATTTCTTTACTTGGCCCTTCCAATCGTGAAAGATGGTCGGCTACTAGATTTTCAGTCCCTTTCTTGTCTTTAATTTCCAAATCAAACTCTTGTAGTAGTAACACCCACCTTACCAGTCTCGGTTTTGCGTCCTTCTTAGTCATCAGGTACTTTATGGAAGAATGGTCGGTATGTATTATTACCTTGTTGCCCGATCAGAAATGCGACGCTGACTTTCAAACCTGAAACACCCCACAATTGCTAAGGCTGCTTTTGAT
This sequence comes from Tetrastigma voinierianum, assembly GCA_016808115.1. NCBI lineage: Eukaryota > Viridiplantae > Streptophyta > Magnoliopsida > Vitales > Vitaceae > Tetrastigma > Tetrastigma voinierianum. The sequence goes on from JAEQBH010001705.1 coordinate 176,283, forward strand.
TGTTTCATAGTTTGAATTCTTCGTATCATTCAAAGTTAGGCTCATAATAGATAATCTGTAATGTTCTTTCCCTCTTCCCTAGTGATTACCTATTCTTAGTAAACTCGCATCACACATTAGTTCAAGGAGGTCCCAGTCGGTGCTACTCTGATAAGTGATGACACGATTTCTCTTTCGAAACATGAGCGCTTGCATGCGTCGTCGAGTCAAGGGGCTCCTTAAACTAGCAGATTAGACAAAGGCTTAGTTATTTTGGAAAAATCCTTTATGAATCTCCTGTAGAATTCCGAGTGCCCGAGGAAGCTCCTTATCCCTTTCATTGAAGATGGGGGTGGTAATTTCTCTATTGTTTCAATCTTAGCTTTTTCTACCTCAATTCCTCTTCTGAGTCGGTGTCGGTACAATGCCTTCGCTTACGCCATGAAGTGGCACTTTCGATTATACAGTTTAGTTTCCTCACATCTTATTAGTGCATGTCTAAGGTTCTCAAGACAATTATCAAAAGACTTCCCTAACACCGAGAAATCATCCATGATTACTTCAATTGATTTCTTGACCATGTTTGAGAATATAGTCATCATGCAACGCTGAAACATGCCTGGAGCGTTACATAACCCAAAGGGCATTCAGCTAAATGTGAACGTACCATATGGGCATGTGAATGTCGTTTTCTCTTGGTCCTCTGGTGATATAGTGATTTGATTATAGCCTAAATACCCATCCAAGAAACAGTAATACTCATGTCTTGCCAACCTGTCTAGCATCTGATCTATAAACAGAAGTGGGAAATGATCTTTTCTAGTTGCCTTATTCAATTTCTAGTAGTCTATGCAGATTCTCCACCCCGTAACAATTCGAGAGGGAAGCAATGCGTTATTCTTTGTCCTTATCATTGTGGTTCCTCATTTTTTTGGAACAACTTGTACTGGGCTTACCCACGAACTATTTGAAATGGGATAGATCACCCCTGCATCTAGCCACTTCAAAACTTCTTTCCTTACCACTTCCTTCATTGTCGGGTTCGGTCTTCCTGCGAGCCTCACTTAATGTTGTGACATCTTCTATAATATTTGGTGCATATACACACATAGAGGCGGATCTCGTCAATCGGCTAGGGACATTCGGTGGCACATCTTTGTGATCTCGAAGTACTCGAAAGCTTATCTTAGCCCCACTCTTTATCAAAGATCTTTGATATGATCAGTAAGGTTGAAAGTTCCCTTAGATAAACATACCTCAGTGGCTAGGTAGTGGCTTTTCGTTTAAAACTAACCATTGGTAGCCGATTAAGTATAATTACTGATTGTTCTCTCTCAACGTCTCATAATGCTTTCTTCGGTTCGACTGGAAGGAGTCCATCCATTTCACATACTTTTCTGCCTCTTAACCTAGTTCCTCCTTATCATTCTGCACAAGGCTAGTCTCCAAAGGGTCAGTAAAACCACTTTAGCCGGTTCTTTATGTCTCTCTTGCCTCTGCCATAAAACATGCATTTCTCTCTCTTGGATGCCGCCTGACATTGAATACAACGAATTGACCTCATCGTCTTGCGCTCTTAATTTCAATTTTCGCCGCCTGTCGATCATCGCCCTCTTAGTTTGCTAAAAATAAGTCTTGATATAATGGGTATCTCCTTATCTTCCTGTGTCTGACACTATGAAATCAGCTAGAAGATAAACTTATCTACCTTTACTATAGCATCTTCTATCACTCCCGAGGATGTTTCAATGATCTATGCATAGCTGCGAGTGATCATGGAGTGCAGCTTCGCGCAATCGACCACTTGAAGCCAGAAAAAAGGCATGAGGTTAATACTGGCTCCTAAGTCGCATAGGGCTCCTCTTAAGTATAGCACTGCATTCCTCAATAAGGTTCATTATCTCAAAATATGATAACCTACTTTTCCTTGACAGTATATCTTTCATAAATTTGACATAGTTGGGCATCTGTTCCAATGCATCTGAAAACCGAATGTTGATATGCAGTTTCTTAAACACTTCCATGAATTTGGTAAATTGCTCGTCCAGTTTATTCTTCTTCAAACGATGAGGATAAAGGGCCCGGGTGTGAAGTTCTTCACATGAAATTTTTGAACGCGGTCTATTTCCTTTCATCTGATCTCTATACTGACTTCTTCTCTTGGGGCTAGATCCCCTTGCATATGATCTTTCGGGCTAAACTAGTCTACCACCTCAGTTTCCACTTCTCTTACTACTGGTGGTTGCCTCGGTGTTTCTAGTTCTCTACCACTTCTTAAGGTGATAGCCTTAACATGTTCCTTACCTTCACCTCTCGGGTTTATCTCTAAATTTCTTGGCAAAGAACCTTGTTTACCTCTCGATCAGAGTTGCCATTTACATTGCACCTCCAGTTTCTATTATCTTTGCACAGTTATTCGATTAGGTTGGCCAGTTACATATTCCACACTCTTTCTTTCATAAGGTTGTATGGGAGTGAGCATTTGAGCTAGTGCTTCTTCCAATCCACTTTTTCTCGATGGTGGTTTTACTCACTTAGGGGTGGCATGCTATTCTGATTCTTCCTCGTCATTATTCGATTATTACGCGGTCTTGGCTCTGGTTCCTGAATGCGATGGGTGTTACCCCATCACCCGACCTTGTTGTTACAAGCGATTTCGAAAATCTCTACACATATTGTGCACGCCTACTATCCCATGCGTGACTAGGATTGTTGGTACTATGAATTCCTCACGTAGTTCCACGTATCTCCCAATGGTTGGTCTTAATAGCATTTACAACACCTTGCTGCCTTCGTAGCTATTTGGTGAGTTGCTCGACATGATTTACCAAATTGCTTAGGACCTTTGTGTCCACACCTCCTACTGCCTTCCTCATTATCAACCTGTCCCTAAGCCACTGGTTACTATTAGTAGCCATATTCTCGAGGATTCCTTACGCTTTGTTTGTAGTCTTCTTCATCAAACTGCCGCCTGTTGAGGCCTCTATAACTGTTCGAGTAGAATCACTCAAACCGTTGTAAAAGGTGTGGACTTGCATCCATCTAGTCAGGCTGTCATGTGGACACCTCTTTAACAGTTCATGAAATCTCTCCTAGGCTTCAGCTAAGTTCTCCCCCTCTAACTGTCTAAAAGTGTTAATCTCTTGCACCAGCTGTGCGATCTTTGAGGGCGGGAAAAACTTGGTCAGGAATTTATGTACCAAATCATTCCATGAGGTAATGGAATCGGTGGTTGGCTCGTCAACTAATGTTTAGCTCTATCACCTAAGGAGAGCAAGAACAATGTCAATCTAAGCGCTTCTTATGTTACTCCATTGTATTTGACCGTGTCACATACTTCAATGAAGTTTGTCAAACGCATTTTGGATTCTCACTTAGAAAGCCATGGAACTGAATGTTCTTAAGCATTTTGAGGGTTACTTTTTTCAGCTCGAAGTTTTTCTCTTGAATGGGTTGTCTTCATACTCCAACGAGACTTAGCTGCTTAGTAGAGCGAGTAAGGCAAACTCTTCTAGCGACATAAATGGATCATCTCTAGGCCTTATCGCGGCACGAGGAGCAAAATTCCTACTTTATTCCCCGTGCATCCCCCTTAGGCTTGTTTTTCTCTTGGCCCTGATCTTGCTCTTCCTGGTTCTATATGACTGCTAGATTTCTTTGGTGTGTTTCTCTTTGGCCTTTGTGTAATCGGTTTGCAGTTCTCTTTGGTTCAGGATCAAATGACGTGATTCACCACGACCACGTCTCGCATGCATACAAATCAACCTTCTGCCGATCCTGCAAAAACCGCAGGACGAGTCTGACACTTGTGTAAACAAAAAAAAATAAAAATAATTCCAAAGGAATATCTTATTGCGCTATTGTCAATATCAACACGAAACTTCTCCCCGACAACGGCGCCAAAAACTTGACGGGCTCTTATTGGGTGTGCAAATTAATGTAAAACGTAGGCCTATACGCGCAAGTATAAGAGTCGAGTTTACGTAGTGTAGTGGCTTGTCAAGTGTCATTCCCACAAGGAGAAGTGCTTTGAATACTAGAATTGGCTCTGGAATATTATCCAGATCTCAAATTCGAGTGAATTATGACTAATATAATGAAAAGCTGATCTGAAACTAATTGTTAACTCAATTAATGGGGACTAGTGTTTTGCCTTTCCCTACCACACTGAATGGATTATAATCTAGATAGAATTGATCATTCAGTACATTAACGAATTCACACTAGCAGGTTGATCGTGCCTACAAGATATCCTCTCTCGAGGTATATTTGCCTATCTTGCTAGTAGGGTTTATTACATCTCTGCATCAACTCTAAACTTCGAAATGCTTGAATAATTAAACCCTAATTGCCATACTTGGAACTGGGAGATCTTTACTCTCCAATTTACCAAGTTTCACTCTACTCGGATCTCCGAGAATCTTTATCTCTCGATCTCATATTCTCGGTAAGAGCATGCTAATGTTGGCCAAACATGACCATGTAAATAAATCACATAAAATAAAGCAAGTCATCATCAGATCCATGAATATACTGAATGAAACTGAATTAATAACTACTCCATATGAATGTAGCAAGGGTACAACAAAAACCCTAGAAATAAAATTAAAACATCATGTTGTTCATTACAATCATTGAGTTTTTAATGTTCGAGAAAGAAAATAAAAATACAGGAATCACATGATCCCTCGAATCATGCTTGTGTCGTCTTCTTCGTCTCGTTCGTCGCTCCCCTCTCCCCTTTTTTTCTTTTCTCTTCCTCCTTATTTGAAATTCTCGTTGACAAAGTCCCGGCGATGTTGCGACGTTGGGCTACTAAGTTGCCTAACCTTAACGTCGCGACGTTAGGGCTAGGCTCTCCAATCTACTTCTTCAAGCCTCCACACAACCTCTAAATGTTGCCATTTTCACCTAAAATGCATAAGAAGCCGAGTATCAAATATAAGGTGATAAACACACTTATTAATGTATGAAATTACTCGAAAACATGATAAACCGCGGGTATATGATGAGTGTTTTAGCACTCATTACATCTCACATCTTATTAGGCGGGCCTTGGCAATTTGCTAGGAGAGGCAACCATGACAGTTTCAAGAATCGTTTCAGTTTCATGAAGAACAAGAAGCTTATAACGCTTTTTCCTTTGACACCAAGTCAAGTTTATGAAGATCAAGTGAGGTTGCAAAAAGAGAGTGAACAAAAGAAAAAGAGTGAAAAAGAGAGTGAACAAAAGAAAAAAGTGAAAAAGAGAGTGAGCAAAAGAAAAAATGTGAAAAATAGAGTGAGAAAAGAAAAGATAGTGAAAGAAAAAAAAATCTTAAAGTGAACAACGAAAAAAGAGAGAAAACAAAAAAAGATCAGGAAGTGAACTATGAAAAATGAGGGGAAACAAAAAGAAAGGAAAGCTTCTTTATAAAAGATAGTGAGCTCAAGAGTGCTTTTTATTCTTACAAGCCTATGTTTATACTTTTGTACAAGGAGATGCTTTTTAATAATAAGGATCTTTATTTTGTTTTTTTGCCTAGTGTTGTTTCTTCCTTGTTACAAAAGTTCAAGTATGTAATCTCTGAGGATGGTCCTAATGGTTTGCTACCCGAGGAGACAAAAGAGCTTCAAAGGCAAGTGGAGGAATTGATTAGTCCATGTGTTCTAAATGTATTACTTGAACCCAAAAATGATGGACATGGAGGATGTGTATTTATTTTCATGCCATCAACAACATTATGGTTAAGATTCGAGGACAAATCTTTTCGAGAAAAGGGGGAATGATGAGAATCAAAGCACAAAGGATCTGTGATGATAGATTCTACAACATATATTGGGAATTCAATCTTAATTATGGAATATTCAGGTTCGGGAGGCTGTGTGATGGAAGCATGGCTAAGGAATGGAGTGCGGATCCACTTGAAATCCCATTGGGCTCGATGAAACGAGCCAAGGCTAAGAGATTCAAAGAAGCCCTTAATGTTTTAATCCGAGATGCCCAAGTGGAAGAAGCTCACGTGTTCAACTCCAAAAAGGAAACAAATATGGTCAACGTCATCAAAGTAAATCCGGATTTGGACGAGAGCCAGGGTTTGACTTGTTGATTTGTATTTGGAGGCGATTTGCTCTGATTTGGTGTTTATTGTTGCTGATTTAGTGATGATTTGTTCTGATTGCTACCGTTCTTTGCTATTTTGGAGCTTATTTGGTGTTGATTTGTTCTGATTCTTTGTTGATTTGTTCTAGATTGCGTGATTTGATTCCAAACATATCACATAATTATCTAGTTCCTTTTTTGCTTCTCCTCATGGGCGTTTTTGGTGTGTTACTTTAGGAAAAAGTGTGTTAGTTTCCTTTCTAGTTTTTGGCCAAATATTTACTTTCCTTGTGGCCGAATATTTAGTTTTATTCTTCATATTTTTTTAGCCTATTTATAAGCGTGTTATCCCTACTTTCTTCAGTTTATGTATTAATAAAATTGAGAGTTTCAATTATCTTTGGTTCATGAAAGAACTCTTTGAACTTATCAGTTATTCTGTGGCGTTCATCAAGACTTATCAATCGGATCTCCATCATCGATTGTGGCGTCCTCACATACTAGGTTCTTTCTTCTCTATAAGCAACGTGTCAAGGTCTTCCATCCAAGTTGAATACGAGATCGGTTCTCCGAGCTAATTCGATCATGGGTCTCCTCGTAAGTTGACGGGGTTCGTATCACTTGGTAAGAGCAACCATACATAACCTCTTACACACCTCCGAAGAGATGGGGTGCTTCCATTCAAGGTGTTATCACCTCCACACATGCACTACCTCGACATCCCAATGGGGGGTTTCCTATGGTAAAGGTTCTCACTACTCTTAGCAAGAAACTAAGTGTATAGTGAATGTGTGGGTGCATCCGAAAAACCTAATAAATCTAGACACAAAAAGAGCACACTGGTCAAATAAGTATCCTGAAATATAGCTCTGGGCTATACAAGTCTTCAAAGATCAGACTTCAATCAGCGTCGATATGTTGACCACATCCAAAATACTCCCAAACATAGATATAGCCCATCACTAAACCTTACACCTAATCACTAGCTTAGTCGATGAGCACACAAGGAGTAACAAGTCTCCTATCAAACACACAATCAAGGGAAATTGAGTTGACCAAAACTAGTGAGTTGGAGATAAAGGGGATACATGTGTGTCCCACATAGACAAACAACATAAAATCAAGCAAGAGAAAAGGTAGTCATGCAACAACCAGTCATGCAAAGCACAAGCATATCATCCAAATCTACTCACAATCTAAGCAAGGATACAAGATGAATATGTAACAATCCCCAACGATCCTAAATAATCGACCAATCAACTACCATATTTTCCTCAACTTGTCTTCAAACTTGATCCTCTAAAACGATCCCCAACGGAGTCACATTTCCTCGTGGACAATCAGATTTGGCTATGATGCGTTTCCCAATCAAGGCGTAGACTCATTTTATTTTTGAAAAACACTTTTAAAAACAATTTCAATCACCACTTTTCTTTTTTGTGCGAAACAAAATAAAGAAAGAAACCCTAAATGCGACTCCTAATATGGAAAGCAGTGTCCGAGGAAAAACTCGAATCTAGATCCGGGGTCGTTACGTCAAGAAGGTACGGACAAGTCAGAGACACTTCAAGCCCCTAAAGTTTAGGGCTCTAATAATCAAGTTAAGGAAATTAGGGCAATTAACTAATCAAACAATAGATATCATGAATAAACAATTTTAATTATACAAGAGCACATCAAATATGAATGAATAATTAATAAATAAATAAAGACTAGGGAAAGGGTGTGTACCTTCTTGGATTTGAAAATGTTATCAATAAATAATCATGTTAGTGCAGTAGCAAATACAAAATATTTAAAATCAAAATTTTGAAACTATGTTATAAACTAAGTGTTAAATTACTTGTTAAAAACATATATGGGATGTTGCATGTTGGGCCCCCACCAAGGCCCATTTATTTAGCATAGAGTCAACTCCACAAAGTTCCATTTTATTGGAATTATAGAATTGATTGTGCATTTGAGGTTTTGAAAATTAGGTTAAAAAAAAGAAATTTCAAAAATGAAAATTATAATGAGGGAATTCAAAAAAATAAAAATGTCACTTTGGAAAAGAAGAGGTTTGAAGTTTTGATATTTGGAAATTAATATTTGATTTGTAAAATTTAAAGAAAATGAAATTTGAAATTTAAAGAATTTTTTTTTAAAACTTATGGATCATAAATTTTATATTTTTTAAATTAAATAAAAATATCCTAAAATTAGAAATTATAGAAAATATATTTTGGAATTTTTTTGAAATTAAAGAATTTTTTTAATAGTAATATATAAGGAAAAATAATTTTTTTAAATTTTCAAATTAAAGAAAATGATTGATTTTTTTTTTTATTTCTAGATTACAAAAGTAATAGGTGAATGTTAAAATAATAATAATATTAGTTTGAAAGTTAGTATTAAAGAAAGCTAAAATTGATTAAAAATAGATATATATGTTAGAAATATTATTTAAACATAAAAAGCCAATAGATGGTATATCAATTGGTTTAAGGGGTTTATTTATAATATAAATATATAAGTTCAATCTATGTTAAAAGATTTATTTTATAAAATATTTAATTAATCAAAGTAGATGGAATAAAGAATCAAAACAACTGAACTGTGGTATTATTGGTTCTAATGGACTGGACTTAAGGTAGTCGGGTTAAAAGTTGGGGCACATTAGATGAAGAATTTCTAATAAATATGAAATGGAATAATGGAATAAGTACCTAGGTTACGTGGTTCGCTTTTAAATCCAAAAAAAAGGACTTCTATATGCAAGATAGTGCGATTGTAGCTCCTATCTTCTTCCCGCCTCCTCCCTAAAAAAAAAAATCTTCTCCCTTCTTCTTATCGCTCTTACAAAACTCTTCGGGAGCACATTTACCCACCTTCCGTAAAATAAAATTAATAAAATAAAATAAAATAAAAAAGGAAAATCCAATCAAATAAAATTAAAATCGAATAAAATCATAATAAAGTAAAGTAAAAAAAAAAAAATAATAATATGAGTCCAAATTTGGGATCTACAATATTTAATAAGAGCCGGATCGAATAAGCTAACTGTAGCTTTTTCCCCATCGGGGAATTGTTTAAATTTCACTAGCTATCAAATTATGGGTATGTTTGGTTCAACTGATAGTTGATAGTTGATCTTCTTCTCTTCCACTGGAAGCGAACCCGCAGGTAATTCAGAGGCACGCCATCCCCCGCCAATCCTTTTGTTTGACTGTCGATGGTTACTCGGGATGGTTTGATCGTCGCCATCAAACATCTCACAAGGATAATGATGATCTTTCTCGATTACACACTCAAGGCTATCGCTTCTATTGCCTTTAGGGACATCCTCCGGCGCCATTTCGTGTTCTTCCTGTTTGAGTCCTCTCTCCCCACGGGTTTGGATTTTTCCCTTTCGAAACATCTTTGCTAGCTGCTCATAATCACTTTTATCGGCTCTCTCGCCTCCCGAGAGGATTGTTTTCTTTGTTTTCTCTTCCGTGAATCCGGTGGGTACATCTTCCTTCTTCTTCTTTTTAGCTTTCCCTGTCTTGGCCTTTGGGTTGTTTGGATGTGTTTGGAGACTCTTGTGTCATTCTTTCTCCTTTCTTTATCTTTGTCCAATCATGCGTGTTTTTCGGGGTCCACCGCCCGCTCCGCTCACAGATATAGGAGGCGTGCCCGTTGAGGGGTCCGATCCAACAGAGGGGTGGTGGGTCTAGTGGTCTCCCCATTGCAGCCATTAGGGCTCCATTGGTGGGTCACCCCCCTCTGCCTGGCAAGGGTAAAGAGAGGATTCGCGAGATCAGCACCCCACCACACGTAATATCTTGGGCGCCGTATGGGGTTCTGACGCATGGGCCCTAGTCCGGTCGAGCCTTCATGGAAATTTTGCCACTGCCATAGACCCATGGTATTCATATTTACGCCCGCATTTTCTCACCTTTTACGCCGGCTCCATGTTCGTAAGATGGTTTGCGAGGCAAATTTTTGAAAATGGTCTTCGCTTCCCTTTACACCCTTTCCTCAAGTGCGTCCTTCAACACTTCAATGTATGCCCAACCTAGCTTTCCCCCAACTTCTGGGGCGTTTTAGTTGGCCTCCTTATTGTCTTCAAGGATAAAGGCTTGGGGGTTCCCACCAGCTCAAGTACTAGACCTTTCTCAATGTAAAGAGTCCACTTAAAGGCTCTTATATATTTCTGCTTGATCTACTTCAGCCGATTATTTCCGACATGCCATCTTCCTATAAATTCTGGAAGGAACGCTATTTTTTTTCTAGTGGTCACAATTGGGAATATAATCCCACTGATCAGGAAGACACACTTGGTGTTCCGACCTCTTGGACCACCCTTGAGAACCTACGTGAGTTCTCCCTGTCTGGGTTTAATTTCGGGAAGTCCTCGGGGTGTCTCTTAACTCCTGGTTCAAGTTGTGTGGTTTTTAGGTGTGCAACCTGATATTAGCCCTAAGGATGAAGAGGTGAAGTAGAGGTTGGTTAGGTGCAACCCACTGGCGATCTCAGCTCATTAGGCCGGAGCATTCCTAGGTCATCCGGGTGCGCGGCTTCCCGCACGACCCGTCTCCGAGGCCTCTCCTTCTCTCCGTCATGAAGCCTTCTCTACCCCCTGTCTCAAAGTCTTCTTCACCTTCTGCTTTGGAGCCTCTTATCGCAAAGCCTACTCGGGGAGAGCTTCGAGCCCGCCTGGAGGTGCTGGCAAAGAAGAAAAGGAGCAAACCGTAAAACTCGTGCTTCCTCAGGGGTGCCCTTTCTGCAAGATCTTTAAAGGTGGCCTCTTCTGCCTTTTGTTTCTTTGTCATTGAACCGGAGATTTCAAGTAGGCGGCGTTCCCTTGGAGGTTCTTCCTATTTTGGTTTGGAGTCCTACGTCGCAGGGCACCAAGCCCCCTCCTCCAATGCCAAATGATGTGGGAAGAGGTCGCTTTGGTGCTGTGGGGGGTGAGGACTCTCTGCTTTCTCATGTGGTGCTAGCCGTTGGGGTTGTTTCCTCCGTCCTTCGCGATTTCGACCTCAAGAAGGTGGATGCCCTGTCCATTGAGGAGGCTTTGGCTCTTCTGCTTCAGGAAACCGCTTTAGACGGCCCAAGCTACTGGTCAATCCATTTCTTTATCAAGCCATTGTTAATTGACTCTGCCTTGTTCTTTGGTAGGTGGCTACTACGTAAGGGTCCGCATGAGGGCCATTTCTTTACTCGAGGGCTTCGCCAGTGGCTGGGCGAAATCTATAAGGCTGGCGGTCAGCTTCCCGACTCCGAGAGGCTCTACTTCTTCGAGCTCGATAAGGGACTTGATCAGGAGCTGTGGCATGTGTCTGACCTGAAGCATGCTTCGACGGAGAGGGCGCGAGAAAAGGATAAAGAAAAGAAGGTCTTGAAGACTTAAAGGTCGGGCCAAGACGAGCCGCGGCCACAAAAGAGGAGCTGCAAGTTGTCAAGGGTGACTCGCGTACAAAGTGACGACGTTGACTGGTTTGCTAAGAGGCTTGGCGCTCAAGGTTCTCCGTGAGCGCTGACGAGGAGCCTCGCATGCTTCCTGATGGACCTTGAGAGGCAGGAGGCATTGGCTAGCTAGAAGGGCGAAGTGATAGCAGAGCTCAGAGACTAGGCTTGCAGCCAATGGGCCTCCGGGTGGCTTCCCTTCCAGCGTAGGGCTTCCAGAGCTTTCCCAAACTTAGAGTTCAACATCCAGCTTTCTGATGAGGAGGTAGAAGAATCTGCTTCGAGGCTGAGGCTGACGTAGGAGCAGAGGTGCTTTTTGGGGCCCCTGATCGAGCCCCTTACTCGACGATTCCAGTTCCTTCAAGACCAAATTTTCTACCTGGCTCTGGGCTCTGCAATTTTGACCCCTCTGCTTCTGTGAATCGGGGCCCGACCTCAGGTGCCTAGACTTTTCTATTTTAACCTTGCTATTTCTGGGCGCTAAGCCTGGGATTTTTGTATTGCTTCTGATATTGACTTTTAGTTGATATGCAGAGATTTATTGATTAATTTTATCGTTCTTTTTATTTTGGTTCGTACCGTGGGGCCTTCGGGCTCATTCATCTTTTGTAAGTAGCCGAGCGGTGGTGTTACCTGTTTCTGAGCTGCGCGACTTCCGTCAATTCTACGGTATGGGGTTTTTCCAAATTCAGCCGTCGCTCTTAGTCCTGCTCTTAGCCGTTTAGTCAGCGTTGAACCCGAGTTATCCAAGGTTCCTTGGGCTATTCTGCTCCTTTTGGGCGCTTGCTTATACAACCGAGTCATAGGGCTCTTAGGCCATTGTGCCTTTCGAACCGGGAGCTAAATGGCTCCCGGCCACGGGTGGCCCTCCCGAGCGATTAAGCTCTGAAAAACTAAGCTAAAGGGGCTCTTGGGCTTTCCTGCCTTCTGAGCTATTTGAGCTCTCCAAAATGGGCTATTTCGGCCTTCTGGGCTATTTTGCCTTTTTGAGCCATTAAGCTCTGCCTAATTGAGCTACCGGGGCTTTTGGGTTATTCTGCCTTCTCTGAACTGAGCTAAAATGGCTCGTGGGCTATTGTGCCTTTAGCGCTTAAGCTCTCGGAACCGAGCCGCTTGGGTCTCTAGGCCTGTGCCTCTTCAGCAGCTTAAGCCTCGAAACTAAGCCGCTGGCTCCCGGCCCAGCCTTTTGAGCGCTTAAGCCTCATACGATTGCTTAATGTGGCCTTGGCCATTCTTCCCTTTCAACCCGAGATAAAATGGCTCCTCGGGCTGCTTATGGCCTTTAGCGCTAAGCCTAGAAAACCGAGCCGGCTTGATCCTAGGTCAAGCAGCCTTCTTGAGCGCTAAGCTCAAAATTAAGCCGTTTGATCCTCGGGTTGTTTGCCTGAGAAATTAAGCTCTACATGGTTGAGCTATCGGGGCTCTTGGGCTATTCTGTCTTCTCTAAACTAAGCTGTGCGCTCCCGGGGTACAAGGCCTCGAGTAGTTAAGCCCGAAAAATCGAAATATTCTCGGGCCTCAACCGGGAAATAAATGGCTCCCCTGGCCGTTGTGACTCGAGCGCTTGTTCAAAACTGTTACTGGGCCCCGGGCTTTTCTGCCTTCCGAGCTGTTTGAGTTCTCCAAAATGGGCTACTTCGTCCTTCTGGGCTATTGTGCCTCTTTGGTACTGAGCTACATGGCACTTCTTTAAAACTGAGCTACATGACTGAGCTGCATGGCTCTTTGGCTCTTTCGTCTTCCTTCCCTTGGAAAAGCGCGCACAATTTTAATGCAGATCTATGGAGAACTGGAACGGACTGCGTGGCTTCCCAAGTGTCTAGGTTTCCTTATAAATAACGGCCTCTCTACATCGGTATGGGTCATACTTTGCTCCCAACCTTCTTCCTCTCTTTGATAGTGTTGGGGTTCGCGCATGATGAAGTTTCAGTGGTTCGGGTCGCCACCGCACGCAGTCCGGTCCACGATCGAGTACGACGTCGTTTCGATGGTCTCGCCACTTGTAGGAGTTGTGTTTTCCCCAGTTCCTCCCTTTGTGGAGTTGTGTTGAAACTGCCATGCCCATTGATGGAACTGGGCTAGGGAACATATTCGGAGGGGGCGGTGTGCTTCAAAGGGAAAAATTTTAAGTCCCGCTTTCTCTGTCCTCCCCTCTTTTCTCCCTATCCCCCCTTTTCTATTTCTCCTTCTTTTTTCTTTCCTCTTTCTTCTTTTCTTTCTCTTTCTCTTTCTCCTTCTTTTTTTCTTTCCCTCTCTCCTTCTCTTTCTCTTTCCCTTTCTTGTGCTTTTTGCCTTGACTAGGTGTTGGCCGATGTGAAGAGTGGCTTTATTGATTGTAATTTTTCGCGATGTAAAGAAAGTTTTTGTAATTCTCTGAGGTGATTGTAACCTCTCTGCAATGAAATTTTGTGTTTGTGTTATGTGACTTTTTCAGAGCTTCTACCAACCGAGCTCCTTGCTCTTTTTTTTCTTTTTTTTTTTCCTTATGGGTTTTTCCTTTTTGAGGAGTAGAGAACTGTTTGTGTCGCTTGTCTCTAAGGTGCCGTAAACAAGCCACTGAATGTAATTCTTTGCATTAACCCAGAATTCCTTTGAAATAAAGAACAATCTTTTTTTAAACATGCACTTTTTGCACCCAGACCTTTTCGAGCCAAGCTCCTTGCTTTATCACTACAACTTATTTTTTTATCCACCATATTATTAAGTAGCCTAAAAATGAACATAGAGACTGTTATTTAAAATCGAAACGTTGGATTCTTTATTAAAGACAACATTTCGAGGTCTTATTGGTAGACCTGTTTGAGGTGTTTAGTGCCATGAGTGGGGCAGGGACTTTCCTTCTTCTGTTTGGAGTTCGTAGTTGCCAGGTCGGATTATGTGGGATACGATATAGGGCCCTTCCCAATTGGGTCCCAGCTTCCCATGTGTGGGGTCTTTCCTTGCTGGCAGAAGTTTTTTTAGAACCAAGTCGCCAGGCTTGTAACTCCTGGGTTTGACCCTTCGTCATAGTATCTTACTGTCTTTCTGTGATAGTCCTCAATACGCCTCGTAACTCCGCCTCACGCTTCCCAAAGAGATCCACCTAAGCTAAGAACCTCGTTATGTTCGGCGCCATGCACTCTATCATTGGAGACTTTAATCCGACCTCGACAAGAGCTACTGCTTCGGTGCCAAAGGCCAGAGCGAATGGGGTCTCCTAAGTTACTAACTTGTGCGTAGTTCTGTGTGCCCATAACACCTCGGGGAGGTATTCTACCCATTTTCCTTTAGATCTTCCACCCTAGTCTCTCGTCGCCTTGAGAGTCCTTATAGTGACTTCCTCGCTTGCCCATTGACCGTGGTGAGTCGGGACGAGTAGTAGTTCTTGATTCCGAAGCCCGTACGTAAATCTCCGAACTTAGGATTGTCGAACCCGTTTCCCATTATCAACATGAGGGACCCGATCCTAACCTACATATTATAGAAAGCCGTAAGAAGTTACGCACTGCTCGCGGATTGCTGCTAGGGTTCGGCTCGTCCATTTGGAAGTAGCCACTGGCCACAATGATAAACTTGCATTGGCGCCTTCCAATGGGTAGGAATCCCAATATGTCTAGCCCCACACGAAAAGCGTCAGGCTCAGGATCAACGCCGGGTTCGATGGGAGATGAGAGATCTCGCATGCCTGGGCGACAAACTTTTACTTTTCTCGACAAGTTCTGTTGCATCTTTGAGCATTATGGGCCAGTAATATCCCTACCTCAAGGTTTTTCCCGCTAAGGTCCGAGCTCCGATGTGGTTGCTACATACACTTTCGTGTACCTCTCTGAGTATGTAATTGGCGTCTTCCTTCCCCACGCACTTAAGAATGGGCGTAGAGAAGCCTCAAGTATAGTTAGGTCCTCGATGAATGGTGAATCTTGTCGACCCCCGTTTGAGATTAGATGCCTGTCGCCGCAATGTTCCTACTAAATAATCCCATACGAGGTCCATCCAAATTTCGCCGACATCATGTGGGACCCTCCATCACGATGCCACGAGGGTTCTGTGAGGTGCTCAATGTGCATCACCGCCCAGTCTTCCCCCGTGAGGCTGTTGCCGCCTTTGCCAAGGCATCGCCGAGAATTTCTCAGATTCACATGCTCGACCGAACTCGCATGAACTTTAAGAAACTCAGACCTTCTCGAGGTACAGATCATCTCTCCTCACCTTTGGTCAGAGAGTCTTTATCCGTTTACTACCTACCAGAGTCACCGTCACTTCCAAATTGATCACCTTGCATGGAGTGGGCGGTGTTAAGCCCGACTATGACAAATTTCATATCTCGACCGTTATCGATGCTACTTGAAGCCGAACCTGAGGGCGTATTCCACATCTATCCCGGCGGGAGAGGTCATGATCGTGACCGCACTACTCGGGCATCGCAGCTCCCGCCACCTTTAATAACCTCCAAATGGGAGGCCTACAGCCGTGGCCGTAGCTTCAGAGGCTCTATCGGGGTGAATTTCATGATGAAATCTCGCCAAGATCCGCCCCTTTTATCACCGGGGTCTCGGCTCAGATTCGATGTCGAACTCACTCAACTCTATAACCCACTTTATCAAGTCTTCCAGAGGTTTCTGGTTTATGCATTGCTTCATCGATATTCGCTTGGGACTCGATGGTACGAGCTCGAAGTAAGGTCGGGTTTTCCGATGTAGTTACCAACGCTAGATCAGCCTTCTCCATCTGGATACCTTCGTCGCTTCCTCTCATAGCCTCGATTGGGTAATAGTAGATCAAGCTTGTTGCACTCATCCTGCTTCTCCCACTGCATGCATATTAATTGACAGAAGTCCGAAATCCGCCTGTGCAGTAGAGTGAGGAGTTCTCCTGAAGGGCTTACTAGGATTCGGGAGAGCTTAGGTAGGTTTCTCAGCGGCCGTGAATGCCTCCTCGCAGCTGTGCATCCCACTGGGAAGTCCTTCGTAACCTAAAGAAAGGCCGACATTTGTCGGCCTGAGACAATGGCTATGGCTCACATGTCTATTCTTCCCGCCGTGTTGAATGTCCTTAATGCTCAAGGTGACAAAGATGTCAAGCACGACCTTTGTCCTTGTCCTGGCTCTGTTTCTATTCTTCAGTACCTATTGACTATAAACCTAAGAACTTCCTACGAGACTCTAAAGGCACATTTGGCTGGGCTTAACTCTCATATTGTAGCCAGACTGAACGCCCGGGCTAGGCGGGCTATGTGGAGCTCGGCCTTTAATCGATTTTACTAACATGTAATCTATATATACCTCCATAGATGCTCCAATTTGCTTCCCTCGAACATCTTGTCTTCACCAACCTTGGTAGGTGGCTCCCCGTGTTTCAAATCAAGGGCACTAGATAACAAGAGTTCCGCTCTAAGAACGACCGAGGTCTTCTAGTCACCTGAACTATTGATCCGACAGGCTAAAAGGCGCCCATGAAGTCAAGAGTTCGCGACCGCCATGGCGCCCACTATGAGGTCAACTGGCGTGTAGGGAAGCCGTCTTTAGGCAGCCCTATCGATATCCGGCGGAAATCGATGCAAAGTCGCCATTCGTCGCTTTCTTTTGGACGCATCAACATTGGCCGCCCACTCAGATATTCTACTCCTCGATTGCATCTACTTTGAGGAGCTAGCTTACCCTCTTCATTAATTACCTTCTACTTTCCTGTATTAAGCTCCTTCTTTTCGCTGACCGGCCACACCTGACCGACGCTCAACCTATGGGTGATTACTACCGGCCGCATTCCGCCCATGTCTCCCCGTCTGGTGCGAACACCTCCATGTTCTCGCTTTAAAAGTGGATGAGAAGGCTTCAACGCCTTTAACCAAATCATCCTATGTAAACGAGGCGTTCGGGCCGATCAAGCCGCATTGTGCTCTAATTCTTCTGAGGGCACAGGTCGGGTGCTTACCTTGTCTCTCATGTCGAGCTCGTCCATATAGATGTTGTTCAATCGCTTTTTGCTTCATTGATGTCAGGTAACACTTCTGGGCTATGCAATGGTTTCCTTGGGCCATTCCTACTCCATTTGCAGTTAGGAATTTGATAACCATGTGATAGGAGGAGGGGATGGCCCTTATGGTATTGAGAGAGGGCTTGCCCAGTAACATGTTGTAAGATGATAGGGCATCTACTATGAGAAATCTTACTATTGTTGTAGCCTGGCATGGGGGGTCTCCCAAAGTGAGCACTAGTTGCATCGACCCTAGAGGCAACACTCATTCTCCAGAGAACCCACGTAGGTAGGCGTTGACTAGCTCTAGCTTCTCCCTTCCAATGCCCCTTTTTTTGAAAGCTGATGCAAAGATGATGTCGGCCGAGCTTCCGTTGTCGACAAGGAGCCTATGGATTTTTTTTATTGGCTACTACGACCCTTATCACTAGTGGATCGTCATGGGGATGCTGACAGCCTTCCATGTCGGAGTCGGAAAAGGTTATGGTAGTATCCAGTCGGGGAAGTTTGGATACGGCTTGTATTTCTAATGTTTTCCCGGACCATGCCGCGCAGTGGGCCTTCCTAGCCGAGCCGGGACTCCCGCCCCGCAAATCCTTCGAGATCACGGACCCTTCCCAAAGCGCAAGCAAAGCAGTCAAGTTGGTCACGAGGTGGTGGTGGCTGCACCTTGTCTTGTCCTTCTGAGGCCACATAACTGCAAAGATGCCCACAACCGCATTCAATTTATTTCCTCGCCGATTAACATCGGCTCTCGATAACCATGATCCTTATGGAACTCACTGTATTTGGTATTGTCTATTTTTTCTAGGTCTGACCTCATCTAAGATGGTCGCCTCAGAAAATTTTCATGTTGCACTGCAGAAGACCCGAAGTGACACCGAGACTCGTCAAGGGGGTGGAATCACGAGGTGAGTACTCATTGTCGCTACCGAGCTAAGGTGGTCTCAGCTGTCTCGACATAAATTCTCTCCTTCGGATCGCCTCTGCTTTCTCTACTCCTCCCCAAGCGATTTGTCCTCGCCTCCCCGTCTCCCGAGGCTTCGCCTCCCATTTCACGCCCTCGCTTCTTTCTCCTCGAGTATAAGAGCTTCCTTTCGCTGATAAGAGGGCTTCTTCACCATTGATATATCATTGGCGAGCACTCTACTATGCTTGCTCGAGGGTTCTTTTGAGATGTAGAACACTTTTATTTTGATCGCACCCTTAGCCTTGCGATGAAAGCAACACGGCAAATTTCGTCAGAATATCTATCTTTAATGACTCTGCATTGAATCTCTCGAACAACATATGACCCTTCGTGCTCTCCCGCCACTGCTCTTCTTATAGTAGAAGGTGATAACTTGGCTTCCTGTACGTCCTAGCTCCGATAAAGTAGGAGATGAATGCGGCGGAGAGGCTCTGTGAATCATTAGATCAAGACGGCCGAAGTCTCAGCAACCAGGCCAACAGCCGGGCCTTTAGCGTTGTAGACCTCAATTTTTCCCCTCAACACTGTATTTATCCTATGGGTGTCACACTCACCCAATGTTCTCATATAACACCATTAGGCCTTTTAGGTTTAGTCTGTTCCTCGAGCCTCTAGCGGGCTTGTATGTGGTCCGTTGAGTGCATATGTAGTTCACTTTTAGAGTGTCATCATGGCTTATTTTTTTTAGTTAGCTGGCATCGTGCTATAGAAGCAAGGCCCTCGAGGTTTTAGCTCAATCAAAGTTTATTATATATGTTAAATCTCTGAGCACTCGTTGCTTCGATCATATCTCCCTCGGGTCTCGAACTCAATTGTTCAACAAGGCTTGTTTTTGGATTCCTTATTTGCCAAGGAAGTTTTTTTATTAAATATTCATAATTTTTGTGAACCGTTTGACTAATTGGTTTGACTGGTTCATCAGGGCAATACGTATACAACATTGTTTTTTTGGGTGATTTTGGTGAGCACTCCTCCTTGTTTCAATCATATCTCCCTCATCCGGACTTGGAATGGTGAACCGTTTTTTTTGTTGGTCTCCTTATTCTTCAGGGAACATTCTATCAAAATTTCATAATTTTCCTCAACCGGATGGACTGGTTGGCATCTGGTTCAATCAATAATCTGACACCTTGTGCGTGAGCTGTTGCGGATTTCGAGCCCAAATCCTATATGGTTCGGGCCCATAAGTCTTAGCCTCGAACCATGGCAGTATTGTGGGTCCATTTTGGGCCTTTATCTTAAGTTACATGCAGCCCACCATGAATCCATGTGATACTATAGAAGCAAGCCTAAATCTTAAGATATTCAAATTTCAGATGGAAATGAGAGAGGAGTTAATGGGGAAGCTGCTTCCAGACTGCATTGGGGGCCCTTCAAAGCTTGAAGGTGGAAAACACCAGGTAGGTTCAGATGCCGAGGTGGGAATCAGATAAAAGGGGAGAAAGATCAAGTGGAAGGGACCTTATGACACTTTTCCTGCTCAAACGCACAAGCATCGACTCCGCTTAGATGCTCACTTGTTTCTTTCGCGCTTTCAGGAAGAGGTAAGAAATATACCCTGCTCCACTCTATTCTTTTAAGATACATTCTGGTCAAATCTGAGGATTCTCCTCACCATTTGAGCCGGTTCACGCCTCATACGTGAAAGCCGCTCACGCCTCTCACGGCGCTTGGGTAGTTTGGCTTATTTTGTTGGTTCTCACTCATCCGAGATGAGAATCGATCACCGCTTGTTTTTAGATTCCCGACTCTTAGGAAGGTTCCATAAAATTTTGAGATCCTCTCAACGAGATGAACTGCCGGGAAACCGATAACCCTGCTCATTTTAGGTTAGGCTCACGAGCGCGCTTATGAGTTTGCTAGTTTTGGTTGGTTCTCACTCATCCGAGCTGAGAATCGATCACCGTTTGTTTTTTTAGATTTATAACTCTTTTATAAAAGTCTCCGAAAATTTGAGAGCCTCTCAACGATTTGGATCGTTTGAAAATGATTAGTCTCTGGGTTCATTTAGGTTAGGTTTGCAGGAAAGGCAGTTTTGCGTAGTTTGGTTGGTTTTTGTTGGTTCTCACTCATCCGAGCTGAGAATCGATCACCGTTTGTTTTTAGATTTATAACTCTTTTATAAAAGTTCTGGAAAATTTTGAGAGCCTCTCTCAACGATTTGGACTGGTTTGAAAACAAGATTAGTCGGTTCATTTAGGTTAGGTTTGCAGGAAAGGCAGTTTGCGTAGTTTTGTTGGTTTTGGTTGGTTCTCACTCATCCGAGCTGAGAATCGATCACCGTTTGTTTTTTTTAGATTTCTAACTCTTTTTATAGTGCTATGGAAAATTTTAAGAGTCCTCTTCTCAACGATTTGGACTGGTTTGAAACAAGCATTAGTCGGTTCATTTAGGTTAGTTTGCAAGAAAGGCAGTTTGCGTAGTTTGGCTGGTTTTGGTTGGTTCTCACTCATCCGAGCTGAGAATCGATCACCGTTTGTTTTGTTAGATTTATAACTCTTTTATAAAAGTTCTGGAAAATTTTTAGAGCCTCTCTCAATGATTTGGACTGGTTTGAAAACAAGATTAGTCGGTTCATTTAGGTTAGGTTTGCAGGAAAGACAGTTTGCGTAGTTTGGTTGGTTTTGGTTGGTTCTCACTCATCCGAGCTGAGAATCGATCACCGTTTGTTTTTTAGATTTATAACTTTATAAAAGTTCTAGAAAATTTTGAGAGCCTTTCAACGATTTGGACTGGTTTGAAAACAAGATTAGTCGGTTCATTTAGGTTAGGCTTCTGCAGGAAAGCGTGCTCTGCGTAGTTTGGTTGGTTTTGTTGGTTCTCACTCAACTGAGCTAGAATCGATCACCGTTTGTTTTTTTAGATTTCTAACTCTTTTATAAAAGTTCTGGAAAATTTTGAGAGCCTCTCTCAACGATTTGGACTGGTTTGAAAACAAGATTAGTCTGTTCATTTAGGTTAGGTTTTCAGGAAAGGCAGCTTATGAGTTTTGTTGGTTTTGGTTGGTTCCTCACTCATCCGAGCTGAGAATCGATCACCGCTTGTTTTTTAGATTTCTAATCCTTTATAAAATTTCTGGAAAATTTTTAGAGCCTCTCTCAATGATTTGGACTGGTTTGAAAACAAGATTAGTCGGTTCATTTAGGTTAGTTTGCTGGTGAGCGCGCTTGCGTAGTTTGCTTGGTTTTGGTTGGTTCTCACCAGGTCCGATTCGAGAATCAATCACCGTTTGTTTTGTTAGATTTCTAACTCTTTTATAAAAGTTCTGGAAAATTTTGAGAGCCTCTCTCAATTATTTGGACTGGTTGGAAAACCAGATCAGTCGGTTCATTTAGGTAATGTTTACAGAGCGCGCTTGTGTAGTTTTGATTGGTTTTGGTTGGTTCTCACCATCCGAGCCGAATCGATCACTGTTGTTTTGTTAGATTTCTAACTCTTTTTATAAAAGTTCTGGAAAATTTTGAGAGCCTCTCAATGATATGGACAGGTTTGAAAACAAGATCAGTTTGCCCATTTAGGTGGTTTCAAGTGTGAGCGCAGCTTATGCGCCGCTCGTTGGTTTTGCTGGTTCTCACTCATCCGAGTCGAATCGATCACCGCTTGTTGTGCTAGATTCCCAGAATTTGTAAGGAAGGTTCTGAAATTTTTTGAAATATTTTTTCAACCATCTGGACTGGTTGGGAAACCGAACCAGTCGGTTCATTAGGTTCGGTTTGTCGGGAATGATAGTTTGATATTTTTCTTGTTCGCTAATTTCGTCATTAGAAATCTAATTTCATTCCTTTTGTTTTGTTGGATTCCACTTTGTGGAGGAATTTTTTGACAATGTGTTTCAGAATTTTCAATCGTTTGACTAGTTGAGAACATATTCAACCGGTTTTGCAAGATGTACTCTGCTGGGCACCCATATTTTAGCATATTTCAATCCCGACCTATCATGGCGTGCTCTTAGTTACCTCAGAAACCTGTGAGGCTGTCTTTGGGGTCCGAGTTCGCTTTTGGTTTGAACAAAGTTAGTAGTGGGCAATGTGGGATTGGTATGTATGGTTTAGTTTGTGGGATTTTAAAGGGAATGTGTGTTCTAAAGTAAGCAAACCACTTACCCCTTTCTTCACCAAGGTTTCCTTTCTTTTGGTATAGGATCCAATATTCGTTTTAAATGCATGATGTATGATGTATTATTTGCCCCATCTATTCCCTTTCGCTATACATGCATAGGGACCTCGGGTACATGCTTAGTCATGGTATTTGTATTCATATGAGTACATGAAGTTTGGATTCTTTCGACATTTGTGATGCATTCGAGCTTTTGATCGAATTCTATTGTGAATACAGGACCATGTGTATGTGCTTTAATGTTGGGTAATGAATTTCACATAGATGCTTTGTGTTTGGGTGGCATGCATGCTTGCTTGCTATGTTTGTTGGCTAACCTTTGATGTAGAGCGTGGCCAGGGACCACAGGTACACGCCATTTGCTCTTTTGGTTGAGTGTTTTAAGCATGCTAGATACCTCACCAGGTCGGGCTCGATCTTGCCGTATGTTTAGCCTAGGAGATCATCTCGACCGGTGGACCCATATGCTCCTACATACCCAATTCACTAGTAGAGACCGAGTTCCGGCTCAGAGGGGTGCCACCATATGAGTACCTTCCCGATAGGTAACTGACCTCCCGACCTTAAATCTAGTTTTCAGATCGCTTTTTCCATACTCTGGAGTCATCAGTTTTTTGCTCTTACGTGGTTTTCCCCTTTATAAAATAACAAAAAAGTAAGTGGCGATCTAAAGAAAAATTGTCCTCCTCGAGGACTCGATTTTAAAATTCAAAATCAACCCACATTTTCCTTCCATTTAAAAAGCGAAATGCTACTGCCCGTGGATCTGGGCAGGTCCACAAGAGTACAACGAAGGCTCCCGCATCGTACTGGGTCCCGATATTTCCAGTGTACCATCTGGTTCTTATATGTATTGAGGTGATCTATGGGGTCTTTCGTTCCATCGAACGTTTCAATCTGTGGCATTCTGAACTTTTCCGGAAGAGGGAAGTAAAAAGACTCTTACTTTTAGAACGAGGATTCGCTTGTCGTGACTGTGAGCTATCCATGAGACTAGAGTCCCACTTCTTTTACCGCTCCCTTCTCATGGTTGAGCTCTGGCCGGGATGTCCCCGAACCTCGTCTCCCATGACCGCCTCCCGTCTCCCGGGCCGATGCGATGGGTTCATCGTCTCGTTGTCCCTACCTTGCCTCCCTCCTCATCAGCGATTCTCTTCCGTGGCCGATGCGGCCTTCCGCTCCTCGGCTCGCTTAATTTCTCCCTTCTCCATATGCTTCGAGGAGGGTCGAGGTGCTACCGCTCTTCTCGTAGCTGCCTTGGCCTCTCGCCCCGCTTACGCCCCCGGGAGTTGTATTCACCGGGTGAGCTACTCCAACTTCAAAGAACGCTTGGTCATGAGACGAAACGCCTCCATCTCGTCGGTATTGGCATGTAGAGTTTCTAGTGTGCCTCCGGGAGGTCGGCTATCTATGTTGTCTTGCTGGTCTTGCATCCTTAGGGGCTTGACGTGGCTCCTGCTTGTGTTCCGAGTTGATACCATCAGTCACTAAGAGATCAGCTTTATTTGTAAAGGAATTGTCATTCCCACAATCGGCGCCAAACTGATGATACTTTTTCAACCGAAACTGGGCTAGAGCTTGCTGGAATTGCTGGGCCGGGTCCGTTGCCTCTAGATGTCAGGCTCCTCTGCAAAAATAAGAAAACAAAAAGATCATGTGGATCGCCCGCTGTCTTCCTCCGATGCCTAAGCCGGGCCTTTCCAGCGGGAAGAGAAGAAGATCAACTGCTTAGGGCGTAAATTGAATGTGTACCTTTCACCGATGGGGTGGCCTGGTATTTATAATGGATGATCATGATAACTTTCCTAGTTAGATGATGATATGAATATTTCTCCCATTGGGTCAGGGATCTTCTTTCCTTATCGTTAACCGATCGATAAGGGATACTGATACGCTTGTCAGAAATATCCTACTTCCCAATCGAGTAGATTTACTCTAGTGAAGTCAGTACTTTCCCTTTAGTACGAGTTCTTTCGATGCTTACTACCACCGCTTTCCTCGACGGCAGGGACCGGGTCCTCGACTGGCCTCCGTGCTCGGCCGAGCTCTTTATGTCTTTTATCGACTCCGGCTTCTTCATCTCTTTAGTCTCGACATTTGGCTTATGTTCCGGGCCTCATGCACTCCATTATTTTAAACCCAATTAGTAAGCCTAAAATATCTCATAATCTTTAATATCCCTCAAATTCAAATTTAAAATAAAAATTATCATGAAGAAAGGGTTTTTTTTAATAAAATCACATGATTAACATTTATAGTTTATTAAGTAATGCATTATCTATTTAAAATAATTAAAATATTATTTTCTTGAATTTTTCAAGTGAACCATCTTTTACATAAATACAGAGGATAAAAAAGAGAATTTTGATATTTTAATAAGAGACTTTCAAAAAAGCTACTATCCATAACTTGTTCCTATCAAGAGCTGTTTATGTCACGCCCCGATTCCCGGTCCAACCCGATTGGCCAATCCGAACCAAGTCCAGGGAGCGAGACCATATACTGGGACTCTTTACCTCTTTTTTTTTTTTTTTTTTTTTTTTTTGAGCTAAACTTATACTTGTGGGTATACAAACAATTTTTGTAATAACCAAAAATCATTTACATATACAAAAGAACTACCACCGGAGTGATGTCCATCAAAATCTATACACATATACTAAGTCTCATTTACTTATACAAACACTTATACATATATATGTCTAATACAAACATCAAAGATCGCGAAAACAAGGCTGTGAGCACCCATCTCTCGAGACGGCCCGTATTTGCTGGGCGTGGAACATCTCCTCTTTCGCACCTGCTACCTGACAACACCCGTGCTAAGCTTTACGCCAGGGAACATATAGACAAAGAATCGCACTCAACAACAATAATCGTCTACAATCTTTTACATTTACTTTTCCTATGCATAACAAAGCCTAATTTGTATGATTTAACTCATATCATATTACATGTGGGCGTTTTTATCCTTTTCAGTTCGATATCATTATCACGGCCGTATCACCTATGTGTCATGTCTTTACAAGTTTCACCATATCTTCTACATGTATGACATGTCGATCATATTCAAAACAAACTTATACATCTACAATGGCAACGGAATACATATCAAAGTCATATCAAATACATACTGTGGTCAAATTAGACTGATACACCGCGACCATTTGGGCTTATCGCTTTATTAAATTTCATTTTCAAAGTGTCACACCAATCCCCACTATCTTGCTATGGATCCAAGCCGAGCCCGCTTACTCCGACATTTTCAATTATCTTATCAAAACATTTTGTTTGGTTTTATTAAATTTTCGCTTTCAAAGTGTCACACTACTCCCGACTGACCCGGCCATAATCCAAGCTTTATCTCTAGCTTACTCCTACATTTTCAATTATCTTCTCAAAACATTTTGTTTGTGTTATTCCATTTAGACTCTTTTAATTACGTGAAGTACTTCATTACGGGCAAGCCCCATAAACATTTCTACAATTAACAAAATGCATTTACAAATAATGCCTTTATATCCACATATACTCATGCTATTCATTTCCTACCGTTTTCATTTTACATATCATTTATCATATCACAACATGCATTTTCAATGCAATAATTCAATTCACACCAATTTATGATTTAAGCATATCTTAAAAAATCCCATTTACACTGTCAATGTTGGTTATTTCACTTTTTGACTATTCAATTCACATTTCGACGGATTCCGCCATGACGAATCCCGCCTTATTATCATTCTAGCAATGTGCCTACACATTTTACAATTCAGTCTCCCATCATGACGGATGCCGCTTCTGCACTCGGCACGGTATCAATTATCTCTAGCTCCCATCATGACGGAGGCTGTTTGGTGCACCCCAACATATGGTATCACTTATTTGGTCTCTCATCATGACGGATGTCGCTTTGGTGCACCCATTACGTATTACTTATTCTGGCCTCCCATCATGATGGAGCGACGCTTCGTCCACCTGCATATGTGGTATCAATTAAATGTCATACCATCATGACTGATGTCGATCGCGTAATCCTGGCCAAGTGGAACATTTCTTCAATGCCATATACACCATCATGACGGATGCCGATTGGCATCCCGCCAAGTGGGACATTGACAATTTCGCGCTCTTCGTGACGGATGCCGCTTTTTTGGTGCATCCCGTCAATAGGCATGACATTCGACATATCAACCAATTCACATTTATGACAGATTCCGTTTAATGAATCCCACCTTTATCATCATTCACATTCATTCGGTTTTCAAATATCACATTTCAATTCCATTTTCACTTTCGTATTCACATTTATGACGGATTCCATTTAATGAATCCCGTCCTTATCATTGTTCACATTCATTCGTTCACATTCATTCAGTTTTCAAATATCACATTCCAATTCCATATTCACTTTCGTATTATCTTTTCAAAGATATACTCAATCTATGTACTTATTTCATATACTCATTCACGTACTCATTTCATATACTCATTCATATACTCATTCACGTATACTCATTCATATACTCATTCACGTATACTCATTCATATACTCATTCACGTACTCATTTCATATACTCATTCACATACTCATTCACATACTCATTCATGTGCTCATTTCATATACTCATTCATATACTCATTCACGTATACTCATTCATGTGCTCATTGCTCATTTCATATACTCATTCACATACTCATTCACGTACACTCATTCATATACTCATTCACGTACTCATTTCATATACTCATTCATATACTCATTCGCGTCATATACTCATTCATATACTCATTCGCGTCATATACTCATTCACGTACTCATTTCATATACTCATTCATATACTCATTCACATACTCATTCATGTGCTCATTTCATATACTCATTCATATACTCATTCACGTACACTCATTCATATACTCATTCACGTATTTCCTATCATTTGTTATCTTTTTCTGGTTATATGTGATAATAATCATATATAACTTAACCACATTATGTGTTCATGACAAATTTCCTTTCATGTTCATATTCATGTTTCAGTCATTCATTTCCATATCAAGATTCATGTTTCATGAACACATCTATACATATTGCATTTCTTGTTTATATCTACATCCTTTCTACCATGTATTCCAATTAATCCTTAACCAAGCGATTAGTACACTGTGCAACAATTCAATTTTCAAAAGATACACTAAAATGAAAGAAATCGGGCGCTTACTTTAATGCTGGGGTTACTTCTATAACCTGTAACTACAAAAACAAATCAATTCAACCAAAATATGAATATGAGAATTTAAACCTAGAAAGAAAATTAGGGAAACTTACTTGGATCCATAATATTATGAACTTGATTCAATAAAATTAATTCAGATTGCTTTCACCTCTTTAATCTTGTAGCCTTTAATCTACTCCTCACGATATGTAGAGATTTTCTTTAATAAGTTTTTGTTTATGACTCCGCACGCTAATCAAAACTAATTAGGTTTTCTCCTTTATATGTGCATTCTAATTGTACAAGTTCCTAAAAGGCCCTTGAACTTTTCCTTAATAACTTTAACCCTTAAACTTTAATTTTAACAGACAAGAGGGAGGGAATTTCATCTGATAATTTTCAAACATAATACAAAGACTAATCACCATGTGAATAATAATTGAAATCATAAAAAAATAAAACTATAAGTACATGAATCAAATATTAGACATAATTTAACATTCCTCCACTTGGATTCAAAGTATCAGTTTCAAAACATAATTTAATCGCGAACTTTAATATGAAAACAAACAAGTCACATACTCATACATGAATCAAATCAATCAATCATGGCTGTCACGGGTCTGAAGCAAAGTACTCGATTCCTTCCCATGTATTACAAGTCAATTCAACTCACTATTCTTAATAATACAAACACATAAGTCTATTCCTTAATGTCTTATTTCAAGACCCATACCTGTAATCAAAATAACAATGTGCATGCCAATAACGTGATTAACAGAAACTGCAAAACCCAAATAACAATCATAGAATTCTTAAAGTGTCATCCAGAATAATAATGTGCTAGCAAACATAAGTACATATATATGTCTATAATTAAAACCGTTCTACAAGGACTTAGCTGTAATGCCCATTCTCTCAACATGGCCAATAAAAATTTCGCAACAACCCTTAGTTAATCTGATCTCGCGATCATATGATCGGGTGCCAATATGCACAATAGACACTCTTACATTTTGCAATTTTTCTTGGATGTATAAATATTTTAAATCCATATGCTTGGCACCTTTTGTGTGTAACTATCATTCTTAGAGAAGAAAACAATACTGTATTATCACACATTCCTCAACGGTTTGGCACACGTCACAATGCTCCAAACCCGAGATAAAATTTCGTGAGCCATAATGATTGAAATTTAGCCTCAAAGCACGCTACAATTTCGCTTTCCATAAATGAAGGGGGGCGAGTAATGACAGATCGTCTTTCGCACTCTTCCATGAAATTGCTCCATCAGCTAAAAGGAACAAATAGCCAAATGTGGATTTTCTGGTATCCACACATCCAGCATAGTCTGAATCTGAATAACCTATGACTTCTAGGTTATTCGATCTTCTATATATGAGCATATGTTCCTTAGTGCCTTGTAAGTACCGTAGGACTTTCTTCGCAGCTTTCCAATGGTGTACTCCAGATTACTTTGATAACGGCTCCAACATTCCGACAAGAAACTGATAAACCGGTCGCACATGTTCGGGGCGTACATTAAACTTCCAACCACCGAGGCATAGGAATATTTCATTTTACGCTCTAAATCATTTTGAGGACATTGAGATCTACCGAAATCGTCTCCTCTTTTGAATTGAACCGACTAGTTTGCTTTTATCCATTTCAGATCTCTCTAAGACTTATCGATGTAAGCTTTCCGAGACAATCCTAATACTCCCTTGATCCACACGGAATATTTCTATCCCTATCACATAAGATGCCTCACCTAAGGTCCTTTCATCTCAAAAATTTTAGAGAGAAACTTTTTAACATCACGTTAACATGCCCTTATCATTAAGTAAAGAAGAAGAATATCACAACATACAATACAAGAATTACAAACTGCTCCCATGACCTTCTGCGTATACATGTGTCAAATGTTGTTTCTTACAACCATAAGATAATATGGTATTATTGCACTTAAATACCATTGTCTCGGAGGCCTGTTTAATCCATAAATTGATTCTTCAATTTACATACTAGACTCTTCCTTTCCTGTATCTCAAAGCCTCAAGGGCCGATCCATATAAACTTCCTCCTCTAAATCTCCATTCAAAAGGCGGTCTTACATCCATTTGGTGAAGCTCAAGATCATAATGTGAGCTACTAATGCCATCACCTCAAAGAGTCTTCTTTATATAGAGAGAAAGTCTCTTATAGTCAATGTCATCTTTCTCGACAAAATCTTTGGCAACAAGTCTGCTTTTATACCTTTCGAAGACGTTTCATAGTCTCGCTGGCCTTAAAGACCCATTTACAAACTAACTCTTTTAGAACCTTCCTCAACAATTCATTACCCAAACATTGTTATCTGTCATAGATTTCAACTCTTCTTTCATGGCATTATACCACTTTTTAGAATTATTACTTTCCACAGCTTCTTTAAATGAGATTGGATCATTATCCATGCTCAAATCACTCTACGCTCAAGTGCATACACAATGTAATCATCGTGAATAGCTGCATCTTCACTCTAGTAGATCGCTTAATACTACTTCCCCGCTGGTGTTGCACTTGTTCATCAACTTGAACATTATCATCCTCTTCTTCATTGACTACAACATCATGATGGAGTACGAACCTCGCATGTTGTTGTTCCCCATAATTGGCCTATGTGTCCGTGCTACAAGAATAGAACAATAATCCTGAGAAGGAACACAGGATGCAGACGTTTCCACTAATGTTTCCTTAATCTCTATATTACGACTTTCACTACTCCCACGATGTTATATCTTTAATGAAACGAGCATTACCGCATCTTTCAAGTATTCTCATACCGTGGTTGGGGATGCGAAAAACTGTAACTCAGACTTTCAGATACCCTATAAAGAAACCACTAATGGTTCTTGGGTCCACTTCCTTTCATGTGTGATTGTAAATCACTTCGGTTTCTGCTCTAAACGTGAAGATGTCTTCAAATTTATTTTCCCGCCCACAACCATAAGATGTCTTAAGAACCCGCCTTACTAGAGTCCTCGTTAAGTAAATATGCAACGCTTCAATGCATACATCCACAATGAAACAGTATGTATCATTATTCATCATACTCCCGACTCATATTCATCGAGTACGATTCTCGCTTCTCACACCATTCTGCTGTGGTGTTCTGCATTGTACATCAGCACAAATGCTCCTTAGATTCAAGGAACTTGGTAAACGATCTGGTATCATTCAACTTCGCTTGTTTTTCCATAATATTCACCAATTTATCCGATCTAATTATCTTTAACTTTTCTATTTGTCCATTTTCTAAATCCCTAACGTAAATGAAATGTCCAGAAACATCCAATGCTTGAGACTTTTCATGCAGTAAATAAAGGTAACAATACCTTGAATGATCATCAATAAAAGTATTGAAATACTTTTCTCCGCCCCATGACGGAACATCAAAAGGACCACAAATATATGTACGAATTAAATCAATCAATCATATGCTTCTTGTGGCTTATTTCTTTGATATGTGTTTGGTTTGCTTTCCTTTAATGCAATCCACACATATATCATTCCAATCAAGAAACTAAATGAGACAAAAATTTCACTATTAACAAGTCTCATGATTCTTTCCTCGATATATGACCTAGTCTTTATGCCACAACAAGATGAGGATTCATCTAGTGCACTACGCCACCAACATCACATTCAACATTAAACAGTGGAATAAGAAAATTCAGAGTTTGGTATTGAAACAACATAAAGCATCCAACAAAGTACCAAGACTTCAAAAGGCACTCCGCCGATACAATGAAAAGCATTTATTTCCAATCCTAAAATCAAATCCCAAAAATATCCAACCTAGAAATGTAAATAAGATTTCTCTGCACATTCTCGTACATAAAGACATTTCTTCAGATCCATACGATAGCCTCGTATCTAAAATCAATCAGAAGTTCCAATGCCTTCAACCCGAGCTTTCATCCTCGTTTCCCATGAAAGAAACTTTCACTTTCCCTTTACGGGCTGGATCAAGAAACCCCCGTGAAATATGTGAAATATGAGTAGCTGCACCGCATCTAACCACCAAGTATTAGAAGGTACTTCAATTAAATTCGACTCAAAATATGAGAAACATAATGTATACCTTTCTTCCTCTAACCATGCCTCATGCTTCGTGCACTCATTCTCAAGTGTCCAACCTTTCCACACGTAAATGACATTTCTTTACCTTTTGGCGCATCACCCTTAACTTTCACACGTTTTCCTTTCTTCTTTTCCTTATTACTTGGGTCTTGTCGTTGCCGGTAACATTACATTGCTATATCAAATAAGGGCTTTTGAGCAGTGGTTCACCTCACAGTAGCCCTTTGCCTTGCCTCCCCCTTCCGTAATAGCATGGCCTTAGTCGAAGGTCCAATTTTCTTTTAAGTGTATTATAGCCTTGACGGAACCTCTCAAACTCGTCTCCCTGAAGGGATTGGAGAATGAATTGTACCAGGAAAGTTTCATTCAATTCCATGTTCATAGCCTTAAGCTTATTTGCCACATTAACCATGTGAGTGAGGTGATCATGCATTGATCGACTAATGTCATATTTCTTAGTCGATAGATCAGTCATGAGAGTCGCATCGTAGACTTTATCAATAACATCCGTATTGATGAAGTTTTTAATCTCGCCTAGAAATTCTCACATTAGTTGTTCTTGGTGCATGTGTGAAGGTTTCACATTATCGCCTATGCTTACTTCAAGAAAACTTAATAGCAACCGATTCGAATTCTTTCCCATGTCTCCCACAAATCCTTTTCTGCCTTAATACTAGAATCAGTAGGTTCAACAGTTTATTTTCCATAACTAGAGCTGTATCGATACAAGTTATGCCAGCATGATACTTAATATACTCGATCCACTCATCATAATTAAGCCCATTGAACTTGATTCCAATGGTAGTTAAATTCTTTAAAGATGCCAAAGTCATGAAACAATTAATATCTCACTTAATACCTTGAGTTAAACTATGTAAATATAATTTATTAATTAAATATAATAACATGCATTCAAATCTACCTTGGGTCAAATTCAAATGCAGTAAACATCATCAACATATAACACGCTATAAATTAACTTCATTAATCGTTAATCAAATCCAATCAATACATGAGACATCTTGGATGCACTAATATATTAATTAGGATGTGATGTACAATCACTTCACTTCATCAAATACAAGTAACATCCACTCTTGGGTGACTTTATAACTTGTATTTAAATGATCCAAGGCAAATATTTACCTAACCTTAAAATGTCATTTATAGCGCAATTTAAAATAAATATTTGTACACACATGATTAAATATTTAACTAACATTACAAGTGGGCCACTTTTGGTGACTAACACACTTCTATAATATAAACATTTAATTCATGTGACAATAATTTAATTTAACTATTTAGTTTAATTAATTTTATTCTTATGAATGAGCAGAAAATTTCAGTTCAGAACACTGAAAAACGAACAGTTATTTCGACTGTAAAACTGATTCGAAAAGTGAAACTGGGTTAACCCCAATATAGTAGACTCAAAACCCTTTCTAAAAACATATTATTTATGGCCGTTTTAATACGACCTATCTGCAGTTACGGGAAAACCGATTTTTATGATTGAAAAACCTTATTAAAAAAAAATCACCCAATCATGACCATCATGAATCACAAGATTCAATATATGTGATTTGGATCCATGATAAATAATCTAAAGATTATTATCAACTCAAATAAAAACATAATTGAATATTATATTATGTTTTTAAACATTAAACACACAATCAATTAAACTTAATTTTAGTAATTTCAATTTATAATCTAATTTGGTGAATTAATTATTTGTAAGGTGGCTCTGATACCAATTGAAAGAAAATTGGCGTTTTACTTTAATGCGGAAGCGATTTCTTATAACCCAGAACCACATACAAACAAATCAATTCAACCAAAATATGAATATGAGAATTTAAACCTAAAAAGAAAATTATGGAAACTTACTTGGATCTATAAGAGAACTTGATTCACAAAATTAATTTGTATTGTTTCACCTCTTAATCTTGTAGCCTTTAATCTACTTCCTTGATGATATAGGGAGATTAATGGGTTTTTGTTTATGACTCCGCACGTTAATCAAAATCCGATTAGGTTTTCTTCCTTTATATGTGCACTCTAATTGTACAAGTTCCTAGTGTTACCTTTGAACTTTCCTAATAACTTTAACCCTTAAACTTTAATTTTAACAGACAAGAGGGAGGAATTTCACCCGATAATTTCCAAACATAATACAAGACTAATCATCAACATGCAGAATAATTGAAATCATAAAAAAAAATAAAAACTATAAGTACATGAATCAAATATTAGACATAATTCTAACACCAAATGCCATTAAATAGCATATGGTTAGATTCTAGACTCAATGAGCTTTCCATAGAGTCTAATAATACCCATAATGGAGTCCTAACGGTATGAGTATGCAAGTTGCGTCGCGGACAAAATCAAAGCAACTTGCAAAGACTAGCATCGCTGAAGAGCAGCAGCCACCGTCTTTTGTAATTTTCGGGGAACTTAACCTTTACATTTGACACTGGTCTTTTGTACTACTTCAAGCTAAGGTGCTGGCGTGGTTCTTCTCCAACTGAATCACCCAAATCGGAGCACCGAAACTCGAGTTATGTTCTAAACAACCCAGACTACTCTATGTTCAAAAACGGAACCAGAAATTGGCTTGAACATGGCCCCACTTCAAGTGAATTTTTGGGCCACATAGAATCAGAATTTGAAGGCACCTATTCATGATGTTTGGTTCTCCTTGAAGTCTATTTTAACCATCAACTTAAATCAATTAAATCGGATCGCAGAATTTATGCAAGTTATAATAAAATACTTAATATCAACAAAATAGAAAAATGTACTCACTGTTCAGACTGCATAAAAATGACTGCACTCGCATGTTCTCGAATTTTGCCTTAATGTGTTTTTCTTTACTTTTCCATAGACTCACCCAAATCAACTCAATACTCTATATACACTTTCTAAACTAATTCAAATTCATCTTGAAATCTCAATTTTACTCAATTCATCTTTCATTACAGTACTCTTTCAAAACCCTTTTCATGAATTACTCTCAAAACAAATCTATAATGGGTCATAACCTATACATAAACCACATACAAGGATTTTTAGGTTTGTTCAACCCAAACCTTTACTTTGCAATTAAAAACCATGAATCCAACCTCAAAGGGAGGATTTCTGTTTTTTTCTTTGTACATTTGGGGTTTTACCTAATTTTACTCTAATAATTTTCGTTAGATGAACTTATCAAAACCCTAGAAAATAAAATGCCAACAAGAAACCCATGTTGGGATGAAATTTTATCAAACCCTAGGTTTAAAGCAAGCTACTAACCATGCAATTTTGTATGGAAATTCATGCAAGAATTCATAGTTCATACCTTTGCTTTTTCCTTTCTCCTTCTCCTCTCTTTCTTCTTCTCTTCCTCTCTTTCTCCTCTCTTCTTTCTTTCTTCTCCCCTTCTTCTCTCGCTTTTGGTCTCTCAAAAAATGAGAGACCAATTGCTCTTATCCCATCTTTTTGCTACGCCATGTTTGGCCTTTGCATTATCAAATTATTTTTCATTTTTGCATTTCTAGGTCCTTCCATTCTTCAAATTTCATTCCATATTTCCTCAAATTCCATATTTGCATATAACTTATTGTTTATGCTCTTTTATGTCCTCAAGTGGTAAAATGACCGCTTATCCCTTGTCTTTCCCATTTATGACCACTAGGTCCACAAGTGGTAAATTACATATTTACCCATTTGCTCTCTTATTAATTTCCGGTTCTATCGTTTTATTTCCGAAAAATTCCATTTAGCTTTTAATATACCCTAAACAAGTCCAAAAACTGCTAGGGTATATTTCGAGGTGTTATAGTTTAGCCCTTGCTAGCTATTAGAAGTTGATTAAGAGTCTTTACCAAGCAGCTTATAAGAGCAAATTAGGTGAAATCACATCATCTCCCTCAATCGCCTAACTCAAGCATGCATACGAGTTCCTACTAAGCTACCTATCGAGTCGATTCAGTGGTGGAATTAGCCATCGCTCCCCCAATCAACTCAACTAAGCATCCTCTAAATTTGATTTAAGAACATCTAGATCATTTTTTTTTATAAAAACCACTACAAGAAAAAACACATATGGTGATGTTTATAGTAAGTCAACATAGCGTCACCTTATCCACTAACACCATAGAGAGTACCAATAGGTGATACATTTGGAAGTGACACCAAAGTATATTAATTGGTGATACAATTGGAAGCGGATATTTTTAAGTGACTCCAAAGTATATTAATTGGTGATACATTTGGAAGCGGATATTTTTAACACTCCTCCCTCAAATTTCCATAGTGATACATCTCGTTCCCATATAACATCTTGTCGCCCGATCTCCCTATCCTCGAATCTGACAAGACCGAACCGAGTCCGGAGCGAGCACAGGGCACTAGAACTTTTAACTGCTTTTTTTTTTTTTTTTAAGCCGAACTTTTGTACCAGGTATACAAACAATTCTGTAATAACAAAATCATTTACATAGCCAATAAAAGAACTACTCCTGAGTGGTGTCCATCAAAAATCTATACACATATACTAAGTCTCATTTACTTCATACAAATACTTATACATGTACATATCTAATACAAACATCGAGATCGCTAAACAAAGGTCGGTGAGCACCTATCTCTAGATGGCCCATCACAGGAATGTCCTGTCCTTTTTATCTCCTCTTCAGTACCTACACGGATTGAACACCCGTGCTAAGCTTTACACTTAGTGGGAACACATAAACAGTAACGACCAATAACAATAATCGTCGTCACAATCTTTTTACGTTTTCTTAAGCATATCACGAAACCTATTCTTATGTGACTTCTAACTCATATCATATTATGCATGTAGGTTTTATCCTTTTTAGATTCCACACTAATATTTTGTTCCATTACTTCTCGCACATGTCTTTATAGGTCAGAACTCATATCTTCTACATGTACGACAGATCAGATCATATTCAGAGTAAACTTATACATATACAATGGCAAGTCAGAACAGATCAAGTCATATCAAATACATACAGGGTCAAATCAGACTGATACAGATACATATTAGACTCATATCATATTACACATGTAGGTTTTTATCCTTTTCAGGTTCCATATCATTATCACGACCGAAGCCATTAATCAAATCCCTTTAGCAATTACATTTCATGATCCGGGGACGCCCGTTTAACTCTTTTAGTTATCGTTTTATTAAATTTTCGTTTTCAAAGTGTCACTGATCCCCGACCGACCCTATTATGATCCAAGTCTGAGCCCTATTAATTCGACATTTTCTAATTATCATCTCAAAACATTTTGTCTCGGGTTTTATTAAATTTTGTTTTCAAAAGTGTCGCGACCGAATCCCCGACTCCAACCCTATTGATCATGATCCAAGCCGAGCCTGGTTTATCTCGACATTTTCACTATCTTCAAAACATTTTGTTTTGTTTTATTCCATTTGAGACTTTTTAATTACGCGGAAGCACTTCATTTTGGGCAATCCCATAAACATTTACAAGTTCAAGAGACCCATAACAATTACATTTAACAAAATGCATTTACAAAATAATGCCTTTATACAATGTCTGTGTAATGTAAAAGATACTTAAACAAATATAATTTTTAATGTCATTTTTCACTTTTCAAGCCTCAGGATTTGCCATATAGCTATAGAAGCTCGATATCTCACGCACGTATTCAGTCAGAATCCCGTCCCGTTTGTCATTCCGCAGCAAAGTGATTTCACATTCACATACACATTCACATATGGCTATAGTGTGAAGCCGACATTCACGCATAAATTCGGGGCTTGGTGAACTCATTATGTTTGTCATTCAATAGCAATGTGATTCACATTTAATATTACCATTCACATATGGCTATAGAAGCTTCCACATTCACGACATCACAGGTGAATCCTGTCTGCTATTGCCCAAGAGTAAATGTGATTTCACATTCAATATTACCATCTCACATATGGCTATAGAAGTCGAGACATTCACGATGTATTCGGGCCAGAATCCCGTCCGTTTGTCAATCCGCAGCAATGTGATCTCACATTCAATAATACCACCCCCATATGGCTATAGATTTCCATATCCAAGACACATTCAATGCAGAACCTGCCTTGTTTGTCATCTCGGCAGCGCGTGATCCTCTTCAATATACTACGGTTATATTGCTGTGGGAGTCTACATTCACGCCCGCATTCGCTGGTGAATCTTGTCTTGTTTGTCATTCAGTAGCAATGTGATCTCACATTCAATATTACCATCTCACATATGGCTATAGAAGTCGACATTCACGACATATTCAATTGGTGAATCTTGTCATGTTTGTCATTCAGTAGCAATGTGATCTCACATTTATAATTACTGCCACTTCATGACGACCAACAGAATCCATGTTGGTCATTCACTAAAAATGTGATTTCACATTCAATATTTATTACCTTCATGACGCACTCGCTTGGTGAATCCTCATTATGTTGGCCATTTAATACATTTTAAATCAATTTACTTACAGCACTCTCACTTATAGTTCAAATACTCTGGCCAATACTGATGCATATATTTGACAAACATTTCGACAACAATAATTCAAATCAATATATATATATACATATAAATGTTTCACAAATAGAACTCATAACCGATCATAATCGCATTCTGTCTTCATATCATTTATGTATGACAAACATTTCGAATAACAATAATTCAAATCGATATATATATACATATATACATTTCACAAATAGAATTCATAACCGATCATAATCACATTCTCGTCATATCACGTAGATCTACTGTGTCTTATCTATTCATAGCCATCTTAATTGGCTGCCACTCTCTGTCTTATTCATGTATTTCCTATCATTTGTTATCTTTTTCTCGGTTATATGTGATAATAATCATATAACTTAATCCACATTATGTGGTCATGACATATTGCCTTCCATGTTTCAGTTCGTTTTCATTTTCCATATCATATTCATGTTTCATGAACACATCTATACATATTGCATTTCTTGTTCATATCTACATCTTTTCTTACCATGTATTCCAATTAACTTTAACCAAACAATTATTACACTTGAACAGCAGCAGCAGCCGTTGTCTTTTATCATTTTCGGGGATCTTAACTTCATATTTAGACACTACTTTAAATTACCAGCTAAGGTGCTATACTCTTTCTCCAACTGATCACCTAAATCGAGCAATCGAAACTCGGGTTATGTCCAAATAACCCGGATCTATCAAGGTTCAAAAACAAACCTAAATTACTTTGAACATAGCCCCACTTGAGTGAATTTCTTGGGGCCACATAGAATCAGCATTTGAAGGTACCACAATTCAGGATGCTGGTTCTCCTTGAAGTTCAGTTTAATAGGGAACTTGAACTACCAAATCGAATTAGAAAATGACCAAGTTATGGGCCAAATACGAAAACTTGTCAAAATAGGAGTTAATGGGTACCCTGCACTGCACGGTGATTGTGAACACAATCGCACCAAAATTAATTTATTCAAAATCATACCACCCCCACCCCAGAATGGTTTTTCCCATTTTTCCATATTTTGCTACCCAAATCAACCCAATAATCAATACACTTCCAAAACTACTCCAGCTATCCACTTCAGAACCTCAATTATACTCAAATCATCTTTCAATACATATCTTTCTTCAAAAACCTTTCATGATTTTCTCCCAAAAACAACTCTAATATGGGTCATAACCCATACACAAGCCAAATACAAGGATTTAGGGTTTGTTCTAACCCAAACTCCTTTACTTTGCAATTAAACCATGAATCCAACCTCAAAGGGAGGATTCCATACTCATCTGTAATTCTCTTGTGGTTTTACTACCCCTATTTTCAAGAAATCTAGGGTTAAGATGAAATCCTAACAAAACCCTAGAAATATCAAATGCCAAACAAGAAATCCATATATCAAAGGTTGCTCCATACAACCCAAAACATGTATCCATACTAGTAGTCATAGTTCCATACTTTATATCTCTTGCAAACACTTCTTTCTTTCTCTTTCTTTCTTCTCTCTTCTCGTTTCTTCTCTTCTTCTCTTCTCTTCTCTTCTCTTACTGTGGGGAGCCCTAACTCCTTTCAAAGTATAAATCTCTCTTAAGAGACCTCAATTTTGGTCTCATCTTAACCACTTCTTAAGGCCACCCTTCCATTCTCTTCTATTTCCGCATCACACTCATCCGATATTCTAATTTAAATTCTATCAACTTTTAACTTTATGACTATTTGGATCCTTCTTTATTTTGGTCTCTCAAAATGAGAGACCAATTAACCTTTATCCATCTTTTTTGAGTTAAGGCCATGTGTGGCCTCTTGCATTTTTAACTCTTTTTCTCATTTTCGTATTTGCATCTTAACTCTTTCTAATTCTATTCTACCTCTTTTCTCAAATTTCATATTTGCATGGCAACTTATTGTTTTATGCCTTTTAAGTCCTCAAGTGGTAAAATACCTTACCCCTGGCTTTGGCTATTAATTCTATTCCTCGTTTTTATTTTCGAAAATTCCATTTAGTTTTTAATATACTCCTAACAAGCCTTAATCGCTAGGGCATATTTCGGGGTGCTACACATCTAATTCTAGATTGCCTTTTCACTTAACAAGGTAATTGATTTGCCAATTCTTTAAACTTGCCCCCATGGTTCTATGATTCAAAATCTTCCTGATTCCTTTATCAATCAAGCTTCAGGATTCAGAGGAGGTGCACGTTTCACTGCGGCCCTTCCCTAGTCCGTACCAAATAAGGCTTCAAAACCGATACAAAAAATTGATGCAACTTAGTTTCTCTCGAAACTTCATCATATAAGCTACCTCACCCACCTTCTTGATTACCTCAAAAGGTTACTCAAACTTGGGTATCAATCCTCTTTGTCGAGTTTTTCTACTATTCTTTTTCAAAATATGAGGAGTAAGCTTCAACAATACCTTATCCCCAACTTGAAATTCCAGTGACCGTCGATGCTGATCTGCATACTTTTTCATTCTCCTAGCTACCTTCTCAAGGCTTTCCCTTACCTCATCGAACATCTCCTGCCAGTATTTTGCTAGTCGATCTTCTGTAGGGTTGTTTCCCCCAACCCACTACTTTGCCACGTCTAGTGGAGTTCTTGGTTTCCAACCCATAGCTAACTCAAAGGGGCTCATTCTCATTGAAGAGCTTATATGCAGATTGTAACACAATTAGGCAGCATCAAGTACATCAACCCAATTTTTCTATGTAGTCATCACATAATGTCTTAACTATTCTTCCCGCAATGCAATGATCCTCTCGGTCTAGCAGTCCATTTGAGGATGATTCGTTGTGGAGAACTTCAACTCCGAACCCAAGAGCTTGAAGAGTTCCAGCCAAAAGTGACCCGTGAACCTAGCATCCAAATCAATTACTATGTCCTTGGTAAGCGAAATTGTTTCACCACATGACTGAAGAACAACTTGGTTGCCTCTTCAACAAGACATGCCTCCAATGCTGCCATAAAAACAAAATACTTTGAGAATCTATTAACCAGGACAAAGATGGGTTTGCACTCACGAGCTTTAGGGAACCCCGTGATGAAGTCCATAGAGATGCTTTGCCACAGTCTTTCTGGAATGGGAAGAGGCTACAACAATCCCGGCATCGTTTTTTTTCGGTCTTGTCCATCTGACATACCAGATAAGACTTCACATAAGCTTACACAACGTCACCCACTTTCGGCCAATAATAGGACCTAGATAACAATGCCATGGTCCTTTCTTCCCCGGGATGGCCTACCCACTTAGCATCATGAGTCTCTTTCGACGGCTCTTTCTTCAATCCACCCATTGGGACATAGAGCCTTCCTCCTTCAATCATAAGGAACTCACCTTCTAACCAATATTTTCTGGTTTCCCCATTTGTGACTTGCTGTCTCAACTTCTCATACCCGGTATCAAGCTTTGCAGCATGCTTGATCCACTTGTTGAAGTCTGAGATGACTTCTGACAAAGACATGATGTATGCCACTTCCTTTTTCCGAGTGAGCGCATCTGCCAAAATGTTGTGCCGTCTTGGACGGTGCAGCCATTCAAAATTGAACTTGGCTAGGAACTCTTGACAATTGGCTTATCTCGTAGGTATTCACCACATTATCTGTCACCATAGTAAAAATCCCACCAAGTAGTGCTGCCACTGTTGCAAACAATGTACTACCACTATCATTTCTTTCTCATGTAGGGAGTATTGTTGTTCTGCCCTATTCAATTTCCGACTTTCAATTGCCACAGGGTGTCCCTCCTGCACCAAGACTCCCCTGAGGGC
Organism: Tetrastigma voinierianum; assembly: GCA_016808115.1. Taxonomy (NCBI): domain Eukaryota; kingdom Viridiplantae; phylum Streptophyta; class Magnoliopsida; order Vitales; family Vitaceae; genus Tetrastigma; species Tetrastigma voinierianum. The sequence goes on from JAEQBH010001705.1 coordinate 218,471, forward strand.
ATTGTCTGAGGCATCAGTCTAAACTTCAAAATGAAGGTATAAATCAAGCAGTCGCAATACCGATTCCTTGGAGATGGCTTGCTTTAGGCTTTCAAAATCCATCTGACGCTTTATGTCCCAGCCTATGCTCAATCTTTTTTCAACAAATCTATTAACGGAGAAATAATCTTTAAGTAACCCTTTATGAATCTTCTATAGTAGTTTGCTAACCCAAGGAATGAACGCAACTCTGTCACCTTAGTAGGGCTAGCCAATCAACAAAGGCTTGCACTTTTTCTTTCATTCATCAAAATCTGACCTTCGCCAATTCTGTGACCCAAGAAAGTGATTTGCTCTCTTGCAAACTCACACTTTTCTAGTTTCACGTATAATTTGATTTCCTTAAGCCGCTAGAATAGCTTTCTCAAATGCACCTCGTGCTCACTGAGAGTCTAGATGTACACTAAAATGTCATCTAAATAGACAACTACAAAAATATCGAGATAGTTAAACAAGAGATCATTCATTAATTTACAAAATGTTGTGGGGGCGTTTGTGAGCTCAAATAGCATTACAAGAAATTCATAAGAACCATAACAAGCTACACATGTGGTTTTTCCCTCATCACCTTCCGTGATCCGAACTTGTCAATAGCCTAATCTGAGGTCGAGCTTTGTGAAGTACTAAGCCTTTGCCAATCTGTCAAACAAGTTAGTAGATAAAGGAATCGGTTACTTATTTTCAATGGTTACCTTATTTATAGCACGATGATCCACAAACATACGCAATGATCCATCATGTTGTTTCTGGAGCAAAACAGGTGCACCATACGAGGTCCTCAAAGGCTAAATCATGCCACCATCCAGCAATTCTTTCAACTATTTCTAAGTTCCAGCAATTCCATAAGGGCCATCTGGTAAGGGACTTGGGCGGGAGGCTTGGCCCCTAGCATCAGTTCGATCTTATGGTCAATGGGTTATCAAGGAGGCAACTCCTTAGGCAATTCTAAAAGCATGATGTCTCTTAATTCCTTTAGTACTACAGTCACCGAACCAAGAACTTCAACATTCTTTCCTTCATGAATTTCTACGAACTCTGCAAGGTATGTCTTTTGTCCCTGTTTAAGTCCTTTCTTCAACTGAAGAACCAACACCATCTCAGCCTTGCCATGTTTTCCCTTATTTTCTTTCACTGCATGCATAAAGCAGGGCTATTTTTCTTCCAAGATCATAAGTCCACCCAAACGAGGAATTAGGGCAGCCTTAGCTTTGAGGAATAAATCAATCCCAAGAATTAGATTGAAATCATCTAATGGGACACAATGTAAATTGCATTTGCCCTTCCATTCATCGACTTGTAGCAAGACATCCTTAACTATGCCTTGAATTCTTTGAGACTCACTACTAACTGCTTTTATCACTAGCATCATATATCAACTTTAGTCCCAATCTAGAGGCCTCGTTAGTCGCTACAAAATTATGTGTGGCTCCACTGTCCACCATTGCCTTCACCCGGATTTCATTAACCAGCACATGAATATGCACCAAAGTTTTCTAAGTAAAGGTCTCACTGCTAATCGCATTTAGAAGCTACAGTGGATTCACTCGGGATGGTGAACCTGAATCAGTATTGGCCTTGTCGTCAACAATGACCAAGGTAATAAACTTCTCTCTTTTAGGGTAGTCCTTGGCTCAGTGAGGGCCATTATAAATGAAACAACCCACTAGCCTTGTTGTTTGCTACATAAACTTTGTGGTTGTCTCCATAGGTTTCGGTTCTACAACATCCTTTCTGTTTTTCTAACCAACCTTCTCAGTGAAAGAAGGTTTTCCCTCCGCCTTAGACTTTTTACCCCCATTTGTTTTGGAATTGTGCATGGTGTTGATGGCACTACTCATCTTATAGTCCACCCAGTCATCATAGTCGGGTAGTTCACACACTCCTTACCTCCTGAGTTCTATCTGTGCCCACCTTTGCAATCCTGATATAAAGTTGAACAACATGTCTTCATCTGACATGTTACTTATATCCAACATTAGATAACTAAATTCTTTCACATATTCCCTTATCAAACCAGTTTGCCTTAGTCACTTCAAGTACTCTCTTGCAAACCATGTTGCATCAGAAGGTAAGAATTGATCATTTAGTTCCTTTCTAAGGTCTCTCAGACAATGATTAGGGGCCTTCCTGACCCCACGTCATCGCCCATCTAAATGTGCCACCATAACTTCGCATCACCAGAGAGGTACATGCTTGTTATGGATACTTTCTCACCATCTAGCACATGAGCAGCCTTAAAGAACTGATCCATATCCCACAATAAATTTTCTAGTTCCTTTGCATTTCTAGCACCCCCAAACCATTTTAGTTATGGTACACGTACCTTAGGATGGGCATCCGACACCGTAGAGGGACATTGAGCCACTACCTTCTTAAGGATAGTGACTTCTACCCCCTAAAGACTGAACTATCTTCTAGAAATCTGCCATCAGTGCCTACATATCATATTTCAAGCTATCAATCTTTTTCCTAGCATATCGATCGCTCGATGCCATCAACCCACATTGCAATGATCTCATTCCTAATCAAGTCAACCCGCCTTGCCACAGTGTCTTCGTCATCATGCCATTCTCCCAACAATGTTTCCAATTGTGTCATACGTTCTTTCAATGTTTCGCTAGCCATCTTACTATGCTCGGATACCATTTGTCACACCCTTGAATTATGGCTACTAATTTTTCGCCTGGTGGATGTGTGGTGCTAAGTCAATTAGCCAACCTTCTCGAATATGTCTCACAAAAGAAACGTATATGAGACTTAGAGTTTTTACAGGAATTCAATCACAACTTGTATTTCAACAAAACTATTAAGTGTTACAATACAACACTTTTCTCATAATATAAGAAATTCAACTTATTACAATTTCACACTCTCTAACCCTTTTAACAATGGTGACATGGTCTTTAAATAGACCAAAAGTACCCCTTCTTAACAGTTGCCTCCTTCCAGGGTTTTAATTCAAATTCAAGCTCTCATGGACTACAACCTAGGTCCTAGCCTTAAAGCCTATGGCTTAGCCCATGCTCTGATCCAACTACCACCTATTTGGAATAGGTGCTTCCTCATAATAGTTTGGAACTCCTTCCTTATCAAATTCCCTGGTTTTGCTTCAAGCCAAGCAATGCCATGCAAAGCATTGGTCCATGCACTACCATGCAACAAAGCCACCATCAATTGATCATCTAAACAATGGCATTGCCCCCATGGTCACCAACCGATGTGCACGGGCATTGAGTGCCCCCGTGCCAACACAAAAAAGAGGATCTGACTCATGCATCCTTCCCTTAATGGAGCCAAGCTAAACACCATCTCATCAAGTCATCGCTCCCCCTTAAAGAGCATTATGAGTCGATCACATTTTTCCTTATGTAGACATCAAGGTGTGCTAAGGAGGCATAATGATATATTCTTTATCATTTTGAATTAACATTCTACCCCCTCAATTCTCCCTTTGCTTCTCTATGAAAGCTGTTCATGCCCTTGTGGTGCATCCGATCACCTATTGCCTTCCTTCACTAGGTGCACTCATGGGTGTAAGGTATACCTATGAGACCCTTTTCTTTGATCAACGGTCTATGCATCCAAGGGGGTAATAACATGTTAGAGAAGTGTTCTAAAGGCAATCACCTTTAGCACTTATTATACATCTTATATTCATTTATAATAAACGCATCTTCATTTCTTTGATGTTCATTTAATATATGAATTGATAGCGATATTAAATCAAATTAATGAAGTCCTCGATACATTACCTAGCATAAAGAAAATCATGATGGTGATCATGATAATGAGATTCCTATCATGTGTAATTATGTAGTATCTAAATTATTAATAGTCATAGGATCAACAAGATTGGACATTGTTGATCCGGATAAACTAGCACATGTTGTACTCCTTTATTTGATCAAGCAGTTGGTCTCATAAATTGTGATCATTGTGATGATTAGAGTAAACACGTGGATGCTTGCTAAGAGTAGTCAAGTACACCAAAGACCCTCTATGAGATAATCATATGGATTATCTATTCAAACATTAGTGATAGTCTCATCATGGCAATGGTACAAGTATCCTCAGACTTGAGGTGCTCAATGGTATCTTGGATATTGATTCTATACTTTGACTTTGATCCTTATTGCCTCAAGAGAGGTTTCTCGTAGGGTGATGATTGGGTATAACTTGAGGTATTCAAAGATAATTGAGTAGCCAATAAAGGATTCACCACTCCTGATAGAAGGAGGGTATACCCTAGGACTCTTATAGAGATCATTACTCAAAATCTCTAGCCAGGGTGATAATTCCATGAAGAGAGTCTTCAGTGGCATACTTTATGAGTAATGGATCTCGGAGACAAGATAAATACACTTGGGATAGTTCATCTAATGGGAACAGATGCATAGTTCATGCTCTAAACCAAGTCGGGTATAGTATGGAGTGAAAGGATAACATTGCACAACATATTGCATATGGAAAGATTTGTAGGCAAACCCTTGACTCTTCGATCAATTAGGGGTTACGATGTGTTTCTAGATACCGCTCATGACTTGCTCGAATAAAAGGGTTGTTTCAAGTGTCCAACATAACCGGAAACCTAATGGGTCACACACTTAGAAGAAGTGTAGAAGAAGAAATTTGGTCTTGGATTGGATCCAAAATGAATGAGAAAGCTTCAAATTTGGATAATCTTGGGATTCGATGAATCTGAAGGCCATATGGATGGTTCCATGAGTCATTGGGCTCGTATATGAACTAGAAGCTTACAAGGAGCAAGCCCTAATGGGCTCAAAGTCACATGGCGGAGTACCCTTCTTTATTGAGGGGTATCTTAGTCTTTTTGGATGGAAAGGGACTAATATATAAGCTTCATATCAGACCCTAGCCGTCACACACATGTTCTGATACAGAGAGAAACGTTGTCTCAAGGTGCTCTCTCTCTCTCAAACGTCTCATTCTCTTATTCTAGGTTTTAGCTAGCACCAAAACCTTGAATCAACCCATCCCTTAGAGGCCTTCTTCAATCTTCTTCGTGTGGATCACCATTGGAGGTGATGCACTTAAAGCACTTGTGTTTGGTTGCTATCCTACGCCATTGATTCATCACCTAAGATCGAAAACTACAAAGATAACGATTTCTTTCCCTTTTATGGAATGGGTTTTTCGATTTTGGTGAACCAAAGGATCCCTTAGGTTGGATATCTCGATCAAAGTTTTATTTTTCCACTTTTCCATTTGATATGATGCTAGATCAAGACCCAATAGTGGTATCAGAGCCTTATTAGCTTCATCAAAATCGAATTTTTGTATGGTGATGTGCTGATTTCGACATCTAGGGTTTTAGATGTTCAAAATTCATTTTAAATATTTAAAAATTGATTATGGTAAGCTTTGTTCATATAATCTGATCATATGATTTTATTTGATGATTATAATGAAAGATAAATTTGTTTGAATGCAATCCAAATGACAAAATTTGTTTTTTTAAAAGTGTTTGTAGATTTCTAGGGTTTATAGAACCCTGACTGTGCATCTTTCTTTCTCTAGTGATATGATCAATTAGATTTGGTTTTTATCATGATTTCTTTATGAGATCATAAACTAGACTCCTTAAATAAAATTTCCCATCCTTTTGGGTGATCATATCATTTCCAGAAAATTTTATAAAATTCATGAAATCTAGGTCTGCAGTTTTCTCAGTTTTCTAGGGTGTTCTGGAAGCAATCCACTATTTTGATTTTTTGAAAATCCCAGGCTGTGTTTTTTGGGAGTTAAATTTTTTGAAATTATCTAAACTTCCTAAAATTAATTTTAGATACTAGAATTAATCAAATTAGATTTTATTTGTATTTTAAAAAATTCATTAAAGTGACTATCTCTATAAAGCTGGGTTGCAGTATGGGGGCACCTATTTTTTAAATTAGGTTTTGGGATAGCAAATCTTGGTTCCAGCTCTTAAGCCTTCATTTTTATGAAACTTGAGGATGTTAACTTTATGTAGGAGGCATGTGAAATATGGTTTATAATTAAAATATATTTTTTAGGGATTTTTGAATCTGATGACGCATTCTGGTATGACTCAAACAAAAATCAACATGCCTAAAATTTTTGAAATGTTCAAAGGCATCAACTAACATGTTATGAAGGGTGAATTAATTATGGAACATAATATTTTAATTAATTTAAATTATAAAATTTGTGAAATAGACAATTGGTTAAAACTATGCACAAGGCAATCATGGGCCAAAGAATTAGGCTAAAATGCTGAATTTTGAAAGTTAGATATCATATTACTAGATATATGCTAAGGGTGTATGTATAAGCATGATGGTTGGTAAAGGATTGAGCCTAATGTAATTGAGCATATTTTTCTTTAATGGTAAACAGGGCATGCGAGTCCCTGCCTCTCTATCTCTCTCTCTACTGTCTTCTCTTCTCATCTCAATCCCCTCAAATGTAACTTGAGGTCTTCTCTTGTAAATATAATTAGATTACATAGGTTTAGGATAGATTGAAGATGTAAAGGAGTAAAGACGAAGGAGCAAGGCTTAGAATGAGGGACCATGAAGAAGGACACCATGAAAGAAGAATTGTAATTTTTGAATTGTAATATATTTTTCAATGGGTTGTAATTCATGCATATCCTATGTAAGACCTAGTGAATTCCTTCATGGCTCGAGAAATTGACATTAGAGAAGTCCATAACCATGCCATGTAGTTAGTGAACTATGATTATATTGTTTCATATGATAAAAAAACTAAAAATGAATGCTTATGATTAATAAAATGATGAAACTTAAATAAGAAATCCCTTATTAAATAACATTAAACCTAATGTCTTCCATTAATATGACTAGAACCAGAGTTCTTTTAGAGATGTGGTTGTTGGGTAAACCCAAGCTCTTTTTACATGAATATGTTCAAACTATGGAAACATGTTTTTCAGATTAATGGGTCGAGTTTAACTAAACTCGTTAGTTTGTTGGGTAAACCCAAGGTCAATGGGCTTGGAGACAAGTTGAGTAGTGTATATATGAGATGTACACGTGTGAAAGAGTTGATAACCTGATGTGGTGCATACATCAATAAGTTGATAGCATTGGATTCGATAATTTCAAGTCGATGCAATTGGTATGTAAGATACCTACCTTTAACCCGAGGTGACTTGTTAGGTAAACCCAAGGTCATTAAGGTGAGATTGGATATCGACCCACTAGGAGAACATCCATATAGGTTATGTTGGGTTCATAATGAGGGCTATGAATCTGTAATAAAATAATGGGAGCCATAGTACTTTATTAAAGACGTAATAATCTGTATTTTAAGTACAATATCTTTTTTACATATAGGTTGCTAAAATCAACATCATGTCTTTAAACGTGAATCTACGATCCATTTTGGATAACAACAAATTGATAGGCTCAAACTTCTAAGATTGGTTTAGAAACTTGAAAATTGTTCTCGAGGATGAAAATATAGCCTATGTCCTTAATAGGCCACTTTCCCAATCCCCATTTGTTGATGCATCTGATAGTGATCAGAGTGCATATCATAAGCATATAGTTGATAGTAAGATAGCGAGTTGTATCATACTTCCATCTATGACCACTGAGCCTCAAATGCAGCACGAAACTATGGAAGCATATGACATAGTCATCCATCTTAGGGAGCTATTTGACAAACATGCGAGATTCGAAAGGTTAGAGATCTCAAAGCTACTCTTTAGCACCTAGATGCAAGTGGGGACATCTCCCGTGCAGCATGCAATGAAGATGAATACTTACATTGAGATTTTGTAATGGACCATGGATTATGTATAGACTTGATTATGTCCAGCCTAACAGATAAGTTTGCGTTGTTCGTTCTTAGTTATCATATGCAAAGCAAAGAAACCTCTATTACAGAGTTGATTAATCTACTCAAGACAGTTGAGTTTGCCTTGAAAAATGAGGCCAAAACTGTGATGGTTGTGGACTCTTTTGCTTCTAAGAAAAGTTAAAAAGCATGAAGAAAAAAAAAAGCCCATGAAAGCAAAGGGAGGTGTAACCAAGAAGAAGGTCAATGAGGCAGCACCAAAAGGCACTTGCTTCCATTACAGCCAAGATAGTCACTAAAAGAGGAATTGCAAAACCTATTTAGGGTTCTTGAAGAAGAAAGCATCGAATACCCCATCTACTTCATGTATGTTTGTCATTAAGGTTAATACTGTTTCTAATAATAATCAATGGGTATTGGATACCAATTGTGGTTCTCACATATGCACTAATTTGTAAGGACTAAGGAACAATAGGCAGCTTAACAAGGGAGAGTCAGATTTGCAAGTTGGTAATGAGGCAAGAGTTGCTGCTTTAGCCATAGGGACTTATATTCTAACACTTCCTAATGGACTTATTTTATCTTTGAAGGATTGCTATTATGTACCAGCTTTAACAAATAACATTATTTCTATTCCTAGTTTGAATAAGAAAGGATTTTATTTAACATTAAGTGACAATAGTAGTTCTATTATGTTAAATTATGTGTTCTATGCTTATGGTACATTATGAATTGGTATATACATATTAGATATGTCTAATCCAATATTAACTGTCCATGCCAACAAACGATCAATAACAAGATAATGTGAATCCCTTATATTTATGGCATTGCCGCCTTGGCCATATAAATGAGAGACGCATGGCTAAGCTACATAAGAGTGGAAACTTAGGGTCATTTGATTATGAAGCACATGACACATGCGAATCTTGTTTATTAGGCAAGATGACTAAGTTCCCCTTTAAGGGAAAGGGTGAGAGTGCTAGTGGGCCTTTAGACCTAATACATACGGATGTATGTGGTCCGATGTCTACACATGCCAAAGATGGTTTCATCTACTTCATTAGCTTTCTAATGACTTTTCACGGTATTGGTATTTGTATCTTATGAAATACAAATCAGAAGCCTTTGAAAGTTCAAAGAATTCAGAACTGAATTGGAGAAAAAACTTGGGAGAAGTATTAAAACACTTAGATCCGATCGAGGTGGTGAATACTTAAGTCAAGATTTTTTGGATTATCTTGTAGATCATGGAATTTAATCCCAATGGACTTCACCTTACATGACACAACACAATGGTGTAGCTAAAATGAGAAACCAAACCTTGTTAGACATGGTGAGGTCTATGATGAGTAAGGCAAACTTTCCCAAGTCCTTATGGGGTGATGCACTTGAGACTATTGTTTATATCCTAAACAGAGTCCCATCAAAGTTAGACAATGTTACTCCATATGAGATATGTACTAACAAGAAACCCTATCTTTCTCACATGAAAGTATGGGGTTGTCCAGCTTATGTGAAGCGGATATTGTCAAACAAGCTAGAAGCTAAATCTAACAATTGTCTGTTTGTAGAATATCCTAAAGAAACAATTGGATATCAGTTCTACAACTCTTTGGAACAAAAGGTGTGTGTTTGAAAGCATGTTGTTTTCTTAGCGAAAGAGTTTCTTCTTAGTGGCATACTTTATGAGGTGTTGTGGCATTCCATGACATATACATATGGAAAGGTTCATAGTCAAACCCTTGACTGTCTAGTCAATTAGGGGTTATGAGGTGTTACTAAATATCATTCATGACTTGCTCGAATCAAAGGATTGATTCAAGTAGCCAACATAACCAGAAACCTAATGGATCACACACTTAAGAAGTGTAGAAGAGGTAATTTGGTCTTGGATTGGATCCAAGTTGAAGGAAATGGTTTTGGATTGGATCCAAAACGAATGAGAGAGCTTTAAATTTGGATAATATTAGGATTAGATGAATTTCAAGGCCATATGGATGTGTCCATGAGTCATTGAGCTCGTATGTGGGCTAGAAGCCCACAAGGAGCAAGCCGTAGTTGGCTTAAAGTCACATGGTCAGCCACCTCTCTTTAATGAGGGGTATCTTGCTCTTTTTGGATGGAAAGGGACTGATATATAAGCTTCATAATAGACCCTAGCCATCACAAACATGTTCTAATACAGAGAGAAACGTTCTCTCATGGTGGTCTTTCTCTCAAACATCTTCTTATCTGATTCTAGGTTTTGGCTAGCACCGAAACCTTGAATCAAGCCATCCCTTGGAGGTCTTCTTCAACCCTCATGTGGGTCACCATTTGAGGTGCCGCACTTGGAGCATTCGTGTTTGGCTACTGTCCTACGCCATTGATTCATCACCTACACCAAAGGAGGCTAAAAACTACAAAGGTAATTATTTCTTTCCCCTCTATGGAATGGATTTTTCAATTTTGATGAACCAAGAGATCCCTTGGGATATATATCTCGATTAAAGTTTTATTTTTTCATTGTGCCATCTAACATGATGTTGGATCAAGACCCAACACAACATACTATATTAATCACAAATGAATTGATTGTTGTTAATATATAAATATTTACTAATAATAATTGCAAAAATAAATACTCATTGGTAAAAAAATATAGTTGCAACACATTTAAACCATTACAAATGAATAATTGATATGCTTTATCTTAAAAATGAATGTGCTTCTACATAAATAAAAACTTTTGTAAACAATTTTTTTTTCAAGAATATTACTACTTACTAATAGAGTATTATTATAATGAAATTGTTCCACAAGTGATTACTGTTTTATGAAATTTGAATTTTTTTTATTGTTATATTATAAATATGGTCTAAGTAGTGAATAATTAAATTTACAACGTTTTTTGAGTTTCATACAATATCTATGGAGAACATTTATTTTAATTATAATAGTTTTGAAATGTTAATAGTTTTTGCAACTACTTTTTTATTGTCTATTTTAGAAAAATATTGATGAAATATAGTAAATATTTGTTAAGGACAAAAATATTTGTTTTCATGGGTAGATTGTGTTATATACGCAAATATAAATGAATATTCTAACATAAAACATTAATGAGTCTCAAAATTGATCACCTCATTAAAATATTGATAAAATTCTAAATAAATGATATAAAAATTGACATAAATAAGTGTGTGCTCCAAGTCACAGTTCTTGATGTTCAGACTATGATCTCTTTTGTACTTTTGTGTAGTATGTCCGAACTCCCCCTATAGGACATAGTGTGTGTAGAGCATATATAATATATTTGGTTCAACAACTTGCCTACCTTTATGAGGCTATGCCCAAATGCAAATATTTCCACTAATCTAATTCGAGATTTACAATTAGTCTTATGCGGTATGAGACTCCGTCTCTACCCACAACCCTTTTTGAAACCTAATCACTCCTAATGGAATTTAGAATGAACTCCCTCCATTCCCCTCACTACAGAATCGCTCCCTCATACCCACATTACGTCAATATAAGATGAAGAAAATAAAGAGCATCATCTTTCACCAAAGGTGAAAGGCTTTTAACGTGTAATACCTCAATTAAGTATCTGCATTTCGCACTCTCTCAACATGTTCGGACTTCACTTGTTCTTCTTCAAGCTCTGCTCTTAAAATCCGTAATGAGAACTCCCAATGCCCTAAATTTATAGCCTTGCTAATTAGACATGGAAGTCTAGATACGGTTGGATCATTCTCCTAATATGACTCCAACTCTACCTTCTATTTTTTGTTCTTTCCTTTAAGTTGTCACAGCATAAATAGGAAATTTGGTGATCAAGAATCCCCATCATAACATCCATAAATTTTACTTCAATCCTCGGCGGCAACGCCAAAAACTTGTTGAGACCATATTTAATCAAGTAATCAGCAACGGCGCAAAAAACTTGTTGAGACCATATATAAAAATAAAAACTATTTTCTGTTGTTGTCTATAATAATTATGTTAAAAAATGGTTTTAGTCTAAATCATTGCAAGTGTACAGGTCATACAAGTAATAAAGTGGACTTTATAAGTCCGGATATCATTCTCATAGGGATTGATTAGAAAATCTAAAAATCAACTACCCCTACTACTTAAGATCATTGCTATTTGAACCTCTAATTTCCATAAGAGGTTAAACTTTCAAGAATAGAATAAATTGAATGAAAAAGTTTTCTATATACTGTTCTATAAAAAAAAATTTTAAAATACATGGATTAGAGAGTTCATTGAATTGAAATAACACTGGGAAAGAAATCAGTGTGATGACTATCAATTTGCAAAGTTCCCAAAGAAAACACAGTTAAGGTCATGAACACTAGAATTGTCCAAAAGCAGGGAAGTGTAGCCTTGGAATGCCTCTTGACACTACACATTTCACTCTCTAGAATACCATATTCCTAAACCAGGTCAATGGATCTGAAGAGCTACTTATAGAACTTTATTCTCTTTAAGATCTAACTGTTTTTCCTTCTCAATATTTCACAGCCATCTCTTAGGACTGGAAATTGCTTGCCTCCATAAACAGGATAATGTAAACCTTCTCCAATACAATTGGTACCTCAGCCATCAATTCGACAAAAATGCCCTCTCTCCTTGATTAGAATCTTAGCTAACACAGGATTGAGATTATTCTACCAAATTAAGGTGAAACCTCTAAGGATTAAACTGATAGATCAGTAGGCGACTCTTATGCCTCGGGAACACACTCCCATCAGCCACCTAGAGGGAACTCCAGCCAAATGTTAGAACATCACCAGTGATGTATCAAAGTGATCTTTAGAGTGCATTAGTTCTATGAATATCAGTATAATATACCCCTAAGTGATTACTCTTTGCTTTTAGGTCATCCATTCACTCAGGGGGATCTTGGAAATCAGAACACATATACAACTCTTTCTGGGTATAGAACACTTATATTCATAACAGCTCAATGTAAAATCAATACCAATTAAATTACTCCAATTTCATTCCCAAAACAGCAATAAAAATACTATAAACAACAATCAAAACAACATATGCTTCCTAGAGGGAGCTTAGTCTTCCATTACTGAATTACAAATAACAATGACTAGTTGATCAAATAAATTCATTGAAATTGAAATATAAATTGAATAAAATTGAATTCTAGAAAAATTTCCGGATTCCATTAAAGTTCAGACATAAATGAAGCTTGATTTACAATCAATCCAACTCGGAATCTCAGCTCAAATCCACTACTCTAATCCTAAAAGAAAGAAAATAAATCTATAAACAAAACTAATAAGTAAAAATAAAAATAAAAAATATATACAATGAGATTTCAGCTCCTCCAAAAAGCACAAATTGGATGAAAAAAGGCTGAAAGGCTCTTCACTCCTCCCTAGGAGCTTCTATTTATAGGCTTGTTGGGTCCCAAAACGAGGTGGAAATCACAACCTTCGGGGGAAGCCCAAGAAAAAATTTCCGCCTAAGCAGTGGATGAAATATAAGTAATAACAGAACGATGTCAAGGACGTTGAAAATCTACTGGTGTCATGACATTGAAAATCTGTTGTGGCAATTCTACATTATGAGCTACCAAGAAATGTCGTGGCGATGTCGCGACATCGGAGATGCAGTGTCTTGGATTGATTTTGGTGTCGCGACATTGCCTTAATATTACTGAACTTTGATGTCGTGACATTGTATATTCAATTCTGATCGTTTCAGTCGATGTCACGACATTGCTAACCTACTGTCGCGACATTGAGTTGATATGCTGAGTCTTGATGTCGATGTCGCGACATTGAATATATGATGTCGCGACATTGGTCCATTAATGTTTCAACCTTAGCTTCCCATATCTGATGTCTCGACATTGGGTTGTGATGTCACGACATTGCAATGTGAGATCATCAGTGTTTAGGCCTTTTCTGATGTCGTGACATTACTGCTGTAATGTCGTGACATTGGATGTTGATGTTGCTTTACTACTGAAGCTATGTTCTGATGTCGCAACATTGAGTTGTGATGTTGTGACATTGCCCTTGAGTACTGCAGTCTAGTGTGAGGTTGCAACTAATGTCGTGGTGATGTCATGACATTGGTAATTTTTGTTCTTTAAACTTCATATGATGTCGCGACATTGGTAAACCGATGTCGCAACATTGAAGTCATGTCAAGACATTCTCCACACTATGTAGCGACATTGGAAATCCTATGTCGCGACATTGAGTTGATGTCGTGACATTCTTCAGTCAATGTCGCGACATTAAGTTGATGTCGTGACATTCTTCAGTCAATGTCGTGACATTGTTGCCTTTGTTGCACAATGCTAATTTCTACTTATTTACTTTTGATTTATGCTTCTTTACTACTGATTTTTGCTTCTTTTCCTTAATTTCCTGCAAAACATAAATCTGGGTGAAGATTACATAATTTTACATTAAATTGAACTTTTAAGCCTCAAATATGCATGAAAAATGAGCTTAAAAATATATGAGTTTTAGACTCATCACATCCAAAGACAAAGAATTCGTCTATGAACACTTCCATGATATTTTCCACCAAGTCAAAGAAAATCGTCATCATGCACCATTGAAAAGTTGTTGGTGCATTGCAGAGCCCAAAAGGCATTTGCCTAAAAGAAATGTCCCATAAGGGCATGTGAAGGTAGTCTTCTCTTAGTCATCTGGGGCTATCACAATCTGATTGTAGCCGGAGTACCCATCCAAGAAACAATAATATGCATGGCCTACTAGCTTATCAAGCATTTGATCAATAAAAGGCAAGGGAAATGGTCTTTCCTAGTGGCTTTGTTTAGCTTGTGATAGTCTACGCATGTCCTCCAACTGTTAAACTATGTGGGTGGAGATCAACTCATTCTTGTTATTCTTTACCACCGTCATCCCCCCTTTCTTTGGAACAACCTACACTAAACTCACTCATGAGTTGCCAGATATTGCATTTATAAATCCCACATTGAGCCTCTTAAGCACCTCTTTCTTCACCACCTATTTCATGACTAGATTCAGCCTCCTTTGGTGCTCTATTGAGGGTTGAGCATCATTCTCTATCAGGATCATATGCATGTAGATTGAGGGATTGATTCCCTTGATGTCATCAATTAACCATGCAAATGCCCTCATATTTCTTCTCAACACTTCTAATAGTCTATGCTCCATCACTTCGATCAAAGCAATGGAAATTATTACTGGTTTGTGCCATTTTCACTCAAGAATGCATAACGGAGATGCTTGGGTAGTTCCTTAAGTGTCAACCCATCTTGTGTTTTCTGATCCTCTACCACAATCGTTACTTTTTCACTGTCCTCGAGAGGTAATATGGCTTCGGCTATATCTGGTATGGAAGAAATTTGCTCACCTTTCAAATTTGTGATCGAAAATGATCTGGTAAGACATCTCTCAAGTGGGTCCTCAATTACTAAATCTTGTATAAGCTCATCAGTTGAAGGAATCAAGCCATCCACTCTCATGCACATGGCTTTCTCATTGTCCGGGAACTTCATGCTCTAATAGAAATTGAATCGCATGTGTTATTTTCCTACTCGTAGAGTCAATTCTCCCTTCTTCACATCAATCAAATCTTGGCTTGTATTAAGAAACGTCTTCCTAGTATGAGTGACACCTCACGATCCTCTTCCATATCTAACACAACAAATTCCACAAGGAATATGAATTTATCAACTTTGACTAGCACATCTTCAAAAATCCCCTTGGGGTATGTGAGTGATCGGTCTACCATCTGAAGAGAAAGTGTCGTGGGAGTAACTCCCTAAGATTAAGCTTTTTGACCACTGAGATGAGCATCATATTTATGCTTGCTTCGAGATCACACATTGCCCGACTTAAAGTATGCTCCCCTATGACACAAGGTATGGTGAAACTACTCGGATATTTCAACTCTTCTGGGAGCTTTTTTTGAATTATGGCACTGCACTTTTTTTAGAGGCTCACTGTACCATAGTCTTCCAGCTTCCTTTTGTTCGACATAATCTCCTTCATAAATTTAACATAGTTGAGCATCTGTGTTAAGGCGTCTGCAAAAGGGATATTCACTTCCAGCTTCTTGAAGATATTCATAAATTTAACGAACCCGCTTCATCTAAATTTCTTTTTCTCGAAATCGAGGAAAGGTACCGGTGAGAGCAAAGGAAGGTTGTCAAAGAACACCATCCTACCTGAAAGTACTTTCTCCACATCCTTTTTATTTTTTTCCGACACTTCTTCAGTTCCAACTTTTCTTCCTTACTTACTTTCGACCTAAAGGCATCTTTCCCACTTCTGTAGTCACGCCCTCAGACTCCCTCAGGCTTTTTTTCTCGCATCACTAGGAACACCTCAAGACTAACTTGATAGCCAAACAACCACCCAATTTGAGTCTCCAAAGTCTTTACTATAACACCCAAGTTAGTCAAGTTAGCTTCAATGCTAGACATGCAGCAATCTTGAAAGCCAATTCTTTTCCTTGCTTCACTCATAAATACACTCATGTTCTCTTCCAAAGTGGATTGTATCTTTTAGCCTTGATAACTTGAGCTAGAA
This sequence comes from Tetrastigma voinierianum, assembly GCA_016808115.1. Classification (NCBI taxonomy): domain Eukaryota; kingdom Viridiplantae; phylum Streptophyta; class Magnoliopsida; order Vitales; family Vitaceae; genus Tetrastigma; species Tetrastigma voinierianum. The sequence continues at coordinate 234,865 of JAEQBH010001705.1, forward strand.
ACACCTTGGTTCTGAAAACCTAGAGGACCATTCTGATTGTTTCCCTGATTCCCATAGGATAGGTTCTTGTGGCTCCTTTGGCTTAGATTGTAGAAGGTGGGCAAGTTATTGTTGGGCCTAAACACATAGCTCCTATTGTTGACATATTACGCATCCTCAACATGATAGACTTGGTCACTAATTGGGACTTATGCTTGCATAAGTGCTATATGTCCCATTGTCGGCCCATTCTTTGTCTATTAACTTAGCTGATTTGTGATAGCGACTAACTAAGCCTAGATGGCTAATAGTTCGTCGACTTCCAAAACTCCAACTAGTCTTCTACCCAAACTTCTTTTAGATGCTACCTAATAGTTGTTCTTAGCCAATTCCTCAAACAACTGAAATGCCTCCATTGTTGTCTTGCTAGTAATAGACCCTCTTGAGGTTGCATCAATAGTGCTCTTTGTTGCGTAATTCAACCCATTATAGAAAGTCTGAGCTTGGAACCATGCTTGAAAAACGACGTAGCAAGTCCTTGTATATGTCTCATGCATCATAAAAAGTTTAAGTTTCCCCTTGCCTAAACTGGTTGATCTCTACTCTAAGCTGCGTTGTTACATGTGGAGGGAAGTACTTTGTTATGAAGCTGTCAACCAATGCTACCCATGTATAGATGGAACCCCTTTCTAATCCCTAGAACTAATTCTTGGCCTTGTCCTTTAGTGAGAAAGGAAAGAGCTTGATCTTGATTACACCATGCAGTACACCATTCATCTTAATCATGTCACACAATTCCAAGGATGTAGAGATGTATGCATGGGGTCTTCTGAAAGATGCCCTCCAAACTGATGTTATTGTACCATGGAGATGAGACTCGGCTTTATCTCAAAGTTATTGACATCAATCGATTGCCTCCTTATTCCATAGTAGTTCTCAGTAACTACTGGACTCCAATAGTCGCCCAAAGTATGTTCATGTGCATTCGGTACCACATCTCTATTATTATGATTCTAATTTTTAGCCATGTCTTTTACTTTGGATGACTTCAACTATCTCTATTTTCTTGATGTTCTTTCAATTTCCAAATATAGAGGGTGAAGCTCATAATCATACTTCCTATGCATATAATTCACACCTACAGCCCAAAATAATAAAAATAAAGATCAAAATAAAAATTTAGCAAACTAAAAAGAAATAAACGAAACAAAATTTCTTAAAGCAATAAAATTCTTTTTAGCTATAGTATTGGTCAATTAAAGTATTGTCTTCCCAGGCAACGATGCCAAAAACATGTTGCTCACTTTTCGTGTTATGCAATTTTTCCACAAGTGTATGGGTCAACAAGTAGTAAAGTGGACTCTATAAGTCCAAATATCGATCCTAAAGGGAAGGTGTAGGATGCCTAATTGACCAAGCACCAGGATAATCGAATCTTTTATTATCTAAGCTATCTAATTCAAGAGATGGTTGTATTAATTAAACTACACTATTAATCAAAAGCATTGGATTCGGAGTGAAACCAATGAGAGCTAAGTTGAACACACGATTTACCTCATGGAATGTGATACTAGGATCGATTGATGGTCCCTAATGCATTATTTCCTAGTTAATCCTCGAATTGGGGTTTATTAATGTATACACTTGTCGAAAGGTGAAGGTGTGGAGCCTCAACTCACGCATGTTGGCTCCACTTTCTCACTACTCATGCCCTAGTCACTTCCCAGTCCTTGTAGGATATGAGGAGCAATATTAAATGAATTCCTTCTAGGTTTTTTTTCGACCACCTCCTAGTCCTTACAATAAAAGCCCTAGACTGTGTAGAAAACCAATCACCTCCTAGTCCTTATGGTCTCAACACAATGCTGCTTGAAGATCCAGTTAATTAACATTAGCTTGCACTCTCAATTAATTTACCCTAGGGTAATTCAATTCACATAAACAGGATCAAGCATCAAACCAAATGCAAGCACATAAGCATAAATAAAAATAAGCCATGGCTTCAAAAAGATTAAGGAAAATAACACATTAGGGTCCAATCAATCTTCCCTAGATGAAAGATTTAGCTATCCATAATAATGAACAAACCAACGAATGTGTCTTTCCAAATAAGCATAGTTCAAAGAAGAAAGAGATGAAGATAAAACAAGAATTTGTTTGCAAGTTTATGTTTCGAACTCCTCTTCAATGTTGGACTTAATCCTACCCCTTTGTAGATCTTGCTTTCTCTGCGTCTTTCTCTCCAAATCCCAAACTCTCCTCCCTTAAAGTTAGGCATCCTCTTCTTTTATAGATGTAAGAGTAGGGCTTAAAAATAGAAAGTTGTGGGTTGTAGGCCGCCAGTGACTTCACGACGTGAGTAAGCCACATCGCGACATGAAGATGATGTTGGTGCATGGGTGAATCGGCCATGTCATGATGCGCCGAGTCCACGTTGCAACGTTGGATGTTACTGTCTAGAAATTAGCTTCTATCATGTTGTGACGTGACGAGCAACATGGAGACATGGGCCTTCCCTCTTAAAAGTTGGTCTCTATAACATTACGATGTGCTAGCAACGTCTTGACATGAACTAGGAGCTAGGAAACGCCTTCTATGTCAAGCCGCGACATGATGTGAGATGTCGCGAAGTTGCCCTGAACCATAAAATGATAGAAACAAACATTAAAACCTTCAAAATAATACTAACAATATGTAATTGATATGAGATTAATGACATATAAACCAATATAGAAAACACCTATCAATGGTCAATCCCTAACTACTCTTACCTTTTCTTCATCTATATGAATAACTTATGCTCCTACAATAAATTCTAGAAACACAACACATTTCATACAAAATATGCACTTCATAAGATTATAATACAACTAGTGTTCTCTCAACACACTAAGAAAAGTGTACAAGTGTTTCACATGTTCATCCAAGTTTTTTCTCTAAAATAAAATATCATCAAAGTAAATTACAACAAATTTCTATATGACAACTCGAAAAACATAATTCATTAACCTCATGAATGTACTAGATGTAGTAGTTAAACAGGAAGGCACTACTAACCATTTGTACAATCCATATTTAGTTTTAAATGCAGTTTTCCATTTGTTTCATTCTTTCATGAGAATTTGATAGTAGTCATTCTTTAAATTAATTTTAAAAAGCAATTGAGACTCATGGAATACATCAAGCATATCATCTAGCCTAGGGAAAGGATGACTATACTTTACCATTATCTTGTTAACAGCTTGTGACTCCACACATATGCGTCATGTTCCATCTTTCTTTGCGACTAAAATGAGAGGAATCAAACACAGGCTTAGGCTTTTCCTTACAAATCCTTTTTGCAACAACTCGTCCACTTTCCTTTGTATCTCCTTTGCTTCCTTGGGATTGTCTCTATAAGCGTGACGATTTCGTAGAACCTAATATGAAGTTTATTTGGTGCTCAATTCCTCTTAAATGAGGTAATCCATGGAGAATTTCTTCAAGAAATAAATCCTCAAAGTCCTACAATAGGGACACAACAACACTAACAAAGGTGGGTTAAAGTTATTAGTAGAGAAATAAACATCCTTGTCTAGAAGTACAAGTAGTTATTGTCTTGTCATTATCACACTCTTAACCTCATGTTTATCAAAAAATGCACTCAATATTTTAATTTTATCTCATTTTTGCTCACTATTCTCTTAGCTTTTTTCTACTTTTTTTTTTCACACTGTTCTCTCATATTTTTCCATTATTCTTTTTTCTTTCCAATGTCCTCTCATTTTTCCTCACTTTTCTCTTGCTCGCATTTTTGTTTTTCGCTCATTTTACACTCTTTTGTAATTTGAATATGGTCTCGTAAGCTTGCAATGGTTTTGAGAAGTGTAAAACCCGTAAAAATTTTAATTTTAAATTTTTAAAAAAAAAAAAAGAAAGGGGGCAAAACAGTAATTTAACATAATAGTCCAGAGAAAAGTTGGGATTTTTATAGATCTCGGATGATGAAACGAATTGCACCGTTGAAATCGTCTCGCGAAATCTAGCTACCTAGTCGAATTTCGTTGGATTCCGAGACAGTCGGAATTTCACGTATTTCGTAGCAGCCGGATGTCGGAGACGGCATGAGCGAGGCCATGTGGTGACACGTGACAGGCCGTGTGAGTGACACGTGGAAAGCCATGTGTCACATTGCACATCAACAAGAACTTTATGCATGTAGGACACATGCAGAGGAAGCCATGTGTGGCACATGGCATGCCATGTGTCATTATGCATGGCCGTTTTGAAACCTATAAATAGGGGGGTTCCAATTCGGGTTTATGGGGCTGAGGTCGGTTAGAGTGAGGGGGCGGCAAGGAGAAGAGGAGGAAGGAAAGAGAGAGAGAAAGGAGAGAGAGGAAAGAGAAAGGGAGGAAAGGAAAGGAGAAAGGGGAGGAAAGAAAAGAAAGGAAAGAAGAAAGGGGAGGAAAAGGGAAAGAAGGAAAAGAAAGGAGTGTTGATGAGCAACCGGACGGAGAAAAGAGCACAGGGCTGTACTCAGAGTGGTTTTCTCTACTGCAGTTATTTTACGCCTAGGGGCGTGTATTGGCCTACGAGGTTTCATCCGGTTTTTCGATGAATTTGTATGTTGTGTAGTTTGTTTGTGATTGTGTGATGGTCAAAGACTGGTTTCATGAAGTTTTAAGGCGCCCCGAAACCAAGCATTGTGTTCGAGGACATGAAAATCGACGGAGAATGGCAAAGGGGGTGTGCCCAAATTTCCGCACACCCTTGTAAATCGACCGCATCAACTTCGGACGGCCATAACTTTCTCGTCCGAACTCCGATTTGCACTTTCTTGGACTCAACAGAAAGCTTGTTGAGTCTAGAATTTAATAGAATAAAGTGATCAGCCAAAAAGTGGGCTGATCATTGGGTTAGTCATGAAGAAGTTGAGGAATAGTCACTTTTATTTTCGGAACCACATTTTTGAATCGGTTTATGGCCCAAGAAAGCAGCTTGGGGCGTGTATGGCACTGAGCAGGAGTGCGTGTTAGTTTTTTGTGTAGTGGTACAGCTAGATTTGGACTAAGTCGAGTTATTTCTAAGGCTAAGCATGGCTGGATTTATGGCCAGGAATGGTTAATGTGTGTTATTGCCATAAATTGAATAACATGCTGAATAAGTGAAATTATGTGATATATGTATGATAAAGATGGAAATAATTATATGCATTGGGTTGTATGACTGACATACTATGTCTTAGCCTAAGAATATGAATTATGGCATTACTTGCCTAAGTAATGGATGGAATTATGTTAATACATTCTTGAATGATGTGTTGACATGAATGAACTGAATGATAGAAAATATGTAGTGCATGCTTATGTGATGTACTGATTTGAATGTGTGGAATATTAACATGACTGCTTGTATGTTGATGTTGAACTAAATATATGAAATAGTGTGTGCATTAGACAATGAGTGTTCATAGCACACACATAGTGTACGGTGTAGAATGTCCTTGTAGAGGTCTTCATACATTGGTCATGGATTTGAGTGCAGTGGCACAAATTTCATTGCATTGGTGTGCGATAACACTACGTTACAGGGGTGTGTGTACATGGTACTGATTTGGAACTGCGTTGGTGCAACTGGATTTGAAGAAACTTTGAAGAATCAACTAGCTAGAGAACCTCTTGCAACTGGAATCAAAGTTTTAGGAGTTCAACATCATCTATTTCGTTTTGTATCTCTAATTTTGACTCTTTTCCTTATCACTCTTTTGATTATTATTGAGATAAACATGATTTTGATAGATTTGAGAGTTGTAATGACTAGCTAAACAATTCTCTAGAGTTTATTGTTAAAATTGATGTTTGATTTATATCATTTTTAGAATGGTTTTGTGAATGTATGCTTATGTTGATGTTGGTTGGTGTAGAACTTGGATTATTATGATTTTTCCAATTAATTTGTGTTGGGAAATGTGTGAGAGAGATTTATGAGAGATTTACATAGGGATTCCATAGTGACAACTAGAAACAATCTCTTGGGCCTTAAACATTTCATGCCAATATGTTTTAATTAAATTAATCAACTTAATCTAATCAAAGAAATTTAGGGAACTAGAAATGTCTACTACTTAATGGATTTTATTGGAGCGAGACACCAATTCAGCATTGTGTGAAGACCATAAAGACTTAGCGGTGATCTATTTAAGCATAGTTTGGGTAGTTCTATTGTATGGACTTAGTTGAGACTAATAGGACACCAAAGGAAAAACCTGCCTTAGAAAAGCACCACATTCAATGACCTAGAAGCACGTAGTGGTGAATAGGAAGTTGGTGTGTGAAACTGAGGGGAGACACAAGAGTGTAAACCTCATACCCTATTCCTTGAACCGACATAAGTATACGTTCACTTAACCCGTGCTTAATACATATAAATCAAAATGCATTAATTGAGACAATTAACCCTAGTATCTTATGAGTCTTAAACTCATCTATTTTTAATCCATTTTTCTGGCTTATTTTTAATATATTCAGATCTGTTTTAATGCCAAATTATGGATTATTCACCAACTTTGTGTTTTGCAGGTTTTAATTTAAAAATGAGAAAATTTAAGCAAGAAAGAAGAGAAAAATAGCAATTGCAGCAGTTTATGTCACGATAGAGTTCGGTGTGTCATGACAATGTTCAAGAAAATGGCTAAAGAAATCTGTCACGACAAATATTTCTTCTGTCGCAACACAAAGGAAATGAATATAGAAGAAGAGCTAAGTCGCGACAAATGACAGCATGTCGCGACAAAACATGAGAAGAATGTAGCAAGTCAGCTGAGACAAAGAGAGATAATGTTGCAACAAGGTTTCTTATGCTGGATGTCAAAACCAGGAGGAACCTATCGCGATAGAAAAACTCCTGTCGCGACACTAGAAACAGGAAGAAAGCAGAGATTCTATCGCAACAAGGTATCTTATGTCGTGACAATAAATTAAAAAGCAATACAGAAAGAATACTGCGACATATCAGTTTATGTTGCAACATAAGGAAAAATATAAGGCAGAATCTATGTCGCGACATAAAATCTCCTGTCGCGACACTAATTATTGCAACTTGGAAATCCTGCTGAGACATTGTATGAAGAAGTTATGTCGCGATAAAGTAATGAATGTCGCGACACTATAAGACAAGGTTTCTGGTCCCGACAGAGATATTAAGGTCGCGACACATAAATAAGTTGAACACGGATAAATAAGGTCGCGACAAACTTTTCCATCCGCGACAAAGATTTCAACACAAGGAAGAAAAGTCTTGTCACGACATAACAGAACTAGGTTGCGACACAAAGATGAGCTGAAGGCAAAAAGTCTTATTGCGACTTAAAAACTAGGTCGCGACAAAAAACATCTACAACTAAATATAGACTATGTCGCAACACCAAAATGAAGTTGCAACAAGAAATCAGGTTGAGAGGAGACAAGACTCTATCGCGGCAAACTTTCTTGGTCGCGATAGGAATGCTGACAATACAAGAAACATTGTTGTAACAAGAACCAATAGAAATGCTGTCGTGACATAGAAGTGAGTGGTCGTGACACAATTTAAAGAAGTCGATAGAAATAATGCCGAACACAATTGTCCATATGTCTAACATAATTCTGTTCCAAGAACACACATGAGAATGTCGCGACATAGAATGGAGCAAGAATCTACGTACCTCAGAACAAAGTATTATCAAAGAAAGATTCGCCAATGAGAGGAAACCGGCTGCGACGTAGAAGAAAGATGTCAAGAAACAAAGATCGTCATAAATGTAATGTTAAGGTCGTGAACAGAAAGAACAGAACAAAGACCAAACTCGTCATGACAATACTTCAAGTCGCCACTACAATGCAATCCTGGGCCAGACTTTCGATCCACAAATGGCCTCGACCGAAATAGCCCAAACTTCTAAGGCCTCTATAAATATAAACATTTGAGGAAAGTTGCAGGCAGCCAATGCAAAAAATCAGAGTGAGATCTGGGGAATGAGAGACTCTTTGTATTATATTTTTCTTTTCTTTTATTTTTCTTTTTATTTTCTTTTCACGATTAGAATTAATGTAGGATTTCAATTTATTTTGTCTGACTGTGTTGTTAATTGTTATGTTTCAGCTGAGTTTATTTTATGGGAAGATCAATTCCTAGTTTACTTATTTAGTGAATTTAACAAGCTCCAGAAGAAAAACTAGAATTTATTTTTAGTTACTTCAGTTTTACTTGAAATTCCTCTGACTTATTTCTGTTTACCGAGATTCACCCTTCGGAAACCCACTTCCTACCGGGAAAGATCCACGTTAGCTATATCTTTCCTCTTACAATTAGAAGTGATCTCTTGATTGAGAATCTCAATCTATTTAGCTGGTGTTGTTCATAGCTGAATGATTCACATTAGTAAATTTATACCCACTAAGGACCTATATTCAGCCTCTTATTTTGAGGCCTCTCCTGAGTGACACGAGTTGAGATTCCCAAGCATGATGCATTACTTAAGGATATGAATTATTAGGAAGAATCTGGTCGAGCTCTAAAGATTACGCTGATAAATCATCAATTTCACTAAGTGAGCTTGAGAATTATTTGAGATTCGAATAATTTAACTCACTGTAGATTTTTCCTCAGCTCCTGAAATGATCTCATCCTGTGTTAGCTTAGATCTAGTTCAAGGAAAGAGATAACTCTTTAAGATCTCCAAGATGAGATACTATTCCATCTGGGAGATTCAGCAAATGTCTGTCTTTAAAGCAATAAATCAGCCAATATAAGAAAGCTGGTATAAAGTATTGAAAAGAAAATATAAGATCTTAAGGTAGAAAACTGACATAAGTAATCAAGGATACATGTTTTAACAGAATATGACTTTCTAATCAAGAAATATATAGTGCTGAAGAGATCCAAACTATATCACTTTTACCTCATATTTTTAGATCTAAATCCATGAAAATAGTTAGAATTAGATTATAGCTGTGTGAATTGATTATTTCTACAAACAAGGAACTTAATGTTTACTTCCAAAGAATAACTGCTCAACAATAGTCCAGATTTTAAATTTCCTTTATTATAGATGAAACTTAAGTAGTAGAATTATAACTTGAAGTTTAATGTAAATTTCATGAAATGGAAGTTCAAATAGTGAACCTGAGTAGCAGCTAGGGTAGTTGAAACTTTAAATTCTTACCTAAAGAATAGTTATCCAAACTTATAGTCCACTTATTAACGGGTAATGAATTCGCAATCTGCAATATTTTGACCAAAACTAAATCTTCAATGAATTCAATGACAAATCATTTTTATTGTGAACACATATGTTCTTTAATTTTAAGTACAAGTTTTTGATAATTTTTAATGAGGATTAGATAATAGTCTTGGGCAATGAGAAAAAATTTAATTCTATACAAATTGGGTCATGTATCTTTCACCTCGGAAGCCTTTTCTTTTGATTTTGATTCATTCTTTACAATTGAGCATCACCTTCTTCTTGTTTTCTACTTGTTTTGTTTTTGAAAATCCTTTCAAATCATTCATCTAATTCTTTATAGTGAAAATATCTAATAATCTGGGCATTTAATCCTCATCCAAAACCTCTTTCCTGTGGACTATGATCAGCATTTGGAAGCTACTTTATTACTTGTGGGACCCGGGAATGGTATATTTGAAAATCATTTTTATATACCACGACAAACACCTTAACAATCTTCATCTTGATATTCCCAAATTATCATCTTCCCTTTTCATTTCAAATTGTCCACCAGTATCTCATTTGAGAGAATCCTCGCTCTATTATCTTCATCAAAGCCTTCTGTAATGCATTAAACACTATTTATGTCTTTCTTCCCTTGGTTGAACTCTCCTTCTCTGATGCCCATTCGGAGTGTTTTATGACTGATCCACTTGGGTATACTCAATCTAATATAATCTTACATGAATTTGATCCATCCCGACTGTCATTATCCTCCTCATCTCGTTCATTAGAGCCTCCCTCATAGACTTAGAATCAAACTTATTTTCATTGCTAGATATCTTTTTTTCTCTTTTTTTTTCAAAAACAATAATGAAAAGAATTGAACTTTGCACTACCTCACGTGTTTCCACTTTGAAAAATTCACCTATATGGAGCCACCCTTTATGCTCAAATTTCACTTACTCTTAGCACTCAAAGCCGTCAACTAATCTCATGTTCTTGATAAATAAAATAAAAATCAAAGATAAAGATCAACGAGCTGATGGTGGTACCTAAAATCAGTACTTTTAACTGAATGTGGCAAATGATGGAATGGAAAAATGATCAAAGATACTCACATAAACAAGTAAACTCGAATATAAACCAAGTGATATATGAAAGAACACTTAAGAAGAAAGTGATTTGATAGAGACAAAATTTCAAACACCTTATAGGCAAAGAATCATTCTTTCCGAATTACAACACACATCCTTTTAATATTATTATTATTTTCTCTTGATCGGGTTTAAAATAATGGGCACGCAGGCCCAGAACACGAGCCCAAACGCCCGGCTCAAGAAGGGATTAAGAAGCAGGCCTATTACCAGCCATGGCCCTCGATGACATCCCCCAAATATAGGCCCAAAACAAGGGCCCGATTCGCCCCTTTAAAAGACTAGCAACCCAAGGAATCCGTATTAGAGGAAAACACTCAATCTCCACCAATCAGGAAAGTAAGATATTTCCTAATTATTGCCCATCAATTATCCCTTATTAATTGGTTTACGATAATGAAAGAAAATCTCTCACCCAATGGGAGGAATATCGTATCATCCTCCAACAAGGAAAAATACTATTCTGTGTCATCATCCAGCTAGGAAAATTATCATGATCATCCATTATAAATACCGTGGCACCCCATCAAGGAAAGGTATGCGCATAAGCACAAAACTTCATTCCCTAAGCGGTTGATCTTCTCTCTTCTCACGGAAAGAACTAACTTAGGGCATCGGAGAGGCAAACGGGCGGTACCCCCGCCGATCCTTGTTTCTTATTTTGCGCAGGAGCCCAACGCCTAGAGACAAGCCGGACCGCCCAAAGAATTCCAAAGATCGCCCAAATTTAGTTCGCTTGAAAAAGCATCACTGGCCGCGCCGCTTCATGGAATGACAGCCTTTACAAATAAAGTCAATTTTTAGTGACTGGGATGGTATCAACTGAACACAAGTAGGAGCCACTAATCCTCCAAGGATGCAAGACCACCAAGCGACGCGGGACAATGGACCCGAGGCACGCTAGAAACTCCAGGCTGACAATATGGATAAGGTAGAGGCACTCCGCATCATCAATCAACACTTGTTGAAAGAGCTGAGCAACCACCAGTAAATACAAAGGGCCCCTGTGGAGAGCGACAGACCTAAAAGGCCAAAAAACCCTATTACTGCAGAAGAGCAACACCTCGACCCCTCGGGTCGAGAATGCACAGGAGAAGGAGAAACTAGCCACACCAGGGAGCATGATCCTTACCAACCTTACCAACCCCCTGGAGAGGATCGCAGTGAGGAGAGGCATGGCAGGAACAACAAAGGCGATGGGCCCTTCCTTTATCAGCAGGAGATAGAGGAGCGGTCATGGGAGCAGAGGTTCAAGGACATCCAACAAGAAATCAACCACATGAAGGAAGCAGTAAAGAGCCGAGCTCCAATCACCATGGAAGCCCCAGTACAACAAACCGAATCCCCATTCACAACCGAGGTACTGCACTTCCCTCTTACGGAAAAGTTCAGAATACCGCAGATCGAGACGTTCAATGGAACAAAAGACCCCATATACCACCTCAATACATACAAAAATCAGATGGAACTGAACGGATATCAAGACCCCATACGATGCAGAGCCTTCGCTCTCACACTAAAGGGCCCGGCATTGGCCTGGTTTAACAAACTCCCTCCATCTTCCATCTCATCATTCATAGAGCTTTCCATCGCATTCGTCTCCCACTTTATGGGAGCAAGGATGTACAGGAAGCCGAGTTATCACCTTCTGACCATAAAACAAAGCTCTCAGGAAAGCCTAAGGTCATATGGTCAAAGGTTTAACGCAAAGTTGCTGAAGGCAGATATTCTCGACAAGAAGTTCGCCATTACTCGCTGCACACAGGTGGCTGGGTGCAATGAAGACCTAATAATGTTCTTTCTTATCTCAAAGAACCTCGCAAGCATGGCCGAGGTCCCGCTAAAACAGAAGTATATCAGGCAGGAAGAAGTCCTCCTGTTTAAGCAAAGGCTTTCTTTCTTCTACTCAAAAATGAAAAGAGCAAGCAACAAAAAAAGAGAACGAAGCCTCAAGAGAGACAAAGGACAGGACAGACAAGGAGGAGCAGAGAAAACAGAGAGCGGTCCCCGATAAGACGAGGGAGCGCCAGGGATCGCATGGGACCACTCTCGCCGAGTCGCAGGCGTATTCACCTTGGCAATACACCTCCAACCCCGGGCGGCGTTCGGCGCGGCGCAACATGAAAGGTTTCAAAGCCATCCCGTGATGAAGCCACCGCTAAAAGAGACGATAATTAACATCAGTGGAGTTCCAGTGGGTCAGAACATCAACAGATCGATTCAACGCAAGAAAGATTGATAACCTGATCCAACGTGGGCATCTCGGGCCGCATGCGTTCTAAGGGCAAAAGAACAGCCCACCACCACTACCCAGTCACCAACCCCGCTTCAAAGATCAACCGCTTTAGAGAAACGCGTAATTTCAGAGGGTTTCAGTAGGAGGCGGAGTCCAGCTCAGCCGTGGAAGGCCTACTTGCAAGGCAAAGATCGCATCTGGGGAACCAGAAAATACAAACAAGATCCAAACTTCCTCACGATACTACCAACTCCTTTTTCTGACTACATGGAAGGTCGCAACATCCCCATGACAACCCACTCTGTATAAAAGCCATAGTAGCCACAAAACGATCCACGGTGTGGTCCATCACAACGGAAGCCTCAATAAATGATCATCTTCACATCAACCTTCGGATAAATAATGAAGGGAGGAAGCTAGAGCTACCAACGCCTGGCTTACGGGTTCTTGTGGAGAAGAGTAATCGCCTCTAGGGCTCAGACAGCGCACAAACGGGTGCTCACTAAGAGACCCCTCAAGTGCCAGCTACAACAACGGTTATGATTTCCTTACAGTAGAAGCCCCATCGCCCACAACATGTTACTGTGGCCTCTCACGCTATATGGTGAGTCACCATTTATCACATGGCGCTATCAAAATTCCAATCCGCAAATGGAGTAGGAATGGTCCGAGAAACCAAATGATAGCTAGGAATGCGCCCCAAGATCATCAAGCAAACATGGTCGGGCAACATCTACGGATGCAGAGCTCGAAGTAGACGAGGTAACCACCCGACCTGGCCTCGGAAGAAGCTTAATAGTTGCACTTTAGCGACACAAATGTAACACCTTGTCTAAAGATAGGGTCTAACTAGCGAAGCAATCAGAAGCCCTCTCATCCATTTCTAGAGGGAACATGGAGGTGTATTCACCTCGAAAATGGAAGATATGGCGGTCGACCGTAGTGATTATCCACAAATGAACATCAATCCTTCCCTTAAGCCAAGGTCACAAAAGAGAAGGAGTTTTGGCCCCCAGAAGATAAGGCGATTAATCGCAGATCTGGGCCTCTACAAAGGCAATCGTAGAAGCAGAGTAATCTAATGGTTGCCAATGCTTGTTTCGCCAAAAGCAACGACAGGTGGCGGCTGCATCGATTGTACAGACATCAACAGGGCTACCAAAGAGAAGCCTACCTCGATTGATCTCATAGTAGGCTTACGGCCGGTCATAACCCTCACCAGTGGATTCCGAAGTTACAACCGACGCCAAGAGGACTTCTAGCCACCGGCGAGAAGACCTCATTTGTCGGGTCAGAACCCATCATATTTAAAGTAATGTTCTCTGACCGGGCGAATGTGCAGAGCCACCACAAAGTTGCATACCAAGATAACGAAACCACGTCTGAGTATTGCAGGTGTATATTAAATATGCTGCAAAACGGTAGTTCCAAGCCCACATAACCCATTTATCCGGTATGCCCAGGTCTTGAAAAGCTACACATAGTTAAAACCTAAACTAAAATTTCAGTCTTCATTGGAAGTTCTCGGGCTGAGAATAAGAATGAGAATAGAGGAAACAGATAAGAGAAGGTCATGATATGGCCTTTCAAAATGAGTTAAAGACATCTCAATGTCAAGATGGAGAATAGCCATGAGCGCTTCGTTGTGATCTAAGGCTGATAAATGTCACTTTTCTTTAGGTTCTAAAAGTCTTCAACGTGGATGCACATCGCTAGGGAGGCTGTCACGCACTCAAACCTACTCCAGCTCTCCCGTCTAGTAAGCCCTTCCGAGGGAGGCAGAACTCCCACTCTAATTCTCGGTCAAGTTTCAACCGCAAACTAGTGCCGCCCGGGTAGTAGAAATAACAGGCGTGAAACAAACTGGGGCCAATATTGCAAATGAGCTTGAGGAGCAGAGAGAGGTAACCAAAGATGGAAAATATGATCTGAAGTGGTAATACAAATGTAAACTCCCACCTTTACTTCCAAGCCATGCACCTGAAGTCCCAAACCGACATCCGATGAACCAAATACTATATAAACCATAAACCTAGAATGATAGGTGGAATATGAGCTGAGTGACTGACATCGTACAAACTGAGAGAGCCGAAGTGGCCCGGCAGGATTTCATCATGAACGAGCTCAGCGATAGTCTTAAGTGAGCTACCGAACGCGTCTTCCACTCATCTCGAGATTAACTGACTAGGGCCGCTTAATCTCCTGCTGAAGTGTGATGGCTGATCCTGAATTTCTAGACTAGATAGATACTGAATACACCCTCAGATTCTGGCTTCAAGCTCTAATAACGAGGCTTCTGATATGAGGTCAGTAGATGGATCCTAACCTCGCCTGGGTCTGGAAGTAGATCACTGAGGTAAGCAAATGACTCCCGAACCGTGGTAAAGTAGATAGAAGACCTCAAGGCCAGAGGTGAGAAATATTGATCTTATATCTCAAAAAGGCATTTGAAATGCGGAAGTTCGCCATATGGAGTTCAAGTCAAATAGCGTACCAAGAGTGAATTTCCGAGCCGATGCCTTGGAAAATCATGATAAACTCTATGAAGAAGACCCGGGATGGCACCTTCTGCAACCCTTAGTAAGCATCGGTTAACCGGAAAAGTCTCTGTGATGTCCAAACCGAAATGGATGGACCCCATCTGGATTACTGCAGATGGGGTATTGCCAAGCTTCACCCAAAGGAGAAAGTTTCAAACCTTGTGAGCGAGGTCGGTAAACACCGTCATCTGAGGGTTTTAGTAAACGAAATAGTGTCACTTTAAGTGCGAAGGGCTAAAGACGCCAACCATGCTCAGGAGGTGGATCGCGGTACAGTAAAATCCAGCATCTGCAGCTCTCGACCTCGCAGGGAAAAACATTAAGATTGCTGAGTGATGCCCAACTGACTGAGACAGTCATTATTCGCTTTATTTATCGAGCCTAGCAATAAGTTTCAAAGCCAATGTACTGGAGTATCTGGGTTTCCTGTGATTCGCGAGTTTTACTTTTCAAAGCTGACAGTCGGAGGAATTTAGCGCCTGCAGAGCTCAGTAGCTCACAAAAGCTTAACAAATCAAGAGGAAGAGGCTGGAGCCCGTAGAGGTCATCAAAGCTTAATACCAGCCTCAGAGGCCTAAAATAACCATGGTTTTTAGCTAAGTTTTCAGCTAATAACTCAAAGGGCCTTATTTCAAAGAAATTTAGTATCTAGTTTGCAAAGCTTGATACTCAAGAAAATTCACCAGTTAAGTTCTATAGGCTCTAATCAAAGTAATACTAACTCCGTCAGCATACCAGTCGAAGAGCCCAACAACCTGATTATGGAGTATAATCAAGCCAGAATAATTTTGAGCACCGGGAGCACAGAAGTTTAGTTTGCAAAGCTTAATGTACTTAAGAGGGTCTGTGCTCCGGGTCAAAGAGCCACCAAAGCCAGGTCAGAGGGCTCCGGAAAGCCCAGACAGAGCTCGCACAGTGCTGACAGCTCGTAGAGGGTCTAGCTGGGTGGAGTCATACAAGACTGTGATACACCGCTTAAGGGTCTGGAAGGCCTGAGCCTGAGTCGCTTTGCAAAGCTTAATGCTGTGGAGGGTCACGCCAGGAGCCAAGAAAGCAGATCATGGCATGGCAATCGTTTGGAGGGTCTACAGGTCATCGAGCCAGAGTCGGGGCTTTGCAAAGCTGAGGCTCAGAAGAGGTCTTAAGGTCAGAGCCTGGGTGAGGGGCTCAAGCTTGCAAAGCAGATGGGGCCGAGGTCAGAACGCCAGGAGCCCAATAGGCCTGGGCTTGTGTGCCATACCAACAGGGTCTTAGTAACTAGGAGTCAAGGCCAAACTTCAAGAGCAATCAAGAAGGGAGGTCTAACAGCCAGAGCCTGAGCTGGCCAGAAAGTTCGACAAATATTAGAGTGGTCTGGGGCTCAGAGCCTTAGTAGTGTCAGGCTTGGTAAAGCTGATAAATTTATGAGGGTCTTAGCCTCAGACCCCAGAGTCGGGCTTTTAGAGCCAGAGCCATGAAGGTCTTAGCGCCCAAGAGCCGTGAGGCTCGCTTACAGTTAACACTTTCAAGAGGGTCTTAGCTCTCAAGAGCCCAGAGGCTCGGGGACTGTGGGAGCATGAACTGGCCAGCTGTAGTTTTGAGCTCAGAGCCCAAAGAGTCCGATTAGAAGAGTACAATCGTCAGAAGGCCTGAGCGCCTGGAGCTCTCCAAGAGTCGGGCTTACAAAGTTTACAGCTCAGATAGTCTAGCGCCTCGGAGTCGCAGACAGAGTTTCAAAGAGCTTAGTTTTGTGAGCTTTAATAAGCCAGAAGGTTCGAAGCGCCCCTGTGGCTCCAAGATTTCACTATAAAGGCTTAATCACCAGAGGTCTTAAATCAGATCAGAGGTCAGATCGTATATAATCGTCAGAAGCAATCTTAATAGAGCCCAAAATAACTCAGATTATGAATAGGAATTTAGTATGCCTTTAGCTCAGGAGCCAGTCAGCTTTACGTGCCATAGTTCCAGAGTCTGAAGTCCGGATTCAATAGCTTAGTTTTGAAAGACAAATAAGAAGAGGGTCTTAATTAAGCCTAGTAGTTTAGCTTTCACGCTAAATAAATTAGAGGTCTTATCAGGGACATAGTAGCTAGCTCGTAAAGCTGAATAACCTGTGAGGTTCTAAAGCGCCCGTATTTCAGAGCTCAAATTGTTAACCGCCAGAAGGCCAGCTCTCTTAGATCGAGTTCTTCGCTTGCAAAGCTTTAATGTTTACAGGGTCTAATGCCTGTGAGCCCAAGATCAAGCCAAAGCCTGAAAGCAGCCAAGAGGTCTTGAGTCTGCAGAGCCTCCCGGGTGATTACTTGCAAAGCTAAAAGCCTAGGGGTCTTAACTAGAGCTCAGTAGCCCGCTTCAGAGTTTAGCTGAACTTTCTGAAATTTTTTATCACCAGAGCCCAAAGATGGGGCCAAAGCTAACAAACAGGAGTGGATCTCAGCCGCCTGATCCCAGAGAGTTTGATCATGACATAATCGCTTCGGGAAGGCCTGGCGCCCGGGAAGCCTGGGCAATGGGGACATGTGAGGCAACCGTCGGGAAGGCCTGGGCCGGATCAAAGAGTTCGCTTGCAGCCAACAAATTTTTGAGGGTCTTAGCGCCTACAGGTGCTCGTGGAGTCGCGCTTTGCAAAGCCGGAGAGCTCAAGAGGGTCTGTAGCGGCCAAAGACTTGCAGAGCTCATTTGCAAAGCTGATATGCTCATAAGAGGGTCTAGAGCTGTGATTCAAGAGAGAGATTCATTTTAAAAGCTTGATGTGTTCTGTGATGGTCTATGCTCCGTGTCAAGAGTCACGCTTTTCATAACTTAATAACTCAGAGGGCCTGGGAATACAAGAGCCCAGCAGAAGAGTCACTTGCAAAGCTTATTATCTCGGGGAGGTGGTCTAGTTCCCACATTCAAGTAGCTGGGACACTATGAGCATAATCGCCTGTATGGCCTTGTGCAAGCCAGATCCCAGTGAGTCACAGAAAGCTTATATTGCACTTGTGAGGGTCTAGGCTACTCATGAGCCTGGGTGAGAGGTTCGTTTTGAGCTTAACACCTCGGGAGGGTCTAGCCAAGAAGCTCGAGCTTAGCCAAAGCTTACACTGAGAGGGTCTTAAAGGCTCAAGATTTCAAAGAGTCGTATCACAGCATAATCAAGCCAGAAGGTCTAACACCGCAGGAGCCCAAAGAACTCCGGGGATTACTTTAGAGTAACTACTCAGAAGGCCTAGCGCCTGAGCCCAAAAGAGTTTCATGGTAAAGCTTAACAAGCCAGAGGCTCAGGCTCTGAGCTCCAAAGAGTTTCACTGCAGCTAATAAATAGAAAGTCTTAGCGCCTGGAAGAGCCTAGTAGCTGAGTTTATTTAATAGCCTGGGGAGGGTCTTGTAGCCTGATCCAGTAGCTCAGCTTAAACGCCATAATGAGGTCTTAGCGCCCCAGAGCCAGAGCTCGATCACGGGCATAATCGCCGTAGCTACCTTAGCGCCTCGGCAAGAACTGGGATTATGACATAATCACTGGGAATGCCTTAGCGCCTCAAGAGCCTAGTAGCTCAGCTTTGGTAAAGCTTAACAAGAGTAGGGTCTAAAGGCCAGTAGAGCCCGTAGAGGGGCCTGGCCCAAAGCGAACAGCTCAAGAGGGTCTAATGCCTGCATTTGTGAGAGGGGCTCAATGCAAAGCTTAATAACCAAGAGGGTCGTCTGTGAAGCTTGTGGTATCTAATAGTCAGCAGTTAAAGTCAAGACAACTTAGGAGGGTCTGTTCAGGAGCCCAGTAGCTCAGCTGTAGAGCTAACAATTTCGTGAGGGTCCAGTGCCTAGGAGCCCAGGGAGCCCAGAAGCTGACCACGGAGCACCCGTCACATGGCCCCAGCGCCTGGATGAGCTCAGCCAGGTAAAGCTAACAACTCAAGAGGCCTTAGCGCCAGACGAGCCGTTCAGAGTTTGACGCTTCAAGAGGGCCAGAGTCGTGAGCCGACAGGTTCGCTTTTCGTAGCTTACAAATTTTTATTTATTCAGCGCCAGGAGTCTAGTAGTCACTTTGGGAGTATAACCGGCTAGAAAGGATCTATACGGAGCCCGGGAGGTCAATACGAGCATACTGGTCAGAAGGTCAGAAGCGCTAGAGCCGTGTAGGTCAGATCGCTAAGGACCATTTGGCGAAGACTCGTGGGCTTGGTGAACCAAGTGCCTAAATTAGACAAAACCGAAAAGGAGCGAAGGAATGATCAGCAATCTTGGTATCAACGAAAATTCAAGACTGGTTAATAAAATTTCAGCTCCAGCTGTGAGAGGCCAAAAAAGCCTCTAAATGCTACCGCCGGCCCAATCTCATGGCGAAAGGGGTCAAAAGGCAGAGCCCCAGCAGGCGAGGCAGAAGAGCTAGCCCCCAAAGGAACCCGAGGACCACCAAGCACGGAAGCACGATCAGGGGGGCCCCAAACACTTCGCGCCCAGATCAATCCCTGCACTAAAGGCATCCTTCCAACCTTCTCATCAAACAGATGTCGAACCTGTCCGGGAAAGTCGAAGCCCACTTTGAAAGTCAAGCCACCCGAAGCCCAGCTGGGTACGCCTTGTCTTTAAGCCCTATCACTTTTACCTTCCCTGACCAGCCAGCCTCCTACCTCGCATAAATTCATCTCGCCTAATGAGCTCCTCCAAGCGGCGTCCACACACTACTATACTGCGTACTCCGTCAATGGTCTTTATCTAACATAACAGGTCACCTGACGGCTCAGAACTCCTCTCTATTTTAGTCAGCCATCTCGGGGTCGACCTTCAAGGCCCTTCCCGGCCTCCTTTCTTATCCGCCCACGCTTCGCCACCACGCATGCTTCAGCTCGATCTATGCTTCTCACAAGTCTTCAATCAAGTCCCTTATTCGGGGTTGAAGACTGCACCTCTCGGAGGTCATAAAGCAACCCAGCTCAGGTGATCGCCACCCTGGTGGAGTCTCCTTGCAGTAAGGCCGGCCCTCCAGTTGCCTTTTCAGACAAGTAGCCACCCCACAAAAAAAACAAAGAGTTAGCTAAACAAAACCGAAACAACAAAGAAAAAGATCAGCCGCAGCACTTGGAATGATAGAAGAGGTCTTGAAGGCAGGAGCCAAAGCCCCCACCTGACAAGGCATCCACCTTCCCAAGGTCAAAGTCAGTGATGAGAAACAACTCAAATAGTGAGCCCGTGATGAGAGTTGAGAGTCCCCACCCTCAGAAATTAGTTATGATCACACTCCCACACCCTCATCCCATTGCAGAGGAAGGCGCGCCCGAGCCGGGAGACCTGCATCAAATAGGAAGAACCCTATGGGGCTCAACCATCAAGAGTCTCCAGCTTCGATGGGACAAGGGAGGAAGAAGCTCCGCACCTTTAGATCTACCTCAAAGGTGGGGCAACAAGCTAGCCGTAGGGCCTGCTTCACGCCTCTCCTTCTTTACTAGGCACCTTCAAAGTGGCCCGGGCAGATCTCCCCGGTAGGCTCGATAAGGGGGGCTCTAGCAGGTGAAGAGGACCAAGACAGAGCTTCATGACTAAAGCGGGGAGAAGATCTCAAAGGAAGCCTGGCAAAGCTCTCGTACCGTAAGATTCAGAATATCTAACCAATGGAGCGGAGTAGTATACAAGACTTTAATCAGCTTTCCCGCTTACTTCGTTTTCGGCTAAGATCAATGACACCAAGGCCACGACCAATGGCACGCCGAAGATCCAGTGAGACTTTGTAAAGTTCGCATGATACAAACCAAAGTAGAAGGAGAGCTCACATAGGTTCTCGCACCCAAGATAAAGAGAACGGAAGTGTAATCCTACTAAAGGAACAGACCAATGACGGCCACTCACAAAGAAATAACATTCCTTCTAGTACTTGTACGAAGATGGAAGGTCCAATATTCATCCCATTTGAGCGCTGGAGATATAAAGAAAGCCTTCTAACTCGCCTCTTTACGCCGAAGAATAAGAGCGTGGCAATGGGCTGGAATACCAAAGCCTTCATCCCTCGAAACGAGAGCCATAATGTACTCTGCATCAAACAATCTTTAAGCTGGGAACAGAAGGGCGAGATTGAAATAGCGAAGAACCTTTATAAAAGGATGCAGCGGAATAAGAGACTATCTCTCGGTATCGCCACCAAAAAGCAGAACACCCATCTCGGGGTAACTGACTGATGCAGGCCACTGATGTCAACAACCTGATTCAAACTGGGGCCTGGAGACGGTAGCAAAGATCTCACCATAAAGGTTCGAGACCTAATCAAATTACGCCACCAAAGATTCTGTGAGGGCAGCCTCAAATATTCAAAGCCTCTAGACACTAAATACATTAATTTTGCCTTTACTTGTCCAAGGAAAGGAGGCTCTGGAAAACCAAGGAACCACCACAACCAAAATGTTTGGATCACAAAATCGGGCCTGAATCCAGACGCCTCGATTTACTCCCATGAGCAAAACAAAGAGGAGTGACTTAAGACCTATGAGGTACACAAGGCTAAGAAAAAAAAAGGAAACTAGAAAATGCAAGAACTCCAACCGAGCACGCTCAAAGCCTAGCCTCAAGATCAAACCAAAAAGACAAAGAGAAGAAAGACGTATCAAGACTATAAATGTGACAAGAGAGGACACTAACCCTGGGCGATGTCAGACCACTAAAGTAGTCCCGGAATAGTCGGATAAATTCAGAAAAAATAGTCTGCAAACTTGTAGAGGTAAAAAGTTTCAAGAATAAGGGCAACAAAAACTGGTCAGGGACATTTTATGAAGCAGAGCCATGTAAGAGAATAAACACAAAAATCGAGAAGCCATCAAGACATAAGATATTGATGCATACAAAGCCCTAATCAAACTCCTTCTTGAGAAAGCATGGTATCGTTAATTGATCCGAATGATACAACCCTTGTTTTACGCCATGAATAAAGGTCAGGGGTAACTGATCTGGTTTAGGCCACGGCGTGTAGCTGGAGGAACACGAGCCCAAACACTCAGCCAAGAAGGATTTAAGAAGTGTGCCTAGTACCAAGAGGGCCCCTCAGCATCCCCTCAAATATAGGCTCAAAACAAGGCCCACTACTTTAAAAGACTGGCAGCCCAAGGAATCCATATTAGAGGAAAACACCCAATCTCCACCAATCAGAAAGTAGATGATTTTCTAATTACGCCCATCAACTTCATCCCTTTGTTAATCATGCAAGAGCAAGTGAAAGAAAATCTCTCACCCAATGGAGGAATATCGATCATCCTCCGCCAAGGAAAGATAATGTTATAAATAGTCATCCAACTAGAAATTACGTGATCAACGCATTATAAATACTGTAAAATACCCCATCGTGAAAGGCATGTTATTAATGACAAAACTTCATTCCCCTAAGCAGTGGATCTTCTTCCAACTCGAAAATAACTGACTCAGGCATCGAGGCAACAGCCCCGTCGATCCTGGTTTTTATAGCTGTGGCAGAGGAGCGAACGTCCCAGAAGAAAGGCAACCGCCAACAATTCCAATACGCTCCAGCCTAGTTCCGGTTGAAAAAGCATCATCATCTCTATTTTTTTTTTCTTTTTTTTTTCTTTTTTGTAACAATTGGCTACTAATAACTAGTACATCAATAAGAAATTTTTCTTAGATAAAGGAATTCAAGAAAATCCAAAAAATTGTGAAACATTACTTAGAAGACTAACGGAAAGAAAGGGTGAAACTTTTATGCCAAGATGTGCGACAGATGATCGCACACTATCCAAATTAGTGGGATTAAAAAGGGCTTTGATTTGATATGCTATAAAAGCTATTTTGATACATGGATAAAAAGTTATGGTTGTTTTAAGATGACAGCTCCCCTTAAGAACGATTTTTTTAAAATTAAAATAAATAAATAAAGTGATATAGAAAGATGCAAAACCTATATTTGGAAAACTGAGCTCTAAAAGCCAAGTAAGAAATCCTTCCACAAAGATTTGAATGTGAACTTTAATTAAGAAGAAATTGATCACAAAACGCAGAATAATTTGGATGACGGATTAGAACCTGGAGAAACTAAGTCCTAAGACCAATCTTTTTGACACCACAAGGATCAGCTCCTTTGATAAGTCGAAGCTTTTCATGCCTGATCAAGAAATAAAAGCGAAACGGGCAATAAGTCATTATGAATAAACTCTCATTCAAATATAAATTATTGTCTTAAGTAATCAAATGGACGATTATTATACTTAAACAACCCAAAGAAAACCTCAAATCCTCAAAACGAATTTGAGCATGCCACCTAAAATTGATTGACAGACAAAAAAATTATTAGCTGAAAACATCCAAAAAAGAAACCATGATTAAATAAAAAATCCATAACTAAACTTTTAAATTATGAGCTAAACTAATTTCCAATAAAGGCCCTTAATCAAATAAAATGAAATTCCTAATTAATTCATGCCCTCATTTAGGTCTTGCAAATGTATCCCTTTTGTAACAAGATTGGTAACCATGCTTCGTGAAGTTATGAACCTTCAAATTTTGTTATGGAATATTCTAATGCAACCTATTTGTCTTTTACTTCTATGATTAAGTCTTGTAAAGCTTCATTCTATCTGTCTCAATTTGAGTCATTGGATCTTAAAATATTTTGAGGTTATCAACTTGACTGTACCAATTCCATACACCTTTATTATATTAATATAAATTACATATCTTTTGTTTTTAATCTTTATTATATTTCTGACAATTATTGAATACATTATGTTTGATTATTAGGATCCATGTCTTTCCATATTACTATCAACTCACTGTTAGTTCATATATTTATCTAAATCTTGTAGAATTAAAAAATTCAAAGGAATGTACACTCGAAAAATAACTTTTCCTTTTATAATAATTAAGACTATAACAAAATTAATTTTTCAAGTCATCACAAATTATTTCCTTATTAATTTTGTTAAAGCCTTCTTTGTTCATTAAGATTTATCGACTTAGAACAACAACACTTTGTGAATTCCATAAAATATTATTAGTCTGAATTCTTTTTAAGTTTTATACACTTTAAAAAAAACTATAATACCTACATTTTGTTCATTACAATAATTAAATTAATTTTAATATGTAAATTTGTAAAAAATTCAATGTTCCTTCAAAGCAACAATACTTTATATTCATGACATAGATGAAATTTGATAGAATGCATGTGAAAAATGCAGTAAGAAAGTGTTAAAGGATAACGGAGCAAAATATACAAAATATTGCAACATTACTACCAACACTTTCTAGTAAGAGAAAAAAATTACTACTATTTAATTTGGTTAATTTTATGTTTTAAGATGACATGAATAATATGTTCTATAAAATATTGATCCATTAATATGAAAATTTATATATATTCCTCACAAAAATTAATAAAATTCAGCACATAATCTTGTTACCAATCGTTCATCAGAGGTGAAGCCTTTAAAAATGATATGAACACCTCTACAAATTTAATCCACCTAGAAGTCAAATTGCATGCAAAAAAGAAACTAAAGATTATAATTTTTTTATTTCTCAAACTTTCATTTAACATGTTGGTTTCCTCTTTTTTTTTTTGTAGATAGACACCTTCACTTCTTCTATGGGCCTACTTAATTATCAATATATTTCTAATTCAGATTTTACTTAATTTTATTTGCCACTAATTGGTATTATGAATTTTGTAAATTAATTAGTCTTAAATTTTTACTCATATCTTTGTTTATTACCATCAGACAGTACCTGAATAATATTTGAATTAAAAATTAAAACTTATTCCTGCATTATACTAGAATTCATCAATTTTATTAACTATAAATCTTTATCATTCAACCCAAAGTTTATACATATTTGTTGCACTGAGGTTGGTAATACAATTGAGAACAGATTTGGTGCCCCCACTTTCATTACACGTGGGCGCTACCATCAACTGAATAATAAGCAAGGATGAACCATTTAAAAATCTAGAAGATTACAGTGATTTTTGAGTTAAAGGAAATGTGAACAACTGACTCTGTACATAAAAGAAGGGTTAGCCACCTTTGTAGCAAATATTTAGTTACCTTGAAATAAAGAAGATTACATGCAGATTTGAGTTCCCCAAAACACTATAAATAGTATTTTCCGTTTGTAATTTAATACATCAAATAAAGGGGTTTAAAACCCTCATTCTCTCATCTTCCATTAAATTTATCTTTGAATTTCTTCATACTTTCTTGTTTTATTAAAACGTTATTAGTAATAAATCAGTTTTCTTGAAGGTGATTCTAATCTCAATGTTATTTAAATTTTATGTTCTTATATAAATTTTAATTTTATTATATATTATCAAAACCTAAAAGAAAATGATTTATTTTTATTATAAGTCAAAATCTTTATTATTTTTAATCAGTGTATCTTATACTTGATCTTTGCTAATTATTATATAATTAAAAATTTTGAGTCTTAATGTCAAATCCATGAAATTCAAGTTCATGATATTTGATATCTGAAAAGAAACATATCTGGATCCTTGATGTTAACAAACTAATAAATTTACGAAAAGTCATCAAGCCTAGTCTTAATGGTTTGAATTTGATTTTGAACTGGCAACATCATCCACCAGAGGGCATGGATGGAGGTGATCGATCATGGTCACAATCATGGAAAAAAAATTCCTTATGCCATATTGATGATCCCTCAAATCCTTGAGAAAGGAAAAACCTCACCACCTGAAGTGGATTATTATTAAGGTAAAATCGAAAGTGTATATGGGATAAACCTTCCAATAATCCTGAGAATAATTGTTATATATGTATGTATGACATCACAGCACCGAGATGCCCAAACATTTGTACTTACAAAACACTAAGAGTTGAATAATGTTATGGAAGCCCCTAAGACAGGCAATAGTTGAAAACGAAGCCTAGTAGAGATATATAGTAAAATGATAGAAGCCCTTGTAAAGGCATATTATAAAACAAGAAGTCTATAGATGTGGATAATAAATAAAAGTGTCATCGTGAGGCAATACATTGTCAAAAGGCCCTAGTAAAGGTGCATGATGAACAAAAATCTCTTGTATAGGTACATAATAAACAAAAGGCCCTAGTAGAGGCACATGATGAGCAACAAGCCCCTATAAAGATCTATAATAAACAAGGAATCTCTGAATTGGTAGAAAATGCACACACACAAAAAAAACCCTGAAGAAGTACAAGTACTTGAAAATAACGAGATCTCACAGTTGCAAGAAGGGGCTTAAAAATGGGGTTAAATACATTGTTTTTTATAATATTAAGTGGCTTCATGACATCATAAAAATGTGAAGATCTAACGCAAGTTTAACATCAAAATAACATTCCAAAATTGAAAAAGAGTGCAATGTATCTACACTCATTAATAAAATGAAAAGTTTTTGGACTTGTAGTCCAAACGCCTAAAAGTATAAAGTTCATAAAGAAATGGGTATTTGAATAAAGTGACCTCATATCTCTGGGGCGGATCGTGATGTGCTACTTGCCGTATGTTGTTCAGATGAGATGGATCCAGTAGATAATGATATAAACATGAAAACTCAAGATTTAAATCATCAAGTAAATAGTAGAAAACCCCAGAGTGATGTACTCAATATGATCACAACCCAAACACATGTATAAATCACTTAGTGCATTTTTATTAAAGAAAGGGTATCTGAATGTCCTTATATGTTGAAGAATTTTTATTAAGAAATAAAAATCGGATTGTGATTATTGTATCAGATGTGCTGATGATTTTAAACTTTTGTTGGAACTCAGCAGTTTATAGAAAAATTCAAAAAACATTTGAATAAGTGGTTCTGAAAGTTTAAATATTTTTGGAAAATTTGTTTGTGCTGGGGATCCTGTTACTTCCAACCAGAGGCCACCCATCAATCAACATATTAAGAAAACCCTAAAATGTTTAAATATGGATAAAGCACATTCATTAAGTTCCCTAATCAGAGCGAATTTCTAAACAGATAGTGGGACCCACCGATCCACTTGATCCAAGCCGCAGACTCCCTTTAAATGGAAGAAAATGTGGGTTGATTTTCAGTTTTGGAAAACCGCCTCGAGGAGAAATCGCTTTTGAGTCGCGACTACTTTTTGCTGTTATTTACAAAGGGAAAACCAAGTAAAGGAACAAAAAACCCTAAGCTGACTCGGTATGAAAAGCTGTTTATGAAAAACTAGATTTCTAGGTCCGGGGGCCGGGATTACTTTATCGGGAAGGAATCATGAGGTACTGACCTCTAAAGTTCAACTTATCTACTTAGTGAATTTCATAGAGCAATAATAGATCAGATAGTCTTTAGGCTAAAGACATAAATTAGATGAGACCAACTGAATTGCATCTAGTATGCTTAAAAAACATTAAACCAAAAGGGCAAATAGTGTGTACCGGTCCCCGCCATACGCTACATCAAAGGTTATTAGCTAACAACGTGAATACATGCATTATAATCTAAACACAAAGCATCCATGTGAAATCTATTACCAACATTAGCACATACCTGTAGTCCGAGCCAAGCCGATAAGAGGTCAACAAAAGGCTCAAACAAAGATTAAATTAAAATCCAAACACCATGTGCGATATGAATATTAAATACCAATGTTTAAGCATGTAATTCAGATCTTAATATGAAGAAGGTGAATAGGTAGGAAAATAATAGCATCATATCATGCATTTAAAACCAATATTGATCCGTATACCAAAATAAAGTTGGAAGAAATAGCAGGGGTAAGTGGTTTATTACTTTAGTACGCCATTCTCTTTAAACCCAAACAAACTTATACTTATAAATCCCACATTGCCCACTTCACTCACTTGTTCAAACCAAACTGGAACTCAGACCTCAAAGTCCGCTTACAGTTCCTTAAAACTAAGAGCACACCATAATATATTCTGGATCAAAACATGCTAAAATAGGGGGCCTATGATTGTGATGTAACATCCAAGGAACTCTGGTTTTCAACAAACCAACGATTTAGAAAATATGAAATCTTGTCAAAACATCTCCAGACTTAGAATCCAATAAAATAGGATTCGAGTGCAATTCTGACTGAATGATCAAAACCAGCAAAACAGCGAAAAATTTAAACTGTTGCCCGGAGAAAACCTAACCAGAATGAACTGGTTGCCCGCTTCTAAACTAGTCTTAGATGGTTGAAAAGATTTAAAACTTCCTACCTTCTTCAAATTCAGGAATCCAAATAAGAAAAACATAGTACACTCCGACCAATGACCAAGAACCAAACACAAACAGCTAAACTACCCAACGGCTGGGTTCCAAACTGACTCAATGAACCTGTTGGTCTGGTTTCCCAATAGTCCATTGGTTGAGGAAAGATTTAAAAATTTCAGAACCATCTTTACAAAAAGCCAGGAATCTAGCACAACAAACGGTGATTAATTCAGCTCTGATGAGGAGAACCAAACAAAACCAAACTCTAACTACCAAACTGGGCTGCTCTCAAAAACCTTCCAACCTAATGAACCCATTTAATCTGTCTCAACCAGTCCTACCATTGAGATAGCTCAAATTTGTCACAAACTTACCAAAAGAGTCAGAAATCTAACAAAACAACGGTGATCGATTCCTGATCCTGTATGAGGAGAATCCAAAACTACAACCAAATCAAACTACCACAAAACTACCTTTCATGCAAACCCAACTGAATGAACCTAATTAACTTGGTTTCAACCAGTCTACAATTATTGAGAGGCCTCTCAAATCATGTCACAAAACTTCCCAAAATAGCCAGGAATCAACAAGATAAACAGTGATTGATTCTCAGTCTGATGAGAGAACCAACCAAAACAAACCAAACTCCCTAAACCGCTAATAAATCCCAAACCCAAATGATAATGAACTGACTAACTGGTTTCCCAACCAACATATACCATTGAGAGAGCTCTCAAAATTTGTCACAAACTTCCTCTAAAAGAGTCAGGAATCTAACAAATAAACGGTGATCGATCTCTCAGCTCAGATGAGGAGAACCAACAAAATAAGCCAACTACCCAAACTGCCAAACAGAAACTAGTTGAACCTCAAGCCACGGTGATGAAAGGTGGAAAACTGCTCAAATGGTT
This sequence comes from Tetrastigma voinierianum, assembly GCA_016808115.1. Lineage (NCBI taxonomy): Eukaryota > Viridiplantae > Streptophyta > Magnoliopsida > Vitales > Vitaceae > Tetrastigma > Tetrastigma voinierianum. Next base: position 263,989 of record JAEQBH010001705.1, read on the forward strand.
GAGGAGAAACTCAAATGATCAGAATGTCTATAAAGAATAGGAGGGAGCCAAAGAGACATTTACCTCTTCCCAAAAGTTAAAGAAATCCAAGCTGAAGCATCCGGCTTCAATCAATCAAGAACTGCTGCTGAGCCCTAAAGTCCCTTCCAAGATCCTTCCACTTTGATCTTCTCCTTATAATTGATTTCAATTTCAGCATCTGAAACTCATGGTGTTTTCCCACCTTCGTTTCTTGGAAATATCCTAATCAGTCTCGGAAAGTGCTCCCATTAACTCCTCTCCTGATTTTCCCATGCAAGCCGACCCTTAAGATTTCAAAGCTGTTTCACCACTCATATCCACATGATTCATGGTGGCTGCACTTAATCCAAGGCCCAAAATGGACCCATTAATACGCTCATATGGTCGAGCTTTGAGCTGAGGTGGGTCTGACCTATATACGACTGGGGGCTCCAAATCACAAAAACAGCGTCCACACAGTTAGCCCGACTTAACTAAGGCTGGAACTAGCTGCCAAACCCAGTCTATCCCGGCTGAGGAAAATTATGAAACTTTATATATAAGTTTCCTGGGTGAATACAGGAGACCAAATAAAAACGGTGTACCCATTCAGTCTGAAGGAGTGAAGATATGATCAAAATAAGGAGGAGGCGCCTGCTCAAATCAATACCAAAAACAAAGTATAGATGGCTGCATTCTGATGAACGAAATAAACCGATTAGTCAAACGGTTGACAAAATTATGAAATTTTAACAAAAACCTCCTTAAGGCATGAATCCAACAAAACAAACAGTGGAACAATTCTGAGTCTGATAAGGGAGTAGATATGAACGAACAAGCTCAAGTGCCTGAATTTGAAGACACTTAATAACCATACTTCCAGCCTAAAACTCAGGGGCCCCACTTGTTTCACATAGACCATGTCACAATCTGGTAAAAAGGTCAGTGATGATAATTTAAAGTGAACTAAGACATAAAGACTAACGGACTACATATGTCACCCAGAGGCTCAGAGACGTGAATTAAACCTAAAAAGGCCCTAATGGTGAGAGGAGAAACGATGGGTGAGTGTGACACCCATAGATAAAATGCAAAAGTGTCGAGGCAAATTGAGGCCCACAAATATAGCTCCTCTTCAGAGTGAATGAACGAGGAATCTTTAAAAGGGCGCAAGCGATGTGGGCAGTAAAATGAATTTGTAAAGAACAGATAATCAATAATTTTAATCTTTACTTAGTACCAAGATCACCTAATAAAGTCATCTATCAAGGATCAAAGAAAAACTAGTACACGCCCGTGAAGATGAGTGATCCGTACAATACCGTAAAAGATACCGAAACTGGGGCTTATGCCGTAGTGCTGTAGATCCCGGGGAGAGGACCGGCAGAAATCCCGTGAGCACCAAAAAGCGTAGGATCCGGTTTGTGAAGAAGAAGGTAAAACGTGAGTACCGAAAAGCAGATCCAGCGGCATCGAGATGTGGGATCCGATTTATACCAAATGTGGGATCCGCAGTACCAGAAATGGGAACCGGCGAAAATTGGTGTATGGTAGGATCCTGGCGAGTACCAGAGGAATCCCGCGAGTACCGGAAAGGGATCCGCGACACCGAAGCGAAACTTGAGTACCGTACAAACCCGCCAGTACTCCGAAAAGGTAGGATCCGAAAGAGTATCGAATGGGGGATCCGGCGAAGCACCGGAAATGGATCTGGGCGAAAATCGAAGGTAAAATCCAGTGAGTAACAGAAGGAATGCAAATCCGGTGCAGAAATGAAAAGGTGGATCCATGGTACCGAAACGGGGATCCGGCGAACATCGGAGGTGTAAACCGGGTGAGTACCAAATGTAATCCGGGCGAGTACCGGAAGGTAACATCCGTGAGTACCTGAGGAATGTAGGATCCAGCAAGTATCTAAAGGTAAATCCAGAAAAATGGAAAGGTAGATCCGCCAAGTAGTACCGGAAGGTGAACCGCCAGTAACAAAATGGGGAATCCAAAGAAATACCGAAATGGGAATCCGGTGATTACCGAAAAGGTAGGATTCAATAGTACCGGAAGGTAGAAATCCACAGAAAATTCGGAAAAGGAACTGTGAAAACGGAAAGGGTAGATCCGGAAGGAAAATAAAGAAAGGTAAATCCAGAGCACTGTGAAATGTGAACTTGAATAGCAGCGGAAGGCAAGATCGGGTGAAAATTTAGTGCGTAGGATCCGGCAAGTATCGGAAAAGGTAAAACCAGGAAATGTGAGCGTAGATCTCGTGCGCCTAAGTAAATCCGCTAGCAATTAAATGGGAATCCGTGAGGACTGGAATGATCCCAGACAATGAAAAGGTAGGATTCGGGCGAACGGAAGGTAGAATCAAGAGTACCGAAATGGGGAATCCGGCCACAGTACCAAAAATGGGGAACTGATTTACCAAAAGGTGAGATTCATGAGCACAGAAGGGAATCCCAATGAGTACCAAATGGGGAATCCGCAGTACTGAAAGGTAGATCCGGGGCGAGTACCAGAAGGTAGAAACCGTGAGTAACGAAAATGAATCCGTGAAAATTCTGAAGGTACATTCGAGTACGGAAATAGAGATCCGGCAAGTATCTGAAGTAAACCGTGAGTACCAAAGCCGTGGATCCGGCGGAACTGGTTAAAGAACCGGGTGAGTACCGAGTGGTAGATCCAGCAAGCATCTGAAGAGGATCCGCGGTACTGGAAGGTGGTAAACCAGAAATTTTAAAGGTAGATCCGCGAACGGAATGTGGATCCGCAGGTACCAAATGCGGATTCGGGTGGAGTACCGAATGGGGATCCGGGCGAGTACCGAAATGGATTCGTACAGTACCGAAATGTGGATCCGTGAGTACCGAGCTGGATCCGCGGAAAATTGAAGTGTGAAACCGCGAGTAATTTAAAATGGGGAACTGAAGCGAAAATGGAAGGGATCCGGAGTACCTGAAGGTAGAACCGGGCGAAAATCGGAAAAGGGAATTCGGGCGAAGTTCCGGGGAAGGTATGATCCAAACGGCATCGGAGAAGGTAAATCCGGTGAGTACCTTAAAAGGTAGATCCGGTGAGTATTTCAATGGGATCCGGGCGAAGACTGGAAAGGTGGTGGATCCAGAGAGCACGGAAAGTAAATCCCGTGAGGTACGTAAAAGGTAGGATCCGGCGTGAAAATTTCAAAATGTGGGATCCGAAGAGTACCGGCAAAATCCGGGTGAGTACCAGAATAGGATCCGAAAGAAATAATGAGAAGTGTAAAAATTGGCGAGAGCAGCTTAAAAGGTAGAATCCAGGAGAGATCAATAAGTGGGTATCCGAGCTTAGTACCTAAAATGTGGATCTAGGCGTAGTACCAGAATGTGAGATCCCGCGAGACTGGAAGGTGAAATCCGGAGAGTAAACAAAACATGATCCGGCATCAAATGGGAATCCGGCGAAAATAAATGGGAATTCAAGAAAATGGAAAAGGTAGACCAGTGAGAGCCAAAATGTGGGATCCAAAGGAAAATTATGAAGGTGAAATCCGGCGAGTATCAAACAATCGAGCGAGTACCTGAAATGGGATATCCGTGAGTGTCGAGAAGGTAAAATCCGGCGAAAACGGGAAAGGGTAGAATCCGGGTGAGTTCTGGAAAAGGTAGGATCCGTGCCAGCATCGAGAAAATCCGTGAGTACCTCGAAAAAGGCAGATCCAGCAGTGAAAATCTAACGGGATCCGGCAGTAACGTGGAGCGTAGATCCAGAGAGTACCGGAAAGGTAAAACCGTGAGTACCCTAAAGGGTGGATCCTCGCAGTACCGAAATGTGGGATCCCGGCGAAAATCGGAAGGTAAACCGGTGAGTACCGAAGGTAGGGATCCGGGTATTAGTACCAATAGATCCGGCGAGTACCTAAATGGGATCCATGAAAATTTAATGTGGGATCCGCAAGTACCGAATGTGGATCCGGCGAAAATTGTAAATAGGGATGCCGTGCCAAGGCCTGAATGAATTAAACTGACTGGGATGACCTAAAACAAACCATATACATAATGGGAAACTTAGGATGTAAACGGCTGAGATAATCGACCTCATGAGCGTGCAGAGCGCCTCAGACGAAAGTGCCAAGCAAATGATAAGAGAGGAAACCAAGAACTTTAATAACAAGACTAAATAAAGGGGTATGCCTCAGAGGGAGAAATCTCAAATGTGACCTGCGCGTGAAAGAAGGGGTTATGTCCCTGGCCAGGTCACGCCATGTCAAAACTTCTAACCGCATGCGTCAAAGTCAGAGCTGAAAATATCACACCACTGGTCTGTGAAAAAAATCATCCATTTTATTTCAACATCCACATCTACAAACCTGATGAGTAGGTATGCCTCACAGTACATCTCGATATGCAAGTGCTCATAAAAAACTCCAAATAAATTTGGGACCTAAATTGTTCGAATGTCAACAGACAAATATATGGGGTGTGTTGTGCACCCCATTGAAAGCTGATAAATATCCATAGAATCTGACCTCAGTCTGTGGAAGCACTCGCTGAAGTGAAGAAACCAGCCGATGTAGAGCATATCAAACTTTGACAAACATCTTAGCGCTGTAATGGTCGCAGTACATGCGCATTTGTGCCATGCCAACATGAAAGGATAGGGCATGCCCCAACATGGAACGTAATAAAGCATAAAGTTAATGGGCTATCCATGGTCCCATCAGACATCCATCCATCATGACCTGAGGTGCTAAAACTAAATGAGAAGCAAGAGGACCCTGATACTTCCTGTAAGAACAGACCGCTTGACATCCCGCATCAATCAGATAGAACCTGGCCCATATATAAAGCCATTGACAAACACGAGATCTCATGATCTCAAGGTGGTCTTGCCACTGACGAATGGCAGGCCAGGTAGAAAGGTGCAGAATGACATGACAAACAAAGGCCCAAACAATCAACAAATACCGCCAAACCCTGGTAATGCAATGTCAAATAATGACCACGGAGAAGGTGACCTAACCACATCCTAATGACAAGTGGTGCACTCAGCGATTACGCCACTTGGAAGAAGTGAGACGCATGATCAGTCATGAGAAGAAGACTTAAAGACAGAAATCGATGGAATATTAAAGGATATAAATGTGGCAATGTGTGACAACGACGAACAACTCGTCCCAAGAACGTCAAGTCAAAGCAAGTCACTATAAGATGGGAGTGGTGATGCAGGTAATGATCCAGGGACCTAGTGTGAAGCAACCCAAACCTCATACCCAATGTGTTACCCCGAATCCATGGAGAAAGATGTCATACCAAATGCTTTCCTCAACCCTCGGAGGAATAATAAATCTCTCAAACTTAAATGAGTAACGAATATCAAACAAACACACCTTTTTTTTTCTTTTTTTTTTTTTTTTTTTTTTGTTTTGTTTTGTCTTTTTTTTTTTTGTTTTTTTTCTTTTTTTTTTTTTTTTTTTGCACGAAAAAAACCAAATAAGCTAGAATGCCACACTAGCACGATTCAATAGAAGGAACCTCAAACCTCAGAAGCCCAAATGATCCCTCAACCTAAGTCCCGGATCAAAGCCTATAGGCGGAGCGAAGGGTGTGACAAACTGTTGGTAGCTGCGGGATGAAGCACGTCATCATCATCTGGAGATAAAAAGTGAAACAAATAAGATGAAGTAAACTAGACTCAAAAGATAGATGAAGTATGAAGATGCCAAATGGAGAAAAGAAACAAGCAATGATGCGAAAGAACAAAAGCGAAGAATGTCACAATGCTCATAATGCTCACATATCCAATTAATAAATGAAAAGCGCTGGCAGAGGGCCTGGCTTAGTCGAAAAAGTATGCAAGAAATTTGAATGAAAGAATAGGCCATAATAAGCAGCGTGAGGCTAAAGGAGCTATAATCGGATATATCAATGTATGGGTGTGCAATAGAATATGGCTACTCAAAGTGATGGCGCATCGCTGACCATGATCTCACGCATAAAACTTCTTTAGGCGATCCATTGAGGCGGCTCAGTGGGCGATTTCTGTCTAGAGTCATCAGCGGGGTTGCTCCCTCTTGAGTCGAGATCTCGGATGACCTTAAGGCCGCTCAACTCGGTCTAAACTTACCTCTAGGGTCATTGATCAATCAGGAGGACCTTCAAGACAAATCGCCCTTTTTTGAAACTTCCTGAGCTTGACCTTTTTTATAAATGCACAAGTCATTTTCCTCTGTAGGCTTTGAACATGATCATTGACCATGGGTGTATCCACTAAAACTGAGTGCATACAAAGCAGTTGGTTGAGCCTCTCCATCCCATCCAATCACGAATATCTCATCTCCAAAACTCAATCGAATGTATATCACTGGGGTGGAGAGTGCAAACTACAGTGTCATGAGTGGGTAGCGGATCTGTAGTCACTTCAGGGCGTCCCAAATCAACCAAACCTTGATCAATCAAGTCCTGAATAGTATGCCTCAATGCTGCAAAACTATCTGTATCATGACCAGCTCTTTGATGATAAGCACAGTGAAGATCTGCCCTGAATCCGGGTGGGGTAGGATGTAGTGGTGGTTTGGGTGGTAGTGGAATAATCAAACCTCCTTCAACCAATCTTTGAAATGCTCTGAGCTGTGGTGGCATCCAGAGTTATTAATGTTGCCTAATAGGCCTTAGTGGGCTGGTGCTACATGTCTTTGATAGTGCGTACAAGTGGCCTCTCTGAGGCGCTGTGTGCATATGCGGTTGTGGTGGCTCTTGTAGGAAAGTAGGCCCAAGCGCTTTGAAAGATGGCCAAATTTGTCTTACGACCAGCTACATCATCTGGTAAGGAGTGTCAGCGTTGTTGGATCCGACCCAAAACACATGTACAATTTTATGGCGATTCATGCAAGGACTATTGTCTAATCCCCGGCAATGATGCCAATAAGCTTGTTGCGTGAGACCAAATGACATTTGCACCGAGTTTATAACAAAATTATCAAAATTTATTATCTAATCGAGGCGATCTTGCCATAAACTTGTTGTCATTATACTATATAAACCAAAAATCTCTAGAGTAAATCATTTTCAAGTTTGGTTTTGGTCGATGTGCCAAGTGCAATTAGACAAGTAATAAAATGGATTTAAGTCAGATCTCGATCCCGCAGAGATCTGAATTTTAAATCAACTACCCTTACTACTCAATTTCCATACTATTTGGACCACTAAATGATAGTAAGATCCAGCATTAAGGTGCTGAAAAATTAAACGAACAAAGAGAAATAACTGAATGAACAATAAACTTTAATATAAAGAATAAAGAATAATTAGTAGTTAGGAAAAATGAATAGAAATTGAATAATTATCGTTTAGAACATTAAGATCAATGCTATTGTGAAGTATCAATTCACGATTGTCAACTTGTAAATTTGCTTGTGAATTCCAGATTTCAAAATCATCCAAGGCGTTAATAGTTAATTTGGATCTCCTCCGCACTTCACATTTCATTATCTAATTTTTGACTGATTCTCTCGAATCACAGGGAATTAGATAACTACTTTTATGAGGACTTCCTAATTAAGGTATTTTTCTTTTGCAATACTTCATACTCATTTTATGGACTGTACACCTTAGCTCCCAAGTTATCGGTTAAGCAAGGATATACAACTTCCAGGTTACTCTTCCTCCAAATTAAAATAGATCACCCTTTCCTTGATTAGATCTCAGCTAACACGGGATTGGCTACACTATTCGAATTGAGGTGAACTCTCTGCTTGTTTAAATTGATAACTCATTCCTTCGTTCTTGATTTCAAGTGAGAAGAGGATTTATCAAGTAAACTCACAAAGCTCATTAGATCTCTAATAGCGAGGTTAATATACCTTCAAAAAAAATATTCACTTAACTCCCAGGTTATCAAATCTCTGTGTCCTTTCGAGGACCTCCTTGAAAATCGAGGAGCAATGAAACAATTCTTAATACGGGTATAAGAAATTGATATTAGGATCAAAAAAACTTTAAACCCATAACCGAAAGTAAATTCATAGACTGAAATTCGCAATTTGCTGGAAATAACAATAGGAAAGATAATTTCTGACAATAGCATTCACTTAATGGTGGGTTCCTCAATTCTTGAGATTACACACTACGACATTCCTCACGATCATAGAATCGCGCATTTGAGCTGGATAAGCCGAATTCGGAGAGATTTAATACGAACTTCCAGCATTCGGAGTAGTAATTTGAAAAGAATTGCTGCTTTGCATTCAGCTTATTTCCAGAAAAGCGATAACATCAATTCAGAAAATAAAGAAAACTAGAGCGATAAATCTAATCTAAGCTATCAATATTAGAGAAAATAAAAGAAAAGAAAAGAAAACTAAAAAATAAAGAAAATGGGCAACCCATTTATCCGGACTTATACGTCTGTAGCGCATATTTGCCTTTCCATACGGATAAACTGCGTATTTATAAGGTTTTTCAATTGGGCCCTAATTCCAATGCAGTCCTTGTGGATTCCAAAGTTAGTTGGCCCATGTTACCGTTCAAGTCGCGACCTCAATTCCTTGTCGCGACATCATCCATGTCGCGACCTCGATCTCACGTCGCGACCTCAACTTCTTGTCTATGCAGCCTTGAACTGATCATCAGTGATGTCGCGACACCATTCTCTTGTCATGACACCAGCTTACTTCTTACAGCGAGGCTTCACATGTACTCCACGATGTCGCGCCGTCATTCTCTTGTCGTGACATCAGCTAAATGAAATGCATCTTTCAACTGATATCTTCTGATGTCGCGATCTCGATCTCACGTCTTCTGCAGCATTCAAATTGTCTTCGGATGTCGCGACATCAATCTCTTGTCGTGACATCAACTAAAGGATCTGCAGGTTTCAACTGGTTTCTCATGATGTCGCGACATCAATATGTTGTCGTGACATCGGCGATTCACGCATGCTTCAATCTTATCGCCCTTGTATCTTTCCTTTGGTTGCTCTTCTTCATCAGCGACATCAATCACCCATCAGCGACATCACTTCATGCTTCCACGAGTCTCAAGCTGTTGCGTTCACGATGTCGCGACATCGGTATCTTGCTCAGCGACTTCAATTCATGACTCTGGCTTTGAGCGTGGTTTCTGATGTCAAACGATCTCATGTCGCGACCTGGCTTCGTTTCTTCTGGCTTTCTCATGAAGCGGTCTCACATCGCGACCTCGATATCTTGTTATCCATGTCGCGACACGCCAATTTCCTTGATTTCGATGTCGCGACCTCATGGCCCGGACTATGTAAACCCCAAGCGCAACATAAGTTAGCCCGATTGTTTTTCATTTACGCCTATTATTTCTGGCATTTTACTCATGATTCTTGCATTTTTCCCACTTTGCATTTTCTTCTTTCTTTTATACTTCACACCCAAATAACAAATTTGGTAGGTTTCTTCATATCTACGCATCTTAATTATTCCTTTTTACATTAAAATCAGAGAAAAATGGACTAAAATAGATGACTTTTAGCCTAAATCATTTGTCTCTGAAACGGAGGGTGACGTGGGGATCTTTGTCCTGTCATGCCAATGGCACCAACATCCCGGAGTGGATGCGGGTCCCGACCACTGGCTACTTCCTTTAATTACGGGGAGAGTGCGCCCGTAATCCTCTAGATATGCCCTCCTCGATGCCATAGGGCCTGAACCCCGATGATCGAAGTCGTGCGTGGGAAGCCCGTAGGATGCCTAGCAAGAGGGTGAAGGCTGCGCATAATCATCTTGATGATCGCTCGAGGGTCTATCTATAATATGTGCTATAACGCTACTCCCTCCATCGGAGATAAATGAAATGTGACTCATCAGAGCCTGCCTGCACGGGCCTTGACTCTCTTCGAGGATAAATGCACTACGATTATTAAAGAATATTGTCTTATAAACTCTTGTCCCAAATCAGCCCATGTCCTACGCCTCGAAGGGTCCAATGAATGATGCAAACCCAGAGCGACACCGCTCGATGTGAGAGGGAAAAAGCATAATCATATGTACTCGTCAATCATACTGCGCTGCGGCGTTGTATAACTGCAAGTGAATACGGGGGCACCCTATCCCAGTGTACCTCTCAATGTTCGGCATGCTGAACTCAATTGGCAAGGCTGCCACTGGAAGGTCATCATATCCGTCCCAACCTATAACTCCATCAAAAACATGTAGAGACCTGATCCTCTGCTCAATCTTATCGATACGAGCCTGAGTGTCATCAATAATCGGTGCGGGGGTCACAACAGAATGTGGCATGGTCCTAGTCGGACCATGTAGAACAAAGCTCCAACCTGCGGGGCTGATTGAACCAGTGGTGGTGGTGGGGGTGGAGGCTGTATGGTCTGTTTGTACGGAGTGGGTCCGGATAATGGTGGGGTGGTGGAGATGGAGCGTAATCTGTGTACGGTGGGTTCGGATGATGGTGTGGTGGAGGTGGGGTAGAGTCATGCGGGGTGCTCCCCGAAATTGGCAATGGTTGGGCCTGATGCCCATCAATCCTCTGTCCTAGTCCTAATATGGCATCCCGGAGAGATGCCATGGTATCGGTAATCTCAGCTAGGCCCGGTCGATGATAGCGTCTTGGATCCATATCTCTATGATTTGATGCGTTCCTAGCGAGCGTATTGAATCCCGAATCTCTAACAATTCTACCTCAGATCCGAATCAAAGTTAGGGGCAGTCACTCATGTCAGTAATCACAGAAAAGTAAAGAGGGCGTAATATCGATCCCGAAGTGACTATCGTCAGGAAATCAATCGATATCTTGATCGCGATGAAATCCTCTGGGAATGGTGACATGTGATGTTAGCATAGCCGATAAATGGCTCCACATAGGGGCGGGTCGACATGGTAATACCTTAGAAGTGAGATGGCTTTCCAGCTAACAAAGGAAGAGGCGAGTCACAAGGCTATATGGCTAGTACCAGCGAGGATACACAATAGGAGATCTAATCAATAATCAATCAGCAATCACAATGACACAACGGCCACGCAAGTATCCATGAAATCTAGCTCGGGGCTATACAGGTCTTCATTGCTCGGACATCCGTCATCTCTATAGTGCTCCAATACGTGATATAGCCCTTATCTTGCAGAGCCTGTTCAAACCCCTAGCTTGAGTCGAAGGCAGCAGGTTGGGAATGACTCCTGACAACTCAAGCAATCAATGAGGAATAATCAACCAAGACTAGTGATTCGAAACAAGGGATACAGCGTGCCCCACAAGCACAAGCGTAAGCGATCATGCGGGGAAAGAGAGGCAGTCATACGACAAACAATCATGCCTGAAAATGAAACTATCACAAAATTTACACACATTGTGATCCTCTAAGCCTAATCCCAAATGTTATATCTAGATACCGATCAATAATGAGAAAGCATGCTATAATTCAAAAGGTGAGCACACAAGCATAAACAAATCACAAATGTAGGCCAAATACGATCAAATTGTATGATCATCGATTATCTATAGCAGCTGGAAGCTTCTGCGTCAGAGAACCATGTGCTCTGATGATTTATTCAAGTTCAAGTTTGATCCTCTTATGAAACCAGAGATTCTGGGTTCGATCCCCAGTGGAGTCGCCAATTTGTGGACCCTACCCGATCCACGGACCGGCGCGACTCGCTTTTAAATGGAAGAAAAAATGTGGGTTGATTTACCGGAATTTGGAAAATCTGAGTCCTCGGAGGAAACAGTTTTTTCTTTGGAGTCGCCACTTACTTTTTGTTGTTATTTTATAAAGGGGAAAACCAAGTAAGAACAAAAAACCCCAATGACTCCAGTATGGAAAAAGCGGTTTGCGAAAACTAGATTTCTGGGTCCAGGGGTCAGATTACCTATCGGGAAGGTACACCATATGGTAGCACCCCTAGGCCGGGGAACTTCGGTCTCTACTAGTGAATTCGGTATGTAGGAACATATAGGTCTGAATGGAGATAGTCTCTTAGGCTAAACATATAGCAGATGAGACCAGCCTAATTGGTATCTAGCGTGCTTAAAACACTTCGACGAAAAAGCCCGAATGGTGTGTGCACCTTGATTTGGCCATGTACCATCGAGGTGCTTGACAAGCGTAAAGCAAGCATGCATGTTTACCCAAACCCTAAAGCATCCATATGAAATTCATTGCCGACCTTCAAAGTACATACCTATGGTCCCCTGGCAATGGCGCATAAGAGGTCGGTCAAAGGAAACAGATGCATCACGTTTCAAAATCAAACACCATGTGCGCATGTAGATACAATGCAATGCCTAAAGCATGTACAGGAATCCACTAGCCATGCATAGCGAAATAGGTAGGAAAATATTACATCATACATCATGCGTTTAAGAGCCAAATATTTGGATCCTATACGAAAAAGAAAGGAAGCGAAATTTGAAAGGAGGCTAAGTGGTTTGCTTACTTTAGCACATTCCTTTAAAATCCTGAAACAAACCATGCCTGAAATCCATTGCCCACTTCCCCACTTTGTTTCAAGCAGAGGTGAACTCAGACCCTAAGAATCGCTACGAGGTTCATGGGCAACTAAGAGCACACCATAATATATTCGAATGAAACATCTTAAATAGAGAGTACTATGAGAATTTGTTACTGCTTAGGTTGAATCGATTTTCAACAAATTCAAGCGATTGAGGAAAAAATGAAACTTTGTCAGAAACATCATTCACAGACTTAGGGTCTAATAAAATGAGCATTAGTGCAATTCGACTGGGAATGATGAAACAATACAAACAAACAGTGCTGGCTGAGATTGGAAAACTCATGATAAAGTAAGAACAGTTTGGTTCTAACAGTCAGTGTTTGAAAAGATTTCAAAGCATTCCCGAGTACTGTAAATTAAAGATCAGCAGAAAAAGCAGAAGTACAATTGACTAGATGACGAGACCAACAAACAAGCAAACTTCTATATTTGCCATTCCGTGAAATGAATCTAATGAAGCAGAGTTTAGTTGGTTTCTAAACAGTCCAGACGGATGAGAAATTCAAAATTTCAGAACCATCTTTACAAAGTCAGGAATCTAGCACAACAAACGGTGATTAATTCTCAACTCCGGATGGTGAGAACCAACAAAAAACCAGCAGAACTACCCAGTACCATTTCTGCCAAACCTAACCTAATGAGCCAGACTAATCTGGTTTCCCAACCAGTCCATACCATTGAGATAGGCTCTCAAAATTTGTCACAAACTTCCTAAAAGAGTCAGGAATCTAAAAAAACAAACGGTGATCGATTCTCATGGAATTGGTGAGCCAACCATAACCAACCAAACTACCCAAAACTGCCTTTCCTTGCAAACTAACCTAATGAGCCGACTAATCCTGGTTTCCCAAACAGTCCATACCATTGAAGTCTCTCAAAATTTGTCTAAACTACAAATAGTCAGGAATTCTAACAGAGATAAACCGTTGATTCTCAGCTCGGATAGTGAGGTAACCAAAACAAACCAACTCACCAAACTGCCATTCCTGAAAACCTAACATAATGAACGATTAATCTGGTTTCCTAACCAGATCCATACCATTGTTTCTCCAAAATTTGTCTGAAGCTTCCTAAAAGAGTCAGGAATCTAAAAAATAAACGGTGGTCGATTCTCAGCTCGGATAGTGAGACAATGGCAAAAATAAGCTAAACCCAAACTGCCCAGCAGAAACTGTGAACGGCTTTCCACGTATGGCGGCATGGCAAGCTCCAAATGGATTGAGAGAAACCTCAAAATTTGATCAGAATGCCTGATAAAGAATAAGTGGAGACCAGGAGGTATATTTCTTACCTCTTCCACAAGCGCAGAGAAAAGAAACCAAGCTAAGCATCCCAAGCTAGGAATGTCAATGGCATGCGTTTGAGCGGAAAAATATCCTTCAGATCACTTCCACTTTGATCTTTCTCCCCTTTATACTGATTCTCACACTCAGCATCTAGACCTACCTGAGTGTTTTCCACAGCTCAGCTGGAAAAGGGCTAATCAGTCCTCGAGCTGGCTTCCCCATTAACTCCTCTCCTTATTTTTCCATGCAAGCTGAATCTCTTCAGATTTGACCTTACCTAAATGTCACATGGATTCGCGGTGCGTAACAATCGAGCACAAAATGGACCCGCATGCAACATAATTGAGCTTGAGCTTATGGGCCCGACCCATACGATTTGGGCTCCAAAATCTAAAACAGCGCTCCACACATTAGCCCGACTAACAGTTGAACCAGCTGCCCAGCCAGTCCCATCCGGTTGAGAAGAATATGAAACTTTGATATAATGTTTCCTGAATAACAGAGACCAACAAAAAGCGGTGCACCATTCCAAGTTCGGATGAGGAGATATAATCGAAACAAGTGCTCACCAAAATCACCCAAAACGAGTGTTGTATACGTATTTACTTTAATGAACTAATCAAACCAAGTTAGTCAAGCGGTTGATAAAAATTATGAAATTTTAACAAAAACCTCCTTGGAAAATAAGGAATCCAACAAAACAAACAGTGAACAATTCTGAGTTGGATAAGGGAGATATAGTCGAAACAAGCTCAGTGCTCACGAGATTTGACATACTCTAATAAACTTTGAAGTTGAGCTAAACTTTCGAGGGCCCAACGCTACCTGTACGATGCTATCTTCAAATAGCCTGGTAGCCCTCCCAGTGAACTACATACGCACTCAATGGATACATAAGCCCACCGAGGCTCGGTGGTAATCCCAAGGGCCACTAATGAGTTATTATACTGAGACGATGGGTTAGTGTGACACCCATAGGATAAATGCACAAGTGGTGAGGGCAAAGTGAAGTCTGTGGATCGACCGGGTTAGAATCGAGGCAAGAGCTTCCCGGGGGCTTTCGTTCAATTCTTTTTATTTACCTTTTTTATTTAATTTTTTGAAAGGTCGTGACCAGAATCCTCATTTCGACCCGAATGCGCGAATCGACAAGAGCGGAGTTTACTCCCCCTTTTTTTTTATGCTATCAAAGCGTTTATTTCGTCATTTTCATTTTAATTCTATCATTTATCAGACATTCAAATGGTAGGCCCATGACATTTACTCTTGCCTGATTTGGTTACAAATGGCGTGTCATGCCTTCTGGCTTGATATACAAAACACATTTGAGTTTAACCATTTGGTTCCACGAATAACATGTGTTCAAAGATCTCTCTTCGCCTTATGGCGGGGTATACCTTATACGCCGCAACTCCTATGACTCGCTTCTTGCTCTTGGCCTTCTTCTTGTTTTACTCGAAACACTGCATAGATAAAACTACACGCTAAGCATTTTCATGCTTAGTAGTTTCTCTCTGATTCTATTCCAATTTCCAATTTAACTGACCATTTATCATAAATCATGCCTTTTATATCAAACTACTCATATTTGGTATTCATTCGCATGCTTTCACTTCTGAATCATTGATCATATAAATATATGTATTTCATCACGACAAATCATACCACAGATTCAATTCATGAGATTCAGCACACTCTTAAAGATGTGTTTAGTTTACAAATCCCATTTACACTCATCAAGTTTGTTATTTCACTTTGTCTATACAATTCCACATTCCTTGGCCAGTTTACGTTGTTGAATCCGTCCTTTTATCATTATTAATGTGCTTACACATTTCACGATTTGATCCCCCATCATCTTAGGATCTTTGATTGGTGCACCCGACATGTGTTATTTCAAATATCATACACCATCATGACGGATGTCGATTGGTGCATCCATGAAGTGGGAACATTTCTTGATATCGTACCATCCCTGTGAATACCCATTGGTGCATCCCTTGAGAGTGGGACATTAGGGCCCAATTTCGGGTTGCCGTATTCTGGATTCGGTTGGTGAATCCGCCATGTTAGTATTGAAATCATCCAGGTTTAATTCAAGATGTCAGGTAGCCAATTCATTCTGGTCGATTAATCACTCATGCAGTGTCGTCAAACATTTCAAATATCACATTTTCCAATCTTTATGCACTTCGTAATATTATTTCAAAGATATGCTCATTCCATATAATCATTTCATATTTATTTGGTATACTACCAAAACTCTTGAAATAAGAATAAATTCGATGAAGAAAGCCCAGGCTTCTCCATTTCTGGTTTACTTTTCTTCCTTCGATCTCGGTCCTTGGTTAGGTGATCCTTGTTGGAAAAAAACTTATGTGATCTGTGATATAGCATGTTCATACACACGTATGCGAAATTGGGACTCCAACGTGTACACAACTCCAAAAGTAGGATCCATGGTTTATCGAGTGTTGGCCCAGAGAGAGAGAGGGAGATGGCCCCCGCTCTCTATAATTATGCAACAAATCTCCTTTGGATGCGGGGAGTCGGAGAGGCTCGTATCAGGATGAGGTAGGGACCCTCTCATAAATAAATCTTTCATGGATGGTCGAATGACCATCGTAGACTATCGTCGTCGATTCATATTAATTGGTCAAGTGCATCAATACGTCGATTCTGTGGTGGTCGATTACGTAATAATTTAATTCGATTACGTATTATATTATAATTGATATTTAATAATCCAATAAACAAATCTTAATAATTGATTATGCTAATCCATAAAATTAAAAATACAACATTCTCCCACTGGATAGCATTAGTCAATTGTGGGAATAAGAGATTAATATAACTATGATAAAATATCAATTATGACCAAACACATATGACCAATAATAAAATATATAAAGCCTTCAGCGATACGAAGAACATCTTATCAGATGGGAAAAAATGTCATACATCGACATTTCGTATTTCATGTAAAGAAGTTATGAATGATGCATGAGTGAATACAAAACAAAATATGCATTTCTCAACAAATGGTCGAGCATCTATTGATCTTTGTCGAGTATATTATTGGCATGTTATTAAATACATACCTCAAACAATTTAAAAAACAAATAAATGCATAAATTGAGACTCCCTTCTTAATATCAAAAGACTTAACGAGCTCATATGAGTTACATGACGTTGATAAACTCCTATAGGTAAGCCTTTGGTTAGTGGATCTGCTAACATATGTCCTGTAGCAGTATATTGTCAGAAGTCTGAAATTCACAGACTTCTCTCTGACCAAGACAAGTATTTTATATGAAAGTACTTTGGCGAGTACTTACTCATTTGTTTTGAGAAAGTATAGCAGCTGTATTGTCACAATATATAACAAGTGGCTTTGGATATGCTCTCAATGATATCAGAAAGCCCAGAAAAATCGATTTCTTTTATACGAGGGCTTGCCAGTAGCCTCATAACAAGTGGCGTACTCTTTGCCATAGTTGAGGTAGGCTGTAGATGTTTGTTTTAACACTTTCAACGACTCCTCCTTTATAAAATCGACATATAGTCCTTGGTACCTTACAGAGTACCTCCATGACCTTTACGGCTTTCGATTGTTCAGGCACAGTTGCTCAGTATCTCGCTTGTGCAATGAAAGCAATATCGGGACCAGTACAAACTTGAGCATAAATGTTTAAAATGGATAAAAGCATATGGGACCTTTTCATTTATTCTCTGGCACTTTCATCAGGGCATTGAGATTTGGAGAGCTTATCACCACACTGAATGGGTCGACACACTTGAGGAAACAGAATGCATATTCACTTAGTTTGAGGACTTTTCAATATATCCTCTTTGAGACAATCGAAATGCCTTTGGAACTATCCACGATGAATACGGATGCCTAGAGCGAAAAAAATAAGTCTTTCATATCGAAATGATGTGTGCTGTTTGTCTCATTCAAAAAGTTTAACCTGACTACTAGCACTCTCTACCAGACAAATCTGTGTTGGTGATAGCGAAATATAAAGTCGGAGACTCTTTCAATCCTCATAATTGGTCCCGTTCAGGTTGGCGGTGATTACATAAACAATGTTTGGCACGAGTAGAAGAAACATTCAATATGTGTAACACAATATTACCATGGAATTACTTAAATCAATGATTCCTTGCGTGCGGTGACATGCATTAAGCGGTCTGCTTATTTATCATGATCTGCTGAGGTCTGAATCACAATAAAAGAAATATAAGTATACAATGTACATGATCTCATGTCTTGAAAGTCTATCATCTGGGTGGAGATTTTCAAAACATAATTTGATATAAGTTTAGAGCTAAATATTTTATGCGTTAATAACAATTATTATCTTGACATATCGATAAAGACATAATTATTTTGGTACAACATTATATAATTCGATTAAATTCTAAAAGAATTTAAATTATTTAATTCTTTGTGTTTTGCATAATTATGCTCCACGATGACAGATCATAATTATCTGAAAATAATATTATAGTTCTTGGTCTGAGATCGATATCTGATTGCATAATCCAAAATGAGGGCTTCCTTATGTGAGATTAAACAGCCTTGTGATGGCACCCAGATGATTGGGGTTCATAAGATGTTTGACCATAATTCGTTATCTGAAATTGGCTCGATACCAATTGTTGGAAAAAACATGTAGATCATGATATAGCATGTTCATACACACATATAAAGTGGGACTCAAAGCGTATTGCAACAAAGTAGAATCATAGTTTCTCCAGTAATTTGTGAAAGCGAGAGAGAGAGAGAGAGAGAGGGGAATGTTGCTCTCTATGATATGCAAAAACAAAATCTCATTTGGATTGGGAAGTGGAGAATTTGTATCCAGGATGAGAGTAGGGACCTCTCATAAATAAGTACTCATGGATGGTCAGGCCATTCTTAGACTATCAATACGTCAGTTATGTATTAAATACGTCAGTTACGTATTAATTGGTCAAAGTGCATCCAATCGTGATTCTGTGTATGTTAATTCGATTACGTAATAATTGGTCATTATGTATGTATTACATAATTGATATTTAATAATCAGTAAGCAAATCTTGTAATTGATTAATACTAATCCATAAAATTAAAAATACAACAATCCTCACCCGTCCCTAGTTAATAACAATTATGCCACTCTTAGTGGATAAACAATTATTATACATTTTTATTGAATGTTGATTAATTTTTAAGTTCGCGGTCTTGGAGTTAAGACTTAAGTACTTGCCAGAAAGCGAACTTCGAAGCGATAAGTACATTTCTGTTTTTCATTTAGTTTTATCCTTATTTGAACCTTCATTAATCATTTATTAAGGTTCTTAAACTACTATCGATTGTAGAATACGAGTGCTTAAGAAACAAAATCAAAATTTTGCCTCTGAAACCGGTGCCTACGATCGTGGCGGGTGCCGCCCCATTGCCCGGCGAGAAGGGGCTCGTTTTTAAAGTTTTTATAACAACAAACTTTGCGATTTTCACTTAAAAATCCTCAAAACTCAAAAACAAATCATGGGAATCACTCCCGAAGACATCAAATACCGCCTCTCAACTAACCATGAGCAAAACCATGGATGGATTAGGGTTTTCTATGAAACATCTAATTAAACTTTCTAGGGTTTAGGTTCTTACACTTAAATCCCTTGGTCTTCTTCATACAAGATGCTTGATAAGCTTTAGAAACGAGAATGGGAAGAAATCACACGAAATCACCTCTTCTTGCACAACCCTAAGCACTCCTCTCACTCTCTTCTGAAATACGGTTTGTGCTCAAAAATGAGCATTATAAGACCACTTTTTGGTCTTTATTATTTCCAGATTAAAAGTGTAAGGCCATGTTTTGGCTTACACACAAATTTCCATTCTCATTTTTCTCATTTTGGTCTTCATTTCACTTTCATTTATCATTTTAATTCACTTTTTTTAAGTTTAATTCTATTATTAACCCATGAATCCTTAGTTTACAAATTCCAAATTTTCCTTTTCACTTAGTTATTTAGGTTGTCGTTCTCATTTTAGCATATAATATTTAATCATATGCTCATTTTCACAATTTAACAATTTATCAGTTTTCTCGGAAAAACCCAAGTTTGACTGATTTATCTGGAATATATAATAAAATTCTTATAAAAATTTTAGAATTATTTTTAGGCGTTCGCAATGGTTGTCCAACTTGCTATGTAGAAAAATGTTTCATTTCATATAATGAAAATGGCGAAAATTTACTTGGTCCTGAAGTAGCATATCTTAGTGATATCGGTGCACTTATGTCTCTTGCTAATTGTATTGTCCAGATATTGATTTTTCTATCAAATTATTAGTCATGTACAGTTCTACTCCAACTCGGTATTATGAGCGAAGATGTATCAGTGGTATCTGTGACTACTAATATGGGTCTTTTACTCAAATGAGTCAAGTACAATTAACCGGATATGCAGATGTGTTTATCACTTGCGCGAATCCACAAAAAACCAAATCACAAAATAACAAATGCGTTCAAGTGTTAATCTAGCAAATTAATAAATTCATAAGGTCATTGTCAATCTCAACATTTAAGAAGTTATATACAAAATTAGAATATGCCAACCAAAAGACATTAACCTGAGAGGGAGTAATGTGTCAACCAAAAGACATTAACATAAGGGGGAGTATAAATGGATGTGAGTGTATTTCACTCTTTTTCGCTCATTTTAGGTTTTTGTCGCAATAGGTTTCTTGTGGTGTTTAAGGTAGTCTAACAATTTGTATGTTTCATGTAAGATGCATTGAAAGTGTTATAAAAAAAAAATGTGGCCGAATGATAATCAATTTAAAAAGAAATGTTGTCTATTGTAAAGTAAATGCAGATTGCATAAACAATGAAATTACATTCAGATTTTGGTTCCCAAACACTTATAAATAGCCTTCTCCTATTTGTATTTAATATATCAAAGTAAAAGGGGATAAAACTCCATCCTCTCATTGTCTCTCCACATTTCTTTATCTTAATTTCTCTTCATACTTGATTTGTTTTACAATAATTTTATCCACAATTTTTTATCTAAAAAGAATTTGAACCTTGGGCCTCAGCCCTCAAGGAAATACCATCCAAGGCCATGTCGACAACAAGAATTCGGTCTGCGTATGAAGCTGAAGAATGTTGTTGGGCCCTAGGTCATTTCAGAAGGCCCAAAATCATCGCCCTGGACCGTTTGTGGCCCAAATAATGATGGGTAACACAGTCCGCCTTAATTTATCATATGCTTTTAATTTTGTATTAATTACTTAAGTAGAAAAAAATTAGCAGCAATTATTATCTATTAGCTTATTATGTGTACAAATACTGTTAAATTAATACGAGAAATCAAAAGCATATGTTAAACAAAAATGGAAAAAGAATCCCAAGGAATGGAGGGTGGGGGAAGCCCAAAAGGGCAGTTGTGATGAGCTCCTCCCCGGCACGTGTCTCTTAAATTAAATCGAAAGGGTGAAAATCCAGTCTTTGTCAGAAACTGGGAGTAGGGTAGGGGGGTAAAACCATGGGCTGGTAAAGGAAGTAGGGGGGAGTGGGTGTGCCTAAATTCTTTAGCATTGAAATCTGTGCAATAGTTTTAGGTGGCCTAATCCCGAGTTTTAGACTCAAATTATTGATTTTAAAAAAAAATTTATAAAATTAATTTTTAACACAAAATTAATATAAAAATAATCTTGATTTAAATATGTGTGATAAACACATGACATGAATTAAATTTTATCCAAATATAAACATTTAAAAAAGCATCGGTATTATATTTTAAAATAAGTAATTGATTATCGTAAGCGATAATATTTGATAAAATTTTAATTATCATTATCCATAACAATGATATTTATCAATTTATTAAACACATTATTTTAAACATTAATTTAAGTTAAAATACTAATTTTATAAAAAAAAATTCAAATCAACCATTTCAATCAAAAACTCCCAAATCCCCCTCATGGAGGCCCATGGCTTCCTCCACGTCAAATTCATACGTAGTGTTTGAGTTCCCCACTTCCCACTTCCCACCACTTCCTTCCTAACCTATAATCCCTATTATTGGCGTTATATTTATACCTCTTACAAAATATCTGCTCAGTATCTTGGACCCGAATGGCCCACTTCTTCTACCACGAACTGCTAGAGCTGTAAGATTACAAACAATTTTTTTTTTTTTTTTAAATGGGTTAGGAGAAAAGGGTTTTATTTAATTTGAGTATAAGCTATCAGTACCATAATATTTCAGTTTTTCTAGTTTCATCAGATTACTATTTATATTTATTGAAAATTAGTGGTTGCTATAACATTAACAATATTGTTTGTTAATGTTGGATGTTTGTTGTTTGAGTTTTATTATATCAAAATAAAATTTTTATTTTGTGTTGTGATCCATATTCTTAATCAAGTTCAGCTATCTACTTACATTTTAACATTTGCCTTTATGTCTAGTTTATTCTTCGGTTGTTTTTTCCTTTTATGTATTTATTTATTTTGTACTATGATCCATAGTCTAAATCAAATTCTTTTTCTTTTTTTTTGAGAATAAAATCAAATTCACTTATTTACGTCTAGTTCATTCTTTTTTTTTTTTAGTTATGTTTGGATCTCAAAAAATTTGAGAAAAAATAAAGTGAAAAAACTAAAATAAAGTTAAAATAACAAATCATTTTATTTATTTTTACAAACTCATTTATTTATTTTGATTTAATAATATAAAACATTTATGTTTCTAATAATTCTATATAAAATAAAATTTTAAACATTTTATTAAAATATTAAACTTAACATTTTTTTCCTTTGCATAAATGCTCTAAAATCAAACAGAGTTACTCTATAAAAATATTATATATATATATATATATATATATATATATATATATATATATTAATTAATATATGAAGAATAGATAAGATAGATTATGAAGAATAATAATGATGAGCCTAGAATGAAAATGAAACTGATAGAGTGAGAGGGCCTTGTTTGCACATCTCATGCTCATGAGTGATGACTAAACCCATCCCACACGTGTCGCCTATTCGTCGTCCTCCTCCAACCTGGACTACTTTTTCCATCCCCCCTCATTCGCCCTTTGCACTTTTTTCCCCCTTTATATGTCCATCACTCACCACTCACCACTCACCACTCACCATTATTTCTCGACTCCCACAACTCTTCTCTCTCTCTCTCTCTCTCATAGAGTATAGTAGCCATGCAAGCTACTCCCAGCTTCTCTCCACCATATATCTCTCTCCTGAATCTCTTGCTTCCACCAAATACCCTCATGATCTAATTCAACCTCCAAACATCAAACTCAGCATTCCCCCTAAAACTAATTACCTCTGATCCCGAGGCCAAATGGCCTTCCCACCTCAACCCACTTCAGAAACTCGCCGCCTCCGCTCTAGACGTTGTCGACCACTTCCTCATCAACCAATTGGACAGCAAATTCAACCTCCCCAAGCCCCTCGACCCCGCCGTTCAGCTCGCTGGCAACTTCGCCCCAGTTCGGGAATGCCCCGTTCAGCGTGATCTCCAGGTGCTGGGTCAGCTTCCGTCGGCTCTCCGCGGCGTTTACCTCCGAAACGGCGCCAATCCCATGCTCTCTCCTGCCGGCGGCCACCACCTCTTCGACGGCGATGGTATGATACATGCCGTTACCTTGGGCCCAGGCAACAGGGCCAGCTACAGCTGCCGTTTCACCCGCACGAGCCGGCTAGTCCAGGAAGCCGCATTAGGGAGGGCGCTGTTCCCGAAACCGATCGGCGAGCTGCATGGCCACTCTGGGATAGCGCGGCTGGCGCTGTTCTACGCTCGCGCCGCAGTGGGCTTGGTGGATGGGTCACGAGGGACAGGTGTCGCAAATGCTGGCCTTGTCTATTTCGACGGTCGGCTTCTCGCCATGTCAGAGGATGACCTGCCGTACCACGTGAAGATCAACGGCGACGGAGACCTGGAGACCATCGGACGCTTCGACTTCTCGGGACAGATGGACCGTCCGATGATAGCGCATCCCAAGGTGGACCCCATCACCGGAGAGCTCCTCGCTCTCAGCTACAACGTGGTGAAAGAGCCCTACCTCAAGTACTACAAGTTCGGCACGTGCGGCCAAAAGTCACGTGAGGTATCGATTTCACTTCAACAGCCCACCATGATCCACGACTTCGCTATAACTGAGACCTCCGTGGTGGTCCCCGACCACCAGGTTGTTTTCAAACTATCGGAAATGGTTCGGGGTGGATCTCCGGTTATCCACGACCCGAATAAGATATCCCGTTTCGGAGTCCTACCCAGAAACGACCCCGACGATTCGAGAATACAGTGGATCCACGTCCCCGATTGCTTCTGTTTCCACCTTTGGAATGCCTGGGACGAGCTCTCCAGCCGCGGCGATAAAATCGTGGTGGTGATCGGGTCGTGCATGAGCCCCCCGGACTCGATCTTCTCGGAGCGGGCGGACCCGATCCGGAGCGAGTTATCGGAGATCAGACTCAATTTAACCACTGGAGAGTCAAGGCGGCGGGTAATTGCGCCGGGGATGAATCTGGAAGCGGGGCAAGTGGACAAGCGGCGGCTGGGCCGGAAAACGCAGTACGCCTACCTGGCGATAGCGGAGCCGTGGCCGAAATGCTCGGGCATGGCGAAGGTGGATTTGGAGAGCGGAGAGGTGACGAAGATGTTGTACGGAGAGGGGAGGTTCGGAGGAGAGGCGTGTTTCGTGGGGGCGGAGGAAGGCGGCGGCGGAGAAGGGTGGTTGATGAATATAGTGAGGGACGAGAAGAGGGATATGTCGGAACTGATAGTGGTGGAAGCCGACAGCATGAAGCAGGTGGCTTCGGTAAGGTTGCCGACCAGGGTTCCCTACGGCTTTCATGGCACTTTTGTTTATTCACAACTATTGAGAGGACAGCGTCTCTGTTAATTATTTTATTTTATTTTTTAAAAAAATATCCTAAATTAGTATTATGATCAGGTTTCAGTTATAGAAAGTCTGTTTTTATCGTGAGAAGGGTTTTACATCGTTAAAAATAATTTTATCTCTTAAAATTTATGTTTTTTCAAACAAAATTTTAAGAGATAAAATGATATAAAACTCGTTCTTCTATAAAATCGAGTTTTTTATAACTCAACCCTATGAAAATGTAAAAATAGGATGGCTAATTGAAGTTTTGTGGATTATTATTGTTATTATTAAAATTTGGCGCCTTCAGGAGAATTTTGTTTTGTCAGTTGATGGACCTCCAAAATGCAACATATACAAATAATATCTACCTTTCTCTCAATGGGGACCTACTAAGGGGGTATATGGGAACTTTTTGAAAAATAATTTTAAAAAATTTAAAAAAATATATAGTTTGAAAAATAATCCACAAATATAACTAGTTTCTCTCTAACTTGATAAGCGATTTAGAAATATGCTGAAAATCTTTTAAAATTTTGAAAACTAAAAATATATTTTACAAACATTCAGCTTAAAATTAATTTTTAAAATTAAGAAATTAATATAACCCCGGCATTTGGTGTTGATTAGCTTTTAAAATTATGAAGATCTTTTGAAAACGCTTTTAGTATAAAGAAATGACACAAAAATTCGAATGAAGTGTCTCTTGAAGAGCCACTTTTAGCTTAAAGTCAAAAATTTTAAATTATGGAGAGGGTATCTTTCGAGATTGACTGGGATCTGGATATTATCGAGTTGAGTAAAGGAAGTAGATGTGCGGCATTTAGAGCCCGATGTGGCCATTATGAGTTCTTGGCAGTAATACCATTTAGGTTAACTAAATACCTTGGCAGCGATATGGACTAATGAATAAGACATTTCGGCCACTGGATCAGTTGTAGTGGTCTTTTATTGATGACATCTGGTGTATTCTAAGGATGCGCGGGAGCATGGGCAAACATCTGAAAATTAGTATTGAAGTTAGAGAAAATAGTTATATGCTAAGGCTCGTGATGTGATTACATTTAAAGGAAGTTTCATTAATTATCTTTATTAATGATTTACTGGCGAGGGCATAGAGTTGACCACTACAAAGATTGAGGCCGTTGGCTAGTTGAAACCACACTCGAGAAATATGGCTGAGGGTGAGGTTTCTCTTAGGCACAACGAGGTTATTATAGAAGATTTGTGAAAGGCTTTACTGTCATAGCTTCTCGCTATTCAAGATATAGGAAGAGATAAAGTTTGAGTGGACGGAGACCAATGTCGGACTAGTTTTGGAACAATTGAAAAAGATACTAGTTGAAGCACGATGTGTGCAGCCTACTTCGGAAAGAGTATACATTGTATAGTGATGCTTTAAAGCATTAGTTTGGGATGGAATGTTAATCTGAAGATGGGAAAGTAGTGGCTTATGCGTCGAGACGGTTTAAGCGTAGCAGGTGTGCTCATGACTGAAGTTAGTTGCGGTAGTGTTTGCTTTGAAAATATGGCGACACTACTGTCTGAGGGGAAAAATGTAAAATTTATACAGTCATAAGAGTCTCGAGTACTTGCTAACGCGAGAAAGAGTTAAATTTGAGACAACGGAGGTGGTTAGAGCTATTCGAGGATTATGACATCATAGATTACCACCACAGAAAAGGCTAATCTTATTAGCCAGATGCTTTAAGCGAAAGACGAGTGGCGCAATGTCATACGGTATAGTGATTGGAGACTAGCGGATGATGGGCTATGTTGGGTCGAGCTAGAAGCGTGACCCGTTTAAAGCAAAAAGCGATTATAGATGTTGAAAAGGATGAAGAATTAGGAAAAAAAGTTCTGAGATGGTTAGAGATGGTGAAGTAGGGCCAGTTTTCGAGAGAAGAAAATTTGGAAGTTTGTACTTCCATAAACTAGATTATGTGTGCCAAATGATAAGAGCTA
Source organism: Tetrastigma voinierianum (assembly GCA_016808115.1). NCBI lineage: Eukaryota > Viridiplantae > Streptophyta > Magnoliopsida > Vitales > Vitaceae > Tetrastigma > Tetrastigma voinierianum. The sequence continues at coordinate 290,633 of JAEQBH010001705.1, forward strand.
AAGAAAAAGTTGCTATATGAGGCTCATATGCGGTGTTACCATGCATCACAGGTAATAAGATTTACCTGTACAGACACAGAAAGCAGTTTTATTGGTGGAAGGGAATGAAAAGGAGCATCATGATGCGATGTAAATGTTTGACGTGTTAGTGGGTTAAGTTGAACACGAGTTCCAGCGGGTTTGTTGAATCCTTCCATTTCCACTCGATGGAGTGGGATAACATTACCATGGATTTTTGTGTCGGTTTTTCCCTCACTCGATAAAAACATGACTAAATGCAGGTGATTTGATAAGGCTCAAAGTGGCCCATTTTATACGGTCGGGGTTGACTGTTACCATGGATCGACTAGCTGAGTTATATATAGATGAGATTGTGCGATTGCATGGTGTGTCGTTGTCTATTGTGTCGGATAGAGATCCGCGTTTTACATCAAGGTTCTGGAAGAAACTACAATTAGCCTTAGGTACAAGGCTGAATTTCAGTACGACATTCCATCCGAAGTCAGATGGACAGTCTGAAAGGTTAATTCAAGTACTTGAAAGATATAGCGAGGTTGTGTCGTAAGATTTTTCGGGAAGTTGGGATAGGTATATTCCACTGTTGGGTACCTATAGCAAAAGTTATCGAGTCCCAAATATGGCATGGCACCATATGAGCTTTGTGGTAGAAGATGTGGGAGCTCCTATGTGTACTGGACATAATTGAATGAGCATAAGCGATTAGTCAGTTCATAGTAAAGATCACAGAAGTACAAGTTATCAGGCAAGGTTAAGCGGCTAATGATTAATGAAAGTCATATGCCGATTTAAAAAGGAGAGATAATCAAGATATGAAGTGGGAAACAAGGTTTTCTTAAAAGTATCACCGTGGAGGAAAATTCTACAGTTTGGTCAGAAAGGCAAGTTAAGTCCAAGGTTCATAGGGCCATATGAAATTCTAGAACGTGTTGGCCCTATGGCTTATCAATTGACACTCCCTCCAGAATTGGCCAAATTACACAATGTGTTTCATGTGTCGATGCTTCGGAGATACCGCTTTGATGAGTCACACATACTACCAGTGCAAGAGATACAAGTACATGAGGATTTGTCATATGATGAGGCGAAGGCAATTACGGCTCGAGAGGGTGAAAACAGTTTGGAATAAACAGTGCAGTTAGTGAAAGTGCTCTGGCAACACCATGGCGGAGAAGAAGCTGGGAGCAGGAAGCAACTATGAGAGCCTGATATCCATAGCTCTTAGGTCGATTATGAATTTCGAGGGATGAAATTCTTTTAAGGGAAGGGGGGGGATTGTAACACCCCAAATTATGCTTTCTTAGTTTATAACAATTTTAGGGTATAAATAAAAGTAAGTATATTTTTTTAGAGTAAAATAAAGATAAAATAATATAATCAGCAGATTATCTAAGTTAGGAGTAAAATTAATAATTTCTTGAATGGGGACCAAATTGTGAATTTAATAATGTCATATGTCAGAAGTAGAATATGCATAAGTTAAAAGTAAGGAGAATAAGAGAGAGAAATGGAGGGACCTAAAAGTAAAAATAGGTAGAAAGCTAAACATGGCTTTAACTCAAAAGAAGGATAAGATCAAATCTAGATAAGACCAAAAGAAATATCTCATTTTGGTCTTGGAGAAAGAGAAAAGAAAAGCGAGAGGAAGAAGAAGAAGAGAAGAGAAGAAAGAAGGAAGGGAAAAAGAAGATCACAGGTATGGAATTTGAGTATGGAATTGTCTAGTTTTGGTATAGAAAGTATGGATATATGGTTTGGAACCCTCTATTTTGTGTATGGGTTGGGTTTGGAAACTCCAAAACTCATTTCTTGTTAGGGTTGAGTTGAGAAGAACTCTAAGACTCCTATATATATGTGTTTTATAGGAAATGTTTAGTTTTGCATTTTGAACTAAGTAAGCTACCCTATCTTAATCTATCGATTATGGGGTCTTAGGACTGGTTTTTGGATAAGAAAGAAAGGGAATCTAGTAGTGAGTCCTTCAGGTAAATTGTAGCCACATCAGTGAACTTGATGTTAGGTTTTTGAATTTCTCAATTCAGACCTCTGTAGCCCAAGTTATGGTCCATTTACCCTGAACAATATAAATGGAAAGGCAGCCGGCTAGGGGTAAGCCGGGTGATTAGGGTCGGTTGGGTGGTTAGGGCCGACGGTTTAGGGAAATTATTAGGCGGTTAAGGTCAACCGAATTGGTTAGGGCCAGCCTTGACTAGGGGGTCATCAAGTGGTTAGGGTCATCCGGCGGTTAGGGTCATCCGGCGGTTAAGGCCCGGTACATTGCTTGATTAGGGCCCGGTGGCTGCGATTAGGAGTCGCGGGGCGGATTCATGTGTGGCCTCCCTAGCTTGGAAGGTCCCTCAGCTTAACCGTCGAATTTGGTCGGGTGTTCTTGAACTCTATGGAAATCCCATTGAGTCAAGATTATCTATCCACAATAAACGACATTTAGATGCCCCGAATCCGGTGAAAAGGTGTAATCGAAGCGAATTGGTCGGGTAGAGCTAAGCGGGTAGAATTTGGTTATTCATGTGAGACCTCAAACTTCGGAAGGTCATAACTTCTTAGTCCGAACTCCGATTAGGGTGTTCTTGGACTCTATGGAAATCCCATTGAGTCAATATTACATCCATATCCCTGTAGATGGCATTGGGTACTGGAGCTTGCCGGAAAGGAATGTCGGGCAAGGCTGGTCGAATTAGAGCTAGTAGGGTAAAGAGTACAGTTATTCATATAGGACCTCCAACTGGAAGGTCACTTGCTTCTTCGATCTGAACTCAGGTCGGGTGTTCTAGGACTCTATGGAAATCTAATTGAGTCAAGATTCTATCCATATGCCTTAGGAGGGCATTGGGTACTATTTCTGGCCGGAAAGGAATGTCGGGAGCGAATTTGGTTGGAGTAGAGCTAATGGGTAAAATTTGGTTATTCATGTGAGACCTCCAAACTTTGGAAGGTCTGCTTCTTCATCAGGCTTCCGTTAGGGTGTTCTTGGACTCTATGGAAATCCCATTAAGTCAAGAATCCATCCATATATAGCTTGATAAAAATTGGAAATCATATTAGGTCTAGAAATCACGAAGAGCAGTAGAACCTGCTGGTAACCATAGTTATTCATGCATATAATGAGATATGAAAAATGCAAAGATTCGAATAAATGAGTATACATATCACATATGATTACGGATGACTATAATTATTCGAAGAATATGAGATATGTATTGAACATAAAATATCTGTAGTTAATACTGCTTAGAACTCAGTAGAAGGATAGATAGGCATGCTATGGGACATGATTAGCTGGCATCTGAGTTTCTGGTCTGGGCGTCACAGTTTGGGTCGATGAGCCGCCGTCCGTTTGGATCATTACGGACATAGGTCAGCATCTCGTACGGTGATGATACAGTCAATTATATCTGACCTAGTTTAGGTCACATATTATGGCATGAGTCCACACACACCTTTGTCTCGTACGGTGATGATACAACCCGGGTGCTCTCTGAGATAGAAATCAACGTCTCATAGTGATGGTACCTTGGGTACATATAGTTATTTTCCATATCCGCTACTAAGGTGTTTGCAGACATGACCCTAAAAGAAAATGACAAGTATATACTCTGATAGAAATGTATAGAATATATGACATGATATGAAAACTATAACTGCTATGCGAGGATGATACATAGTTCACAAGAAACCAACGAAGTAAAGTCTGAATGAAGCTTGAATAGTATATGAAATATGATAAATGATAAGTATATGCATTTGTATAGAAGTGTAGTCATCATATAATAATTCCCACTAAGGCGTAAAGCATACGGGTGTTTTCATTAGTGGAGTACGAAGAGAATACCGGGGACCGGACAATCATCAACGGTCGAAGGCACATAGCTAGGTGCTCATTGGAAGACCTTTTGGTCTATTTTGTATATGAAAATTTGTTTATTTTGTAAACAATGTATGTAAATGTTGAACACTTCCATGTATGGAGCTTGTATATAGTTTGTAATCCATTGCTACAGAATCTAATACAAGTGAAATGTTTAACATTATATAATGAACAAGTTCAGAGTTCATAAGTCTATATAAAAAAAAAATGACACAACGCTTGACTTAGGGTCTTTAGGTTGGGGTGTCACGGTTAGTCGATATCAGGAGCATCCTGGTTCAGTTCGAGACATGCTTGATCGGGTCGGATCGGAGAGAAAGGGTGTTATAGGAACATCTCACCGGAGTTCATCTCACAGGAGTACATCTCAAGAAAGAACATCTTAGGAGAGACATCTCGCGGGAGTACATCATCTCAAGGAGAACATCTTAGGGAGAACATCTCACGGAGAGCATTTCAAGGAGAACATCTCAGGGGGAACATCTCACGGAGTACATCTAAAGGAGAACATCTTAGGGAGAACATCTCACAGAGAACATCTTAAGGAATTTGTCTCGGGGAGCTCAGCACAAGCTTTTGAATTCTGCATATCAAGGAGTTTGTCTCATGGAGCTTGGCGCAAGCTCTTAAGTAGGCATATCAAGGAGTTCATCTCATGAAGCTTAGCCCAAGCTCTTGAGCTCAGCATATCAAAGGAGTCGTCTCATGGAACTCGGCACAATCTCTTCAGCTTGGCATATCAAGGAGTTCGTTTCATAGATCTCGGCACAAGCTTTCAAGCTCGATATAAATTAATCTTTGATTAGTTTATCTTGATTATAGGTTTAATTCTTTGACATGTTAATATGGATTGGGAGCCTGACTAACTGCATTCGGTGGGCGATTAATGCGGATCACCCCTTCCTTGCGACTTACACTAAGGTCAAGGGACCCTACCTCGAACCTCTCTCATCTTGTTATTTGTCATCTTGTTCGTTCGCGGCTCCTCTCCTTTACCCTTAAGTAGCTACATTGATTCGGGCGTTGACTACACTCGCCCATCATTTGCTATAACATGATCAGCAGGCATAGCATATTGGTTACCTCTCTTGAAAAGTCCATCGATCGAAGTCGAAATTTGTAGAGAGAAAATCAAGAAGCGTATTGTTGAAGCGAATGACACCTTGTGGCTTGTAGAGGAGTAGTGTACGAGCTAACATAATGTGATACTTGTGGCCCAGCGCTTCATGAAATCCCTGATGGTCTCGGATCTCCCCATCCGCACGTGAAACAGACCGATGACACTCCGTTTTCGCCGCACTAAGCACATATATTAGAAGCAGATTTACCGGACAGCGGCGAAGGATGTTCCAGGAGTTCGAGACAGTGATGAAACCACGATATGGCGAGGCCTTGAGCTTCACGAAGACCTTACCTGAGGGCATTGTTTCCCATCACGGAGGTCATAATGCATCGGTAGTGCATCATATGATCAATTTGAAATTTTGCGGTAGTGCGGTGGAGCCTGATTGAGGATGGCATGGGCGAAACGGATGTTGAGATATCATCGACACGGCGTGGGGTCAGGCTTGTGTGGGAGTGGGTTTCCGGCCACCCATGGGAACCCCCGGCCTTTGTGGGTGGCGGTCGAGTGGAGAGATGTTGTCCGTGGACCCGGATTGCGTAGGGCTTTGATAGCCAAGTGGGTCGTCCTGACGGTGGGCGGTAGTGTTTAGGTGAGGTAGGCCGGGGCAACCTTGTGCAGGGTGATGTTCTCCTCTCGTAGAGAGGCGTTGGTTGCAAGGAAGGAAGCCAGCTGCTGTTAGTGAGATTCATGTTGCTCTCGAAGCCGCCTTTCCAATTGCATTAGGTGTTGTTCCATGGAAAGTTAAGAACCGGACACCCATTGATTGGACTGGATCGCTAGAAGGGATAATGGTGTTCCCACAGACGACACAATGAAAGGATTTTTTCCTTCCACAAAGTAATATCCCTTTGTTTTCTCCACCCTTTTTTTTTAATTTTTGATCTTACCCTTGTATATTTGATGGTCGGTGGTTACATGTTTAATGCTCATAATGAGGACACTTATGAGGGTCCTTCCATTTTCTTACACTACACATTCTTTTGCATTTACTTGCACATTAATTGCCCACGACTGTTACATATGTATGGCGCCCCCTTATCTTTGTGCCTGAGCCATTAGCTCGAGTCAGTTAGCTTGGTCTTTCCCTCATGACTCCCAAGGTATCTTTCTAAGGCCACTTGGCCTCTTCTCTTTGATGCCCAAGGCGACCACTTAGAACCCCATCCGAGCTGCTTTTATACTTGCGAGCGGGTTCGATCTTAGACCACTCATGCTTGTGCTATTCCTAGACGTGCTTTGATACTTTATCTTATTAACTCTTGGCACGTGATCTGAGACTCATCCTCCAACTTTCTAAAAATTCGAAAAACTAAAATTGTCTCTTCAAAAGAGACTTTCAATGTTAATTCAAAACTTTCAAAATTATAAAAGTATCTTTGAAACTTTCAAAATGATAAAAGTGTTTTAAACAACTTTTAGTACTCTTAACAATTAAGTATTTCTTGAAAATACTTTCAGCTTACATTCAAAAAATTTTAAATTATAAAAAGTGTCTCTTCAAAAGACACTTTCAGTGTTTGAATATTATGAAGGTGTCTTTTCAAAATACACTTTTAGTATAATATTTCAACAATTTAAAAAGTCTCTTCAAGAGACATTTTTCGTTTTCTGAGTTTTTAAAAAGTGTTTCTTCAAGAGATTCTTTTTGTTTTCTATGTTTTTAAAAAGTGTTTCTTCAAGAGATACTTTCATTTTAAATTCAAAAATTTTGAAAGTGTCTCTTCAAAAGACACTTTTGGTGTAAAATTTTCATTTTTTTTTGAAAATGTATGTTGGAAATACATTTTTAGAAAGTGTCTTTCCAGAAGACACTTTCCATGTGGCAAAAACTACATTACATTTATGAATATTTCTAAATCAATGTTATTTGAGGAATTTTTTATTTTTTACACTAAATGTCTAAAAAGCATGCCCCCTTGAAATTGAAGGGTTTTTTTTTTTTTTTTGACATTTAGTATAAAAATATATATAAAAAATTTCTCCAAATAATGGAGTTTAAATATTCTTAATGCAGATTTTAATCACGTGAAAGTAATACGGGAAAGGCAGCTTTCTAAAGTGTTTTGAAATACACAAAAGGGTGAATTTTATATCAAAGATGTCTTTTGAACATTTAAGAATTTACGAATTTAAGTCAAAGATAATCTCTTGAAGAAACTGACCTAAAAACTACGAGAGAAATCCGAAAAATGTATCTTCAAGAGACACTTTCTAAATTGGTGAAATATTATACTAAAAGTGTCTTTTAAAAAAGTATATTCATAATTTTGAAAGTTTTGAATCAACATTGAAAATGTCTTTTGAAGACATTTTGATAATTTTAAAAATTTTGAATTTAAGGTAAATGTCTCTTGAAGATACGTGATTTGCGAATTTTAGAATTGTCTTGAAGATTACACTTTCTAAATTGTTGAAATATTATACGAAAAATGTATTTTAAAAAGACACATTCATAATTTCAAATGTTTTGAATCAACAATGAAAGTATATTTTGAAGAGACAATTTCTAGAATTTAAAAATTTTTTGAATTTAAGTTGAAAGAAGAGATACTTTCTAAATTATTGAAATGTTATACTAAAAATATCTTTTGAAAAGACACTTATAATTTTGAAAGTTTTGAATTAATACTAAAAGTGTCTTTTGAAGATACACTTTTTATAATTTAAAATTTTTTGAATTTAAGTTGAAAGTCTCTTCAAAAAACACTTTCAATTTTTTGAATTTTTAGAAAGCGTTTTTTGAATAGACACTTTATAAATTGTATTGCTGATGTGAAGAAAATTATATTATATTTAGAATTATTTTTCAAACTACATTTTTTTTAAGATATTATTTTTAATTTCTTTATTATTTTTCGAAAAGTTCCGAAATTGAAGGTCCATGTAGTGTGCAAACTAAATTGAAAAGTTAAATTTATTAGTTAGGTCGCAATCATATACACCCAATGTTAATGAAATTAATCATAAATATGGGGTGTGACATAGGCTAGACCAGAGTCCAAACTCACTAGCTCATTCGGTTGGGTGACATATATATAATCAACATAGGGTTCAGTTGTAAAAAACTTGTTCGCATATACGAACGAGTATTTACACCGTTAGATTCAATTTTATTTTTTGAAATATGAGTTTTACATCTTTAGATTCAAAACTATGTCTGAAAACATTTAATTCTTAAAAAATAAAATTGAATCTAACAATATAAAACTCGTTCTCATATTACGACTGAAGCCATCAAGATGAGACTATAGCAAAGAACCATTCATTATTGTGAAAATTGATAAGGTGACATTCCAAACGAATACATCATTAGCCCGTGGGTACTAATGCTTTTTGAAATCAGACCGGATCCATCGCACCCGGTCGGTTTTTCAATGGGTTCGATTGATGTATCTGGTTCGGTTCATTTAACTATATATGCCTCCATTTTTTTATGCCAAATTCTTTCTTCAAATGCTTAAATGTGGTGGGCGAGTACGGAATGTCATGCACCTTTTCATATATATATATATATATATATATGGAAGACATGGTCCACCAATGCACCCATGTTTCCTTTAATATATACAACATAAAGTAACATCTTTGAGTGAACATTACTTTAGCAAAGCTATGTTCAAAAACATAATGATAAAATAAATATAAAACTAACAAATGTGATATAAATTAAACGAAGAGTTATGTGATGCATTAATTGAGAATGATGAATAGCTCCCGAAGAGGAATTGATTGATTCTCTCCCCATTAATTGAATTATAATATTCTATTGCAATTGAATTATAATATCCTATTGCAATCTCATATCCAACCACATTGATATCGCTTACTTCTCACTCAAAACAACTCTTATAATTAAAGCATTATATATATATATATATATATATATATATATATATATATATATATATCATATCGGATTAAAAAAAGTTTGAGAAATTCGATTGAAAGGATAAATCACATAAATATTCACAAAAATGATCATTAATTTGTAAAAGTAATCTTGAATGTCATTATTTCAAACAAAAATGACTATGGAAGTGTAAAAATAAATTCTCCCCGTCATAATTATGGGTACCATGCTGGGTCAAAATTTCGATTCACTTATTGATCGTGACCAGGCCCCAAAGGGGTAGAATTTAAAAGTCATTTGGTCCGGGAATGCAGGTCGATCCTCACTTCAGGTACCCCGAAAGGATTAGGCCCGAAGCGGTCGGCTAAGGCGGCGCAGTCGATGTCAGCTCAGTGCGGGTGCCTCATATCCGGGATGCCTTTTCTCGGTGCTTGCTTTCGATCGTGACTCCGCTGAACAAAGCTGCCAACTGGCTCTTCATGTTACAAGTGTAAGTTATCCCATAAACCAACCTCCTCGCCTCTAACAGAATAGGAGAGCACTCCTAGCAGCGCCCCTATTGGGAAGACAGTTGTGTAAAAGGAAGATTAAGTCATCATTTTTGAAATAAGAGTCACCTTCACCTATCATTATGGGGAGAAATCGTCTTTTCAAAGAAGAGCTGGATCCACTACTCGCTTAGTAAAGAGAAACAGGGTGCACCAAACGAGGATACGGATTAATTGAAATCGAGATAATTCTTCCTTTCTAGCTTGAAGTCTTCTAGAAAAAGACTAACTTTGCCATCGAAGGGGCGACGGAACACCACCATCGTCTTCTTATTTGTTTTGTAGGTTGTAGCCAACTGGTGAATGTTCCGACGATCCACTGACTCTGAGAATTCAGGAAACTACAATAATTGCATTTTTTTTATAGGCATTTTGTTACATCTCCCATATTAGAATTATATCTCCCAATGGAGCATTTTTGTTTCGAAAAGATTTTTTTAACCTATTTTTTAATTTTAAAGAAAGGGTTTTTTTTTTCTGCCAATAAGTTTTAATTTTATCTCTTTTAAGTAGTTATCACAAGAAATTTATATTTATGCATTATTAAGAACTTTTATTTGTTTATCATATTTAGCTCAAGTGATGAAGAATTTATTGTTTAAACAAGTAAAAGGCATAGGGAGGGGTTTCTAGGTTTGAATTCCAATAAAAATGATTCACTATCTTGAAATTAGAGATTTTTTTTTTTTTTTTGAAAGATGAAATTAGTGAATATTAAAAACAAAAAAACTTTCCCTTATAAGTTATAACCGATCATAAAAATTCCTTTTATAATTATTAAAAAAAACTTTTATAATATCATTATTATTTTCGACAATGGGTCAGGTGGTTTCAATCACTAGGGCACTCTAAACCATGCCAACAAAATATCTTCCGGTAAAGCTCTCTTTGATTCTAATAATTTCCCAGTAATTTGTATAAAGATTTTTTATCTAGAACATTCTTTTTTGGGCAAACACAAAGCGACCACGCAGATGTTAAAGAATGTAAGCCAACCTGATCTGGTCTAGCTCATTAGGTTAGCTTGATATATAACTTAAGACAGCTTCACGTGGTTATTGTGGGTTTTTTTTTTTGCTTTTTTGTTTTTTTGTAATTGAACATGTGGTGATCCATGTTTTCGGCCTCTTAGGGAGGTGTAGACACCGTATTTTGGTTATGATGCGCTTCCCACTAAAAATGAAATACTTGTTTTTATTTTTGTATTTTTGAAAAACCATTTTTTTAAAAACGGTTTAGAGTCATCACATATTTTTTTTAAAGAGAAAATAAAATAAGAAATAAAACTCTAAATATGACTCATAATAGGAAATGCAAGTCTATGAAATCCGAGTCTAGATTAAGGGGTCAGGTTACCTACTAAGAAGGTATAGTGAAAAGCCATAGCACCTTTCTAAACCTTTAAAGTTTGGGCCTATAATAATCAAGTTAAGACGAATATGACAACTAATGAATTGATCTAAAGATACCAAGAAACATACAACAATTATAACTTTAAAGCACATCAAACATGTAAAAAATGAAAAGAGCAAAGTCAAACAAGATAAGAGTATCTACCTTGGCGGTAAATCAAAAGCACTATCAATAGAAAACAAGGTTAGTACAATAACATATATGGAAACATTCAATATTAAATTAGGAAATTGGGGTGTAAATCAAGAGCCAAATTATTTAATGAATGATACATGGGATGTGGGACTCCCACCAAAACCCATTTATTTGGCTCGCAAGTCAAATTCATGTGGTCACATTTTATTGGAATTATGGAATCTGTCATATGCTTTTGGAATTTTGAAAATCAAGTTTGAAAAAGAATTTTAGAAAATAGAAGTTTGATTTGGAATTTGGGAGCACTTGATGTCACTTTGAGAAAATTAGAATGAAAGATTTAAAGCTTGAATATTTGAAAATAGGATTCAGTTTTGGGAAATTTAAAGAACTGGGTTTTTAATTCATTTTTCTTTTTGAATTTAAAATAATAAAATTTTAAATATAAAGAAATTAAATTTGAATAATTTTAAATTAAAGAAAAACAATTTTGAATATATAGGATTTTAGAAGAAGACTTTTATTATTATTATTTTTTGTAGATTCAAAGAAAATAAGATTGGGTTTTATAAAATTTAGAATATTAAAATATAATTTAGAATATTAGATTTTAAGTATAGATAAAAAATTGGTTTTTTTTTATTCGAAGTTGAATTTAATAAATCAGTGGAAATTAATGATAATAATAATAATAAATAAATAAATAATAACACAAATGGATAAATTAAAAAGAGAGAATAGGAAAAAGGACCTAGTCAAGGTGGTCCGGTAATTTCTTTGAAGGCCTAAAGGTTTAGGATGCTGAGGTATCTTTTATTTTTGATTAAATGGAGATCTATGTTTGTGTTTGCTATGTAGGGATAGTAAGAGGCAAAAGGATGGAAACATAATATTTAATAAAGAAAACTGATTGAAGTCTTTAATAATAATAATAATAATTAATGAAAACACGAAAGTAAAATATTTAGAAGTACAAAACAAAAGGATAATGTGGAAGCTAAAAATATAATTAATACAACAAAAAAATAAATAAAGAGAGAGAAGGTAAAATAACTAATGTGTTATAAAGAATGAAAAAAGGAAGAGAGAAACCGAGAGAAGAAAGAGATAACTCAAGAGGTCTTATCTTTCATTATGAGGAATTCCATATATATAGGGATCTTCATTAATACAGTAATAAATATATCCATAATGATTCACAAGTAAACATGTAGTCATTCATATTTCTCAATGAATTATTTATAAGCGAATGATACTCGCTAGATAGTTAGTCTTATTTTATTAAAACGCTTCTTAGGTAAAAGCCGGTGAGATAAAGCGCGGGATGAAGAAAAGAGTGCAGTGTACTAACATCTTTAACAATTCTCCCCATGATAGTGACATAATACTTCATTTTGAAGATCTTTTACCTTACGCATACCAATATGGTGTACAAGTTTCTTGAATGTTGTAGTGAACAAGGCTTTTGTAAATAAATATGCTAGATTATCACTGGACCTTATCTGATGCACATTGATTGCTCCATTGTTCTGAAGTTCATGAGTATAAAAGAATTTTGGTGAAATGCGCTTAGTTCGATCACCTTTAATATATCCTCCTTTGATTTGCGCAATACACACAACATTATCTTCATATAATATTGTTGGTTTGTTCTTGATAGAAGATAATCCGCATGATTTTATGATGTGTTGTATCATGAATCTCAACCAAACACATTCTCGACTAGCTTCATGCATGACAAGTATTTCTGAATGGTTGGAGGAGGTGGCCACCATTGTTTGTTTTACTGACCTCCAGGATATAGCAGTATTTCCATAAGTAAATATATATATATATATATATATATATATATATATATATATATATATATATATATATATATATATATATATATATATATATATATATATATATATATATATATATATATATATATATATATATATATATATATATATATATATATATACTTCTCTCTCACTACTCTGCTATATATATATATATATATATATATATATATATATATATATATATATATATATATATATATATATATATATATATATATATATATATATATATATATATATATATATATATATATATATATATATATATATATATATATATATATATATATATATATATATATATATATATATATAATATATATATATATATATATATATATATATATATATATATATATATATATATATATATATATATATATATATATATCTCTCTCTCTTATATATATATATATATATATATATATATATATATATACTATATCTGCATATATATATACTGCTATATATATATATACTATATATATATATATATATATATATATATATATATATATATATATATATATATATATATATATATATATATATATATATATATATCCTGTCTGTGATCGAGCTTTGTGAGGGTTCGAAAGATAGTCTGCATCTGCATAACAGAAAAATTGTGGTTCCAATGTTTTGGAATAAAATAATCCCATGTCACATGTCCCACGGAGATATCTTAATACATGTTTAATTCCGTTTCAGTGTCTTTTAGTTAGAGTTTGAGGCGTCTTGCTGACCAGTGGTGAGAGAAAGCAATGTTTGGTCAAGTATACTTTGCAAGATACATTAGTGCACCAATTGCACTAAGATATGGTACTTCCGGACCAAACAATTCTTCATTTTCTTCTTTAGGTCGAAACAGATCTTTGGTCACTTCAAATGACCTAACAACCACGGGAACTAAGGGGGTGTGATTTATCCATATGAAAGCGCTTCAGGACTTTTTCTATATATGTTGATTGATGGATTAATACACCATCTGATAATTCTTGATTTGAATGAAACGATATTACATTTTTGAGATCTTTCATTTCAAATTCCTTTAAGTAGTCAATTGTTTGATTAAGCTCTTGAGGTCAATCAAATTCAAATCATCTACATATACCGTAATAATTGCACATCCAGTTGCTACTTTCTTGATAAAAACGTATGGGCCAATTGAATTATTCACATATTCTTCTTTAAGCAAATACTAGCTTAAACAATTATACCACATTCGACCAGACTGTTTTAATCCATATAAAGATCGTTGTAACTTGATTGAATACATACTCCATGGTTTTGAATTCATTACTTCAGGTAATTTGAATCCTTCAGGGATTTTCATATATACATTAGTATCAATAGATCTATATAAATAGGCTGTGACTACATCCATCAGCCCGTGTATCAAGTCCTTCGGAGACCATTAAATATATTAAATAACGAAATGTAGTTGCATCCATTACAGGAGAATACTTCTCCTCATAATCAATTTCATGTCTTTGTGAGAAGCCTTAAGCCATAAAGCATGCTTTATATCACACAATTTCATTTTGCTCATTTCATTTTCGTACAAAGATCCATCGATATCCAACAGGTTTTATATCTTTAGGTGTTTGAACTACTGGTCCAAATACCTCTCATTTAGCCAATGATTTTAACTCTATTTGAATTGCTTCTTTCCATTTTAACCAATCATTTTAATGTTGACATTCATTCATATTTTGTGTCTCCTAATCTTCATCATTGCTTATGATGTCCATAGCCAAGTGGAAGAAACGTACATGGGGTGGTATTTCGATCCCATATTTTTCCCTTATGTATATAATTAATAAATATCTCTTCATTGTTATGTACCGGTACAATTTCATGAGATAGTTGTTCAATTGATGCCTCTGCAAGGGTTATTAGTTCATCATTTAATCCTTTTCACATTTGTATGCTCTTCGAGGCATTAGATTTAACACTTTTCACATTTTTTCACCAAGGAATTGTATATTTTGAGCCAATAGGTTGTCTGTGTTTTAATTGTGGCTTAGGCTCATTGGCCACACTATATTTCAATTTTCCCATTGGAGTTTCAATCCGTGTTGGGATATTTGTAACTGGTATATGTGATTTTGTAACCTTTGTTGAATCAATAAATGCATCAGGCAATCGATTTGCAAGATTTTGTAAATGAATTATCTTTTGGACCTCTAATTTAGATTACTCTGTGGGGGAGGGGGTCAAGATGAGAAAAAGATGATTCAGTCCATGTAATTTCTCGTCATTCTTCTGGAATTGGCTTTCCTCCCCCTAATGGTGGCAAAACATTTTCATTAAAATGACAATATGCAAATTGAGCAGTAAAAACCTTACCTATAACAAAGCTCAATATAGTTAATGATGAAGATTAAAAACCCGACATAAATACGAGACGGTGAGGACCTAGTTTAGTTCGATGAGTGGGTGCAAGGGAACATAAACAGTACAACTAAAAACACGTAAATGTGAAATATTAGGTTGATAACCTAGAACAAGTTGTAATGAGGATAAATCTTGATTGGCTATAGGACGAAGGCGAATTAAATTCACGGCATGAATAATAGCATGCTCCCATGCCGATAAAGGCAATTTGGTGTTCAAAAGTAATGGTCTAGCAATTAATTGCAGACGTTTGATAAAGGATTCAGCCAACCCATTCTGAGTATGAACATGAGCAATTGAGTATTAAACATCTATTCCAATGGACATACAATAATCAATGAAGGCTTGAGATGAGAATTCACCAGCATTATCAAGACAAATTGTCTTGATAGGATGATCAGGGAATTGTGCCCTAAAATTCCCCGAATTATCTAAATTGTAATTTAGCGAATCTGGCGATGCAGGTAGAAGAAGAGGAATCGTAAGGACCATCCCAGTGGATGCATCAATTAAAACCATAAAATAACGAAAAGATTTTCGATTGGGTGAATAGACCCCTGAAATATCATGAATCGTTCTGAAACACAGGGGATTCAAACGCAATCTTTGTAAAATATGGTCTAATAAATGATTTTCCTTGAGAACAAGCAGTACAACTAAAATCATGAGATTTCAAAATTTGTTTGCTCATTAATGGGTGCCTGTTAGAATTTTGAACTATACAACGCATCATTGAAAGTCCCGAGTGTTAAAGCTGTTCATGCCATAGTAAAAATGTCTTTGGGTCATTGAACTTCTGGTTCATGACAGCATGAGATTCAAGAGGTCTAATAGTTGTTTGATATAATCCATATGATGAAGAAATCAATTGTTCCAAGATTTGTTTTTGCCCAGTAATGAGTAAATACTCATTTCCATTATGGCTCATAGTTTCAATGTGATATCCATTTCGGCGAATATCCTTGAAACTAACTAAATTTTGATTAGATTTATTAGAATAAAGGGCATCATCAATTTGAAACTTGGTGCCATTAGGTAGAACAATAGTAGCTCTTTTGGAGCCTTTAATTAGGTTAATGAGACCTGAGATAGTTTGAACATTAAATGGAACTAAAGTTAAGTTTGAAAAGTATTTCTTACCATGTAAAATTGTGTGAGTTGTGGCACAATCAACAAGACATGCATCTCTAGGAGAATGATCCATATATCTTAAAAAGAAAGACAAAATTTAAATAAAAGAACTCAATTTGTATTAAAAAGTAACATAATAAGCATATATGTTAATCATAGCACACATGGTTAATTTTATGCCATCACCAATCAAATGGTTAATTTTTCCACTTGGATCTTCAAAGAAGTTAAAGATATCAAAATGAGTTAAAGGTATTGCACCATCATTATCTATGAAATTGTCATTAATTTGATTGTTAGCTTCTTGGAGGGAGAATTGATAAGGATCATCAGGATCCATTATCCCTTGACCATTAATAAAGTTGGTCTCAATTAGGTTACATTTTCCTTTGATGGAGGCTTGATAAAGGTCAACCAAATGCTTGGTCGTATGACATGTACGTGACTAGTGACCTTTCAATCCACATCTGTCGCATTCGATCCTCATAAACCGCGCATTTATGTGACGAGTTGTCTTTCAGAATGTATTTCTGGATAGTTCGGCTTACGGTTGTGGAGTTGTTTATCTTATTGTGAGGTTGATTATAATCACCTTGATTCCAAGAAATATGGCGACCATGACTATGACCTTGGCCTCGGCTTCATCCATAAAAATATCCATGCCCACGCCCACGTCTATTAGTTTGAATTGTGGCATTGGCTTCAGATAATGATATAGATCCGGTAGGGCGAGATTTGTGATTTTTTAATAACAATTCATTATCCTGCTCAGCTACAAGGAGATATGCAATTAACTCAAAATATTTGGTAAAACGACGCTCTCTATATTGTTGTTGCAGGAGAATATTAGAGGCGTGAAAAGTAGTATATGTTTTCTCAAGCATGTCCTCGTCTGAGACATTTTCTTCACATAATTTTATTTGAAGATATTGAACAAGTTCGATTATAAGTAGCTGCAGAGGCTTAAATCTTGTAAGTCGTAAATGAATCGATCATAACGAGGACCCTTGGAAGTATTCACGATTAACGATGGTCATGCCGTTCTTTCAAACTTTTCCAGAGGATCAATGGATCCTTGACCGAAAGATATTCATTTTTGAGGCCTTCATCAATATGATGGCGAAGGAATATTAAAGCTTTAGCACGATCCTACTGGGATGCGGTATTTCCTTCTTTGATTGTATTTCCAAGATCCATAGCATCAGTGGATTTCAGCATCCAATATCTAAGATAAATAATTCTTGCCCGAAATATCAAGGGCAGCAAATTTGAACTTGGTGATATTAGTCATTTTTTAAAATTATTAACAGTATATGAATAAAGTGAAAAGATATAAGAAAATTATAACTTTATAACTTAAAATTTAATAATAATATATCTAAGCTCAAGTGGTAATGTTTTAAAATGAGAAATTGAGAGCTACGGTTCAAATTTCCTCATTATATCACATAGAGAATAGTGCATATTTCAGGTTATGAATCAATGACGGAAGAAATCTGTATCTACTTAGATTTTCATAACTTCAGGCTAAGAATAAAGTCTAGTTTTATAGCTTCTGGCTATAAAATTTTCTTTAGAAAATAAAGAAAAGGAAAAAAGAAAAAGTACATACTCAGAATACCTTACTGGTTTTGTGACTTTGTCTGTCTGAGCTCTTGTGCTGATAACTTGTTATAAAGAATGAAGAAAGGAAGAGAGAAACTGAGAGAAGAAAGAGATAACTCAAGAGGTCTCTATTCTCCTTATCTTTCATTATTAGGGATCTCATATATATAGGGGTTTTCATTAATACAGTAATAAGTACATCCATAATGATTCACCGGTAAATGTGTGGTTATTCACATTTCTCAATGAATTATTTATAACATAATGAACTAACTGGTTTGATTAAGAGTGACCTGAATTGTCACGAAAATTTAAACTATCTAACTTTATGAAATTAGACTAAAGTAGAATTAAGCTAACTAATTTTACAATAATATTTAAACTAATAAAAGTTAAACCAACTAATTTACAAAAGTTAAACTAATAAAATAAAATTAAAAAAGGAAAAAATATATATATACTAATTGACTTAACAAGATTACACTAATAAAAATTAGAATAACTTCTTTTACAAAAAAAAAAAAAAAAAAATTTAAATTCATAAAAATTATAGTGACTGGTTTAACAAAAATTTAACTAATAAAAGTTAAATTAACTAATTTACATTAGTGAAACTAATAAGAATTAAACTAGCATATTTTACAAAAGTTAATTGAATTATTATAAAAAAATAAGCTAACTAAATTTACAAGAATCAAGCTAATAAAATTAGTGATTGATCTAAAAATTAAACTACTTGAATTATGAATCTTTAGGTGAATTATTATAAAAATTAAACCGACTAAAATTTATAGATATTAGAGTCGCGAAAAAAAAAAAACATACCCATGACATATTAATTATTGGAAACGACGTCTCAGTATTACAATCAATCAAATTTTGGTTATCCAAGAATTTCTCCATGAAAGACCTTAGAGAAGCAACCTACATATTGGGGATAAATTAAGATGTATAGAGATAGATCGAGAAGTTTGCTTGGTCTTTCACAATCTACATACCTAAATGCTAAAGAAGTTTAGCATGGAGCAGTCCAAGAGAGGATACATACCCATGACCCATGGGAGATCACCCTTTCGAAGTCTATGTGCCCACAGACACAAGATGAGAGGACACGCATGAGTATGATCTCATATGCTTTGGCTATAGGATCAATCATGTATGCTATGTTGTGTACTAGACCCGATGTATCATATGCTCTAAGTGTCACGAGCAGATGCCAATCGGACTCTGGTAAGGGTCATTAGGTTGCTATCAAGAATATCCTCAAGTACTTGAGAATGACCCAAGGATGTATTCTTGGTTTATGGAGATGGGATCTTATTGTGAGTAGGTATATAGATGTCATCTTCCAATCTGAAAGAGATGACTCCAAATCTCAATCAAGCTGTGTTCACATTGAATGGTGGCGTAGTCAATTGGAAGAGTTCCAAACAAGAGACGACTATAGATTCCACAAATGAATCAGAGTACATTGTAGCTTTTGAAGCAACTAAGGAAGCTGTTTGGATAAGGAAGTTCATTTATGAACTAGGAGTGGTGCCTAGCATAACTAATTCGATATTGTTGTATTGTGAAGACAATGGAGCCATTGCGAAAGCAAAAGGAACCACGATCTCATAAAAGGTCCAAACTAGTATTCGGGAGATGCCATTTGATTTGAGAAATCTTTAGTGATCTTGATTTAAGAATAGAGAAATGTCCACTTATTAGAATTTATCGGATCCCTTAACTAAGCCACTTCCCCAAAAGAAGTATGATTTACTTATACTTGCCTATGGTATGAAGTACAAAGGCGATTGGCTTTAGTGCAAGTGGAAGGTTATTAGTGAAGTGCTCTAAAGGCAAGTCACCTTTAGCACTTATTGTATGCTTTTCATTATTATGAATAAAAGACATCTTCATTAATATGATGTTCATACTATGAATTGATGGCGATCTTTAATCAATTAATGAAGTTCATGATACATAACAAAGCATGAAGGAAATCATGACGAGGTCATGATAATAAGATTCCTATCATGTGTAATTATGTTAGTATCTAAATTATCCCTAGTCTAAGATCAACATGACTAGACAATGTTAATCGAAATAAACTAGCACATGTTATACTCCTTGATTGGATCAAGCAACGAATCTATAAGTTGTAGTCATGAGTTGATTAGAGTTAACATGTGGATGCTTGCTAAGAGTAGCTAAGTATATTGGAGACCTGCTTTGATAAAATCAAATGGTTTACCTATTTACATGTAGATGTTAGTCTCATCATAAAATTGTTGCAAGTATCCTAAGACTTGAGGTGCTCAAGGATATCTTGGATGTTGATCATGTACTTTGACTTCATTCCTTGTTGCCTCTTAAAGGTCGCTCATAGGGTGATGATTGGATACAACTTGAGGTGTTAGAAGGTAATTAAATAGCCAATAAAGGATTCACCACTCCCAATAAAGGGCGAGTATACCCATGGCCTCCAGTCGGATCATTACCCGAGAATCTGTGGCTAGAATGGAATTTCATGAAGAGTGGCATCAGTGACGTGAATGATGAGTAATGAGTTTGGGGACAAGAACTATATCACTTGGCCTAGATGTGGCGTAACTAGTTTAGTAGAAGCTACACATTGTCTATTAGTGAAGTGCTCAAAAGGCAATCACCTTTAGCACTTATTAATATATATATATATATATATATATATATATATATATATATATATATATATATATATATATATATATATATATATATATATATATATATATGAACTCTTCATTAATATGGTATTCATGTGCTGAATTGAAAGTGATCTTAAATAAATTAATGAAGTCTTTGATACATAATATAGCATGAAAAGGAAATCATGATGAGATCATGATAATGTGATTCCTATCATGTGTGATTATATTAGTATCTAAATTATCTCTAGTCATAGGATCAACAAGAAGGGACATAGTAGATTCGGACATACTAGCACATGTTATACTCCTTGATTAGATCAAGTAGTGGATCTCATAAGCTATGGACATGAGAGACTCAAAGTTAACAACGAATGCTTGCTAAGAGTAGTCAAGTATATCGAAGACCTGCTATGAGACAATCATATGGATTATCTATTCAAATTTTAATGATTGTCTCATCAAAGCAATGGTGCATGTATCCTTAGACTTGAGGTGCTCAAGGATATGTTGGATGTTGATTTTGTACTTTAACTTCGATCTTTATTGCCTCAATGAGGTTGCTTGTAAGATGATGATTAGGTATAGATTGAGGTATTCAAAGATAATTAAGTAACCAATAAAGGATTCATACTCTTGATCGAAAGAGAGTACACCCTTAGCCTCTTGTAGGGAGCATTACTCAGAATCTCTGGCCATAGTGGAAATGTCATGAAGAGAGTCTTTAGTGGCATGGTTTATGAGTAATGGGTCTTGGAGACAAGATAAGCATCACTCGGGCTAGGTGTGGTGTAGCCAGTCTAGTGGGAGTTGACACACGGTCCTTACTCTGGACTAAGTAAGGTATAGTAACAATGAAAGGATGAATTGCGGTAATTGTTTATGGAAAGGTTCGCAGTCAAACTCTTGACTCTCTGATCAATCGGGGGTCATGATGTGTTACTAGATACTACTCATGACTTGCTCAAGATCAACAATTGATTTGAGTGGCCAACATAATAGGAAACCTAATGGGTCACACACTTAGAAGGTTTGAAGAAGGAATACAACGGTCTTGGATAAGATCCAAGTTGAGAGAAAGTAATTTGGATGAGATCCAAATTGAAGAAGAATGCTTGGAAATTGGACCATCTCGGGATTAGAGGAATTTCGGGACCATTTGAATGGGTATTAGGGTCATTGAGCTCAAGCTTAGACTTGAAGCCCATGAGAGAGGCGGCTAAGCATGGGCTTCAAGCCTTAGCCGGCCCCCTCTGTTAAGTGAGGTCCTTATGGTATTTTCTCCATGTGTTTGGCTTATATTTAAGCCTCATATCAAAACCCTAATGCAAGGAGTCATCATAGACCAAGAGAAAACGTTTCTCGCCATTCTTCTCTAGCCGTCTCTCATAAGATTTTATCTTGGCTAGCACTAAGGATCAAGTCTTAGCCATTTCCTGTGGAGGTTTTCTTCTCCAACCTTCATGTTGATCACCATTAGAGGTGTGGCTACACTTAGACATCGAGTTTGCTACAAATCAATACCATTGGAGGTTGTTCTACATCAAAGGAAACCCTACACACCCATTAGAAGTCTCGGACTTCTCAAAGGTACCACCTTTACTCCTCTTATATGCTTATGCTTGTTTTGACAATCCAAGTGAACCTTGGAAGGGTTTGGCATGATTTTTTTTTGTTATTTCTGTTGTGCTAACCTTTGTTGTAGGTTGTGCTAATCCCTAACATTGTCCATGCTTTGAACTGAGTGGGGTATAGGATGGTGAAATGACGAATTGCGCGGTAAATGTCCTTGGAAGGGTTTGTGTTCATACCACTGACTCTCCGATCAATTGGGGTTCATGATGTGTTGCTAGATACTACTCATGACTAGCTTGGATTCAAGAGTTGAATCAAGTGGCCAACATAACCGGGAACCTAATGGGTCACACACTTAGAAGGTGTGGAGCTGATATAAAATTGGTTTGGATGTGATCCAAACATGAGGGAATTATTCTATGAAATGGAATGTCATGGGAGGTGATCGGTTCTCCACACAGTCTAAGGATTTTATCGTAAGAATTGAGAGTTGATCGACAAAAGACCTAGAAGGGATTTATTTGATATCGCTCCTTATACCCTACAAGGACTAGAAAGTGACTAGGGGACGAGTAGTGAGAAATTGAAGCTAACATGCATGAGTTGAAGCTCCATACCTTTGACCCTTCGACAAGTATATACACTAATAAACCATCACTCAAGGCTTAAAAAGGGAAACAAATGCATTATGGACCATCAATCGACCCTAGTATCACATTCCATTAGGTTAAATTGTGTGTTCAATTTAGCTCTTGCTGGTTTCAATATTAATATGACTTTTTGGATCAATAACTTAGTTTAATTAATACAATCACCTTTTGAATTAGATAACATAGATAATAGAAGACTCAATCAATGGTGCTTGGTCAGTCCAGCGACACACGCCTTCCTTGTGGGATCAATATTAGGATTCTAAGAGTCCACTTTACTACTTGTTGACTCGTACACTTGTGGTAAAATTGCATAACACGAAAAATGCATAACAAGTTTTTGGTGTCGTTATCGGGGAAGACAATAGTTTGATTGACCAACATTATAGTAAAAGAGAATTTTATTACTTTAAGCATTTTTGTTTCGCTTCTTATCTTCATTTGTTTATTCTTTGTATATATATATATATAATAAATTTATGCAATATCTCTAATATTATTTTAATTAATTTTTAGAATGTTATTAACATTTTAAACAATGTAGCTAGGCCTAGTGACATAATTATTTCCTTCCATAGTTAAGGTTATGAGTTTGATTGCTACAAACATATCAATTTAAGTTGAAAGACTTAAGATCAAGGTATCCTCCAAATCTAGCGGACACAACAAATACATTATAGAATATAAGAAAATTGATATTCTTTGGTTTAAATTTTTATCATTATTTATGTTTTCCAACTTATTTAGTTCGTTGGTAATAGTAACAATCCAAAAATCCATTGGATAGCTAATCACAAAAATTTTTTATTAGCATTGAAAATTTTCTATTGAGAAACTTTTGCTAGCACACATTTCTTAGACTACTATGCATTGGAAATATTCGTCGCTATATATTTATTCACTATCATGCGTCAGAAATATCATCCCTAAATGTTTATATTGATAATATATATTAGTCAAGGAAAAGTAAATTTTCTTATGAGAAACAATTATCTTCCCATTTGATTAAATCAAGAGCAATAAAGGCAGATGAAGAAGACAATGAGAATCAACCAACTCCATTAATGGCCCTTCCAAATAAGGGTCAGTCCCACTTTAAAGATTTGAAATTATTTAAATAATTTTCTTTTGTAGGACATTTTAGACTTGTGACCAATTTGATGTGTGCAGATAGATTTGCCTTCTTGAACTAGTATACACTTATCTACCTTTTTAATCAAACCTTGCACTTAATATTTTAGTACAATTGTTTATAAATAGCAAGGCAAAGCTATCGTGACAGCTAGCTGGTCTTGTCTTACTTAGAGCCATATGGGTGTTACAATTCTCAAGAAAAGCAAGAATATTAAGTTGGCGTGGTCATCATTTTATCCGAAAGAAGAAAGAAAGCATGACAAGTTACTCATTTATGTTTGTTTTACACAATTTGAAAAGGGAGAAATAAATTGTATCTAAAAATGTTGATTTATCGTATCAAAAGCTTAAAGGTCCAGTCCATATTTTACTTTGTCAATTGGTTACACTAAAAGTTAGAGGAGTAATTTTTGTCATCCTTTTCCTTGTTCCCACATTCCTCTACTTCCTTATAGCCCAACTCCTATAATTATTCCCTAGGTCCTTAAGAGTTGATTTAAGTGGTAAAAGAAGGAATGGGGTTATGGGAGTTCCCTGCAGGTTCAATTCCTTACAAGAACAAATTACACAATGGTCAACAACCTTAATTTTTATAGGAATGTTCCCTTGTTTTTTGTTTGTAATAAAATTTTGCAAATGAAATGAAACGGGATATGGGGAGAGATGGTGATATATTTATGTCCAGTGTGCAGTGAGAGGTGTCAGAGCAAAGTGGTACAAGTAATAAGCCAACTAGTGAACCATGCTTCTTTAAATGAAGGGCAATGGGTGGAGATGCTGCCTTCAGTTCAGCCTTTACTTACTATCAATGCATGCATGCATACCCTTTTTTCTTTGACTTCATTTATTGATAAGAAGTTGGCCATCTTTTTATCAAGAATTTAATGTAAAGTCCAATATATCTTCCTAGTGGGAGGAAAACTTGTTCTCCCCTACACTCCCCCCACCCAAATTTTATCCTCTTATCATAAATTTATGTGGACTATCTTTTGTTGCATTTTTTTGTTAACTTTTGTTGCTCATAATTAATTAAATCTAAATTAAACATATTTTTAAAATTATGTCTCATAACCCTTTATTTTATTTTATTTTTAGAATTTGATAGCAAAAATTGAAAAAGTGATAACGTAAAAAATATTTGGATTATTAAAATCTTTTAATCAAATTCTAAGTTATTCTTTATTTTCTTTATTTGGGCCAACAACATGAAATTCCATCTACGAACACTAAAAAGTGTTTAAAACTTATCTAAATCTCCTGGTTAAAATAATTTCCCTGTCCATATGAGAGAAAAATGTTAGGCATGAGTGAAATATCTTTCATAGATATTTTGTATGAACGAAAGTATCTTTTGTAATGCATGCATATTGGAAAATATAATTTCTCTGTGGGTCTGCGTTGATATTTCATGAAGCAATTGAGAAAAATCTACATATGATATATGCTTTGCATTACATTTTTCTTTGTAAACATTGATATTTCATAAAAGAACTTAGGAAAAAACTTTCATATGAAGTATTTTTCTATTTTTACCTGACACAAAAATCTATCAATACACTTTATTTTATTTATAATCAAGAGGGTGTTTAATAGTGACTTTACTTGAAATATTTTTAATTAAAAGCATTTTCTCCACAAAAAAAAAAAAAAAAAAATGCTAATCATTTTTTAAATGTTGTTGTAAAAAACATTATAAGTAATCTTTCAGTACTAATAAATTTTTTTTTTTTTAAATTTTTTAAAAGTATTACATAAGGTTTGTCAAATATCTAATTTTTGTTAAAAAAAAACTTTTAGACTAAGGTAAGAGTGCTTCATGAATAGTCTTAGGAATAGAAATAGAATCGAGAGAAGCAATAAAGAAACAAGATGAGGGAGACAAATGTTTATAAGACACAATTAAGGACACAAGATAATTACATTGTCGTTTACCTTTATGTAAAGCAATAGGAAGATCATCTTTGGGGACTGCATTTGATGATGAAGAATCTGTTACAACTAGTTGAAGATATCCTATTAAGGCGAAGTGTGCATGTATAAAAAGAAGTGAACTGCTTGGAGCGCAAGTGCATGCATTGCTTCAAGTAATACAATTATAAGTGAGTATCATCCCATGAGGATTGTGTTACTAAGTATTGAGATTATATTAACCCTAACTTTGTGTGAATAAGCATGGATTGATGGATTAAAAAGAAAATCAATTAACAAAAATAAACTCTAACTATGATATCTCAACAACCAAACCAAAAAT
Organism: Tetrastigma voinierianum; assembly: GCA_016808115.1. Taxonomy (NCBI): domain Eukaryota; kingdom Viridiplantae; phylum Streptophyta; class Magnoliopsida; order Vitales; family Vitaceae; genus Tetrastigma; species Tetrastigma voinierianum. The sequence goes on from JAEQBH010001705.1 coordinate 316,874, forward strand.
CACAAATCCAATAAGAGAATAACCTAGGACCACAATTTCACCTCAACTAATCCCAATAGATGGGTTTGGTTACATCCAAAGACACTAAACTCATTCATTGATGGCGGATTATTAAAGGTAAATGCCAATCTTTCTCAAGCATCAACAACCTATTCTCATAAACATGTCATAATATTCAATTTACTGCCTAAACCCTAGATTAGAGAATGCATTAAGCCTAGAAACCCAAACAAGCCACATGTAGACCATAGATATCTCTATCATATGACATTTCATTCATGGTCTGACTCAATTATCACTCCTCAGTCTCATATCGAATCACAAATCATGCAAATGTTGATCAATTACTTGCAAGCATTTAGAACAAAATGAAACATTCAATAAAATAAAGTTTAAGCATCAAAGAATTACAAACCAAACCCTAACATATTGTTCATGGTTTAGGCTACATTGTAGCCCTAGAAAATGAGTTTAGCTCATATCAAGGGGAGGTACAATCATAATAACAAAGATAGACATAGAGAGAAACTATTTAGAGTAGGATCTTCTTCAATCTTCAATCTTGTTCTTGTTCTTTGCTAGGGTTCCAAGTTGTTCTTCCCCCTCCAAGACCTCTTTTAGAATCCCTAAAAGTGTTCTATTTATAGGCCACCACTTTAAAGGGCTCGGAAATGGGGTTTGCAACAAAATGGGCCTCGACATGGTGCTTAGGCATGAGTGTCACACCTAGGCGTGAACCAAAAATTGTTGGGTGAGCTTCTCTTTCATGCCTATGCATGACAAAGATGTTGCTATGGCCACGCCTAGGCATGACAACAACACTTCTCAGCTTCATTTTTCTACTTTTCCGCTCACTTTCGGTTCCGTTTTTGCTAGTAGGCACCCTATGGTTGACCTAATCATAAAGATAAACAATTAGAGCATTAGAACACTTATTTATATCTTAAAAACATCATAATAACATTCAAAAGATGAAGATAAAATGCGTACAAATGGTACTCATCACACCCCCAACTTGGCTCTTTGCTTTTTCTTAAGCAAATAAGAGACACACAACAAGACAAGACACTACATGTGAGTTGAGTTGAGAAAGATGCTAGCAAAAAGTTAAGAGAAAACAATGAAAAAGTTCGAAGAAAACATTTTAGTCTAATTGGGATCCCAAAACATTTAAAATTTCTAAAGTACGAGACATCCAAAGGTATGGTGCCCGCCCCCAAGTCCTCAATAGATTTGTCCTAAAGGAACTGGGTGAAAGTAATATTTTAGATCTCAAATATATACCAAGGTTCCAATGCACTTCAACCAAACTCAACTCACTCTTTTTGAAAGACATTGACTAAAACAGGATGAGAACGCACATTTTTATTCAACAACTAAAATTAGGTAGTAGAGTGTAATGCTAAGGAGTTTTAGAAAAGTGACCATGTAACAGGGATCCATTAATGACTCCACACCAGTTGGTTAAGGGCACCGGGCATTAAGTTCCCCTCAAACTTCACCCCAAACACTCAACTAGAAAACCAAAGCACCTACATGTGACCTTAACCTATCTCTTGCCCCATGTAGCGAGCAGTGAAGTCAATGACTCCCAACCAATTGGCTAGGAGCATTAGGGTTTGAAAGGCCCCTTGAACTGTGCTCGATATTTTGATTAGATCAACTCACTTTATTCTTCATTTTTTTCTCTTTTTGGTTTTTTTTTTTTTTTTGCATAAGTGAGGCTCATCCAAGCCAAGTCTCCCATAACCACTAGATACCTCAAATCTTAGATCAAATAATTACAATGGTATCCCAATTTTGACTAAGAAAATGAACCAAAAACCAATGCCATCTCTAAATAGTTAACTAGGCACCAATCCTACTCATACGAGACTCCAAACAAACAAAAGAAAGAACGAAAAGTGCATGCAACCTAAAATAAATGAACAAACAAGATAACTAAACTAAACTAAACACAAACATATAACTTAAAAGAAATTGAAAGGATGCAAAACAGCTAAACTAAAAAGATAACTAAATAGACAAAGAGAAACAAAAGCCGGTTCTACATCAAAGTTAACTCCCCTAAACTTGAACATCACATTACCCTAAATGAAATAAAAGCATGAAAGGAAAGAAATAGAGGAGACTCCCCTGATGAAGATGAAGGTTGATCATCATCTCTTGTCGGATTGGGCTTATGGAATGTGTCATAAGGAGGGAACCTAGCTTATTCCCAAGTTAGCATCATGGATGGTCTGGGAGGACCTGCTGAACTAGATCCCAGAGTTAGCCAAGGCTGAGATAGCATAACATAAAATGACAAATTGAGCTTAGACATATATTGTTGTCGGATATCTTACCTATGACCCAATACATGTTGTTGTGCCAAAATGAGTGCATTTTCTGATCCTGATCTCTTGGAATTGTTGGTTTACACTCCTCTATAAAGCTTCTATTTGGCCTATGATCTAGTGAGATATGTCCATAGTAGGAGGCTCATCTTGCTTCTCATTTTTAGTCCCATCTTCATTAGACTGAGGCTACTCTCTTTCATCTTGAGATTCCTCTTGGACAGTTGGTCTTACATTCTTCTTCTTCTTCATGAATTTTATCTCTGTAGGTGGATGCACTATTTCTTCTTGGCTAAAGTATTTGACTCCCGCCTTCTTGCACAATTGGAAAATGAGGGTTGGGTGTCCATGATTGTGCTTCCCCCCTCTATTATCCCAAATTTAAATCTCTATGACCATGCCGACATCAAACTTTATATCTTCAACTTTGGCATAGTTAAGGACGACTCTCTCTTTTGTGACTTTGGAAATATTTCCGTTGGGAAGGATTTTCACTGATATAAAGTGATGCCACACTTTACCCAGATAGGATAACCCTGATGCTGGAAAGTTGATAATTTGGTTGGATGCATTGAGTTTCCAAGGTACCTTGTCGCCAATTAAGCGTCTAATAATAGTTGCATAATTGGGCTTTCAAACAAATTTGTAGAACCTTTCATCATTGATGCTTTCCAACTTGTAGTATGCATTAATCGTTTGGCGATCAAAGGGCACCCATTTGCCTCTAACAAAAACCTTCTTGTTCTGCTCCTCATAAAGATTGGCATAGAATTCCCTCACAATTGGAGTAACAGTGGGTTCAGGGTGCTTGCAAAATTCAATCCGCCATTTTCTTGCAATTTCCCTATGAATACAATTGTTAGGCCTAATAAACCCCTTTTCTTTGATAAAGTTTCAAGTGGCAAGAAGTCTTGTGTATTGTTCGGAAGCTTTATAGTTTAGAAACAGTGAAGAATCAAACTGCTCTAAGGAGGAAGTAGAAGCTCCTCTTGATGACACGAGCTCGTTTGGGTGCCATGAATATAACAAGAAGATTTCAACATAAAAAAGAAATTCTTGGATTCAAATAACACTTCGGAGCAAACAATGACAAGGCCTTGCAGATTGGGGAGCTTGGTAACACTTCTTCTAACAATTTCAATGCACGATTGTCAATTGGCTAACTTATCAAATACTTGGTAAACACCTTTTTCCAGACCATTTTCTCTCTATTCACCACCCTTTCTTTAAACATAATTCTATAAACATATATCTTCAATACTCCAAGAACATCGCACCCATTAGCTCATAACAATTGCCATAATAAATTCTCCACATAACCATGGATTAACACCTCATAAGCATGACAAAGTATTGACCAAAACCCCAATTTTTCACTCACCATGCATATAGGTATGTTGCTCAAAACACTTTCCAAGTAGTGTACAAGAGTGATATTTTACCAAAAGAGAGCTTAGGATGTCCCCTTGAGGAAATCTATACACTTAAAGTTCACCTTGACATTTTGATAAACACTTGGTGGGCATAGAAATATACACTTGTGTTTGAAGCCACCAAGAGCTTTGGAAGGTTCCCAACTTAAAACAAAGGAGCTCTAAGCTCACCAATCTCAACAATATCAATCACCATTTACATGCAAACATCACTTTTTCTTGGGATCAATTCAAATCTCTAATCTTCTAAGGGTTGTTCAAACTCACCAAATTGTGTAGAGAAAGAGGAATCACTTACTTTATCTTCAATTTTTGTCCATGGAGCTTCAAAATTTGAAGATAAGTGAGAATCCAACCTTCAATTGCAAGAAATTTGAGTTTCGTGGTGAATCTATGGTTTGGAAGTGAAGTGGAATGGTTTTTAGAGAATGTGAAGGTGGGTAAGAGTTTAAAAATGGGATGGGGAAGGGATGGAGAGTGAGAAACAATCAAAGGAAGTGAGGATGGTAGAGATTGAGAGGCCTTGAGACGTTTTGGAATAGTGGTTTGTGTTTTTAGAGGCTAGGGCTTGAATTAAAATGAGGGTGGAGGGGGGTTAAAATAAAGAGGGAATAACACAGCTTAAGTGGGGGCTGAAGTGCCATGTCGAGGCATGGCCGAGGCCTCTTCTCAGCAGGTTTTTTACTTGTCTCTATCACGCTTTTGATGAGTCTTAAACTCATCTATTTTTAATCCATTTTTTTGGCATGTTTTTAACAATTTTAGATCTATTTGTATGCCCAATTATGGAATATTCACCAACTTTTTATTTTGCAGGAGTTAATTGAAAAAAGAGAGAAAACAAGCAGAAAAGAAGCAAAAATGTGGAAAATGTAGCAGTCTGTGTTGCGACCCAATTTTTATATGTTGCGACACAAAATTCAAGCATGCCAAAGAAAATATGTCGCAGCCAGCGACTAAATGTTGCAACAAATCTCAGACATAACTCAAAGGTTGAAGGAAGGTATAGCACGACCAAGAATTTTTACATTGCAACATTGTTGAAAGATGAAGAAGCTGGCGTGACAAAGATTAAAATAGAGAGCAATGAAGCTGTGTCACGACAATATAATTTATGTCGCAACATGAAAAGTTGAAGGCGTTAGATGAACTCTATCGCGACAAAAGACAATTATGTCGCGATAGAAATTGCTCAAATTCTGACCTGAGTCAAGCGAGACAAAGTGTTTTATGTTGCGACAAAGTTTTCAACATCAAGCCAACTCGAGGAAGAAATTCTTTATCATGACAAAGAAAATCATGTATTTGCATAACGTCGAGAATTCACAACCAAGAGCAACCTGATCTCTACAATCGCGACAAAGATTATTTAAGTAAATGAAAAACAAAACATGAAGGAGGTGAATTCCCTGTCGTGACAAGATGTTGAAGAGCAACCTGAAGAATGGCGACGAAATTCTTGTGCGACATAATCAAGAAGTTGAAGGCAAAACACAGTAATGCGCGACAAAGAAGTTTTTGTCGCGGCAATCATAGGAATGATAAAATTATGTCGCGACAGAGAAAAGTAGGTTGCGACAGAAATTGAAGAAAACTTGAGAATGGCGAGCAATTGTGTCCTGATATATAATTCTATGTCTGACAGCATCTCGGCCGAAACAGCAAAAATCAGATTAGAAAAGTTTGTCGCGACCAAAGAGTTTCTTGTTGTGACAGAAATTGCTAAGGACTTAAAGAAATCCTGTAGCGATAGAGAAAACCCTGTCGCGATAGAGTTGCCAGGCTGAAAAGAAATTATTTGTTGCGACAAGGAAAATCATGTCGCGACAAACTCTAGGAGAACAAGAACAAGACTTTTGAATAAAATTTATGTCAGGCATTATCCACAGTATCATCGCGACCTGATCGAGAGCAAGCCCGGGAATATAAGGAAGCTACAGCCGAGAGGCGACAAAGGCCCAGCTTTGTCATGACAGACCTTTTTATGTTGCGACAAAGAGATCAATTTGGGCCAGAATTTTAGGAGTCCACAACGCAATTTATGAAGTGAGGCCTAACATTGGAAAGCTATAAATGCGCTTAGAGCGATGTGCGCGACTTTCGGCGCTCGAGAGTTTACGGGTGAAGTTGAAGACTCTTGTACATTTTTATTTTTTCTTTTTAGTAGATTTAGCTTATGATAGTTTTATTTTGTTAGTTTTCCTTTTAATTTCTTTGGATTGAGATTATTGTCTTGATGCGACTTTGAGTTGGTATTTCTTTATAATTTTTTTTTTCATTTACTATTTGATTTAAATGGATGTTGGAAAGTTTCTAGAGTTCATTTATGATTTCAGTGAATTTTCCTGATCAGTTAGTCATTGATAAGAGTAAACCGATTTTGAAAAGTTGAGCTCACTGGAAATGGGTCATTGATGATAGTCATTTTGCTGCATAAGGTGGAAGAAATCTTTAATTAGAATTCTTGAATTTATTTGATTGGTTTTGTTTATAAATTTACTTGTTCTCAATATTAGTACTGTGTACCTAATGCAAGGTACTGTATCTCACTTTGATTTCCAGGAGGCCCTCTGAGTGACACATAGATGGAGAATCCTGAGAGTGTAAAGCAGTTCATTGTGGGTATGGTAGACTAATACTATGGAACTAATGAACTTTGAAGGATTACTTAGATAGATCACCAACTTACTTATAATTAAAGGATGGTTCACAAATAAGCTATCTATTCAGCAACTTCTGAAATCTCCTCTCTTTACATTGAATTAGTGCATGATCTCATGTTAGCAAAGATCTAATCAAAGGAGTTAGAGGAAATTTTCATCGAAGTGTAGGATGAGGTGTCAATCAAATTAGAAGGCTTGCGAGATCACGTGTCTATGAGGCGAATTCTTTAGTCTAAGATCTGCGTATGAAGTAAGAAAGGGAAAATACTTAAATCTTAGATAGAGGGTCTGTACAAATGGCGATTAGAATCATGTCTCAAAATTGAATATGAACCTTTAATCAGTGAAAAGTATGGTTAAGGGAGAAATCCAAATTATACTACCTTGTATCTTTGACAAATTCAGTTTTCCAATTGATGGTTAGGCTATGAATCGAAATGATGCAGAAATTGATTATTATAATTATTTGATCCATGTCCAGTTTTGCCTCACTCAGTGCATCCTCAATCCCAAATTTTATTAAACTTTACTTTTGTACATTTAAGATTTAAGTCTAGGACTACATTTTAGTCCTCTTATCATCATATTAGCGGAGTTCAAATAGTAATGATCTTGAGTAATTGGGGTAGTTAGTCTTTTGATTTATCATCGGTCCTCGTGCGAACGATATCTGGATTTTAAATATCCACTTTTATTACTTGTACGACCTGTGCACTTGCAGTGATCGAGACCACACACACAAACTTTAAATTAGGCATTTTAAAAAGAAATAACAATTCCATCTTTTCATACATATGAAAAATGGTCTCAACAAGTTTTTGGCGCTGTTGCCGGGGACTAGATAATAGTCCTTTGGTAGTAGTGTCATAAATTTGTATATACAAAAAAGGGTCAACAGCCTTAGTGTGAGGATCATGCTTAAGCATGACCAAGACTTGTCCTCGTCAGGTTTTGCCCTCTAGTTTTGCATTATTTTGCCTTCCAAACTTCTTGAACTTCCAATTTTCAATACTTTTCATCCCTAGAACCAACTTTAGGACTACGAAAACCTGAAAATTAAGATTAAAACAAAACAAAACAATATCACAAAGCTTGTAAACATGTGAAAACAAACTAAAAATTTGAAAAGGGTGAAGGAAACATCATAAAGCTCGGGTTGCCTCCCAAGTAGTGCTTTGTTTAACATCGTTAGCTCGACTTCCTTGAACAACATCACTTTTCAAACATGAAAAACTAACTCAAGCTCTTAATTTTCAAACAAGAACACTTCAATATCACTCCATTCCTCAGGCTAAAAAATGATTGATGCCTTGTTAGCATTGAATTCACCATTGAAGTACAACTTCAATCATTGTCAATTCTCTTTGAACATTCCTTTTTCCGAGTCCATCACTTCAACGCCTTTGTATGGAAAGACTTAAGTTGCGATGAATGGTCCGGACCATCTTGACTTGTGCTTTCTAGGAAATAATCGAAGTCTCAAATTGAAGATGATCATTTATTGTCCGGGAACAAAGTCCTTCCAAATGATGTGCTTGTCATGTCATGCCTTGGTTTGTTCCTAATAAATCTTGTCATTCTCATATGCATCGTTCCAGAAATACATCCAACTCATTCAATTTCAAAAGGCCTTTTTTCATCTACGACTTGCATATCCATATTGAGTTGTCTTGTAACCTAATATGCCTTGTGCTCCAATTCCACTAGAAGATGGAAAGCTTTTCCATATACTAGCCTATAAGGAGATGTCCCTATTGAAGTCTTGAAAGCAGTGCGATAGGACCATAAAGCATCATCAATTTTCTTTGCCTAATCATTTCGAGAACTCTTCAATATTTTCTCAAGGATTTTCTTCACTTCTCGATTGGAAATCTTAGCTTGGCCATTAGTTTGAGGGTGATAAGATAAATTTGTTCTATGCTTGACCCAATACTTCAACAAAAACGCTTCAAACAACTTGCTGCAAAAGTGAGTACCCTCATCTCTTATAATGGCATGCGAAGTCCCAAATCTTGTAAAGATGTATTTTCGGAGATAGTTGGGCACTACTTTACCATCATTTGTTTGAGTGGGAATTGCTTCCACCCATTTAGACACATAATCCACTATTAGAAGAATATAATTGTTGTTGTACGAGGATGGAAAAGGTCCCATAAAATCTATGCCCAAAATGTCAAAGAGTTCAACCACAAGAATTGAGTTCAAGGGCATTTCATTTCTTCTTGAAATATTCCCAAGTCATTGACAACAATTACAAGAAATTACAAAGGCATGGGCATCTCTAAACAATGTCGGCCAATAAAAATCCGATTGAAGAACTTTTGCCGATGTTTTACTTTCTCCAAAATGTCCCCCACGCTCAAGTGTGCGACAATGCCTTAAGATACTTTCCATTTCCTCTGTTGGAACACATCTCCTTATGAGTTGATTAGCATAATGCTTATACAATACCATATCATTCCAATAATAATGCTTCACTTTGGAGAAAAACTTCTTCTTTTGTTGAGATAACAACGTTGGTGGAATCACTCTAGCTACAAGATAATTAACCATATCAGCATACCACGAAGTTGAATCTGGATGAGAAATATCCAAGAGTTGTTCATCCTGGAAATTATCATCAATGGGAGGTAATTGAAGCTTCTTTCATTCTAGTATTTCAAGTCTAGAAAGATGGTATGCCACCAAATTTTCAGTGCCTTTTTCTCTAACTTCTAAATCAAATTCTTGAAGAAGGAGAACCCAACAGATAAGTCTCAGCTTAGCATCCTTCTTTTCCATAAGGTATTTGATCACCGAATGGTCAAGGTAGACAATCACTTTGTTCCTAATCAAATAAGTTCGAAACTCGTCAAAGGCAAATATTATAGCAAGTAGCTTCTTTTCCATTGTTTCATAATTCAATTGTGAATCATTGAGAGTTCTACTTGTGTAGTAGATGGCATGAAAGACCTTGTTTCTTCTTTGACCCAAAACTACTCCCATTGCATAATCACTAGTGGAGAGATGAGTTTTTCTTTGAGAGTAGAGAAAGCATGCATACAATTATCATTAAAATTGAAGGGAGCTCCTTGCATAAGAAGGCTTGATACGGGTTTAGAGATCTTGGAAAAGTCTCTAATGAACCCTCTATAGAACCCGACATGACCAAAGAAACTTCTTATACCTTTGATAGAAGTTGGAGGAGGGAGCTTCTCAATTGTTTCAATTTTTTTCTTTATCCACTTATATACCTTTTCCTGAAATCCGATGACCCTACATAATACCTTCTTACACCATGAAGTGGAAATTTTCCCAATTTAGAATCAAATTGGTCTCTTCACATCTTTGCAAAACTAGCCTCAAATTCTTAAAACAATCGTCAAATGAGGTCCCCACTACTGAGAAATCATCCATGAACACTTCAATATCGCTCGACCATATCAGAGAAGATGGTCATCATTCATCTCTACAAAGTATCTGGTGCATTACATAACCCAAACGACATTCTCTGAAAAGAAAATGTGCCTTAAGGACAAATAAAGGTAGTTTTCTCTTGACCTTTTGGTGCTATTACTATTTGATTGTGCCCCAAGTAGCCATTAAGAAAGAAATAATACTCATGCCCCGCTAACCGATCTAGCATTTGATCAATAAATGGAAATGGGAAGTGGTCTTTTCTAGTGGCCTTATTCAATTTTCTATAGTCAATGCAAACTCGCCACCTGTTTACCAATCTAGTGGGAATCAACTCATTGTTCTCATTCGTAATACTTATCATCCCACCTTTCCTAAGCACCGCTTATACTGAACTCACCCATCGGAGTTCGAAATGGAGTAGATTACCCCGATATCTAACCATTTCAAGACCTCTTTTCTCACCACCTCTTTCATTGTTGGGTTCAATCTTCATTGTGCTTTTGTTATGGGCTTGCTATTATCTTCCAATAGAATTCAGTGCATGCACATAGAAGGGTAAATCCCTTTTATATATGCCAAAGACTAACCAATTGTGACCTTATGATTCTGGAGTACCCTTAGCAACTTGTCTTCCTTAGAAGTTGATAGTGAAGAAGAGATAATCACTGGCAAAGTAGAAGACGGGCCAAGATATGCATGATGAAAGTGAGGTGGTAGTTGCTTTTTTTTTCTAGACTTGGAGGTTTTTCAATTGATGGGATGGGGCAATTAAGGCTTTCTCCTAAAGCTTCAAAATATTTTCTTCTTCTTAGCTAAAAAGAATCCATCCACAACAAATGGCTTTTTACCTCATTATCCTCCAAGTCCTTATAATCCTCATGTAGCAAGCTAGCCTCCAAGGTATCAATGTGATGCACTTGGTTAGACACTATAACTTCTACAACAACAACTATCACTTTTAGCTAGATACTTAATAGCATTGAAAACTTTGAAAGTGACATCTTCCTCTTGCACCCTCAGCCTTAATTATCCTTTTGAACATCAATGAGGGCTCTCCTTGTTTCCAAGAATGGCCTTCCAAGAATGATAGGAATCTCCTTGTTATCATCCATATCAAGAATAATAAAATTGTCTAGAAAAATAAACTTGCCCACCTTGACCAATACATCCTCAATAATTCCCTAAGGATGTGTAACAAACTGATTCGCCAACTATAAAGTCACTATAGTAGGCCTTGCCTCTCCCAAACCAAGTCTTTTGAAAATAGATAAAGGCATCAAGTTGATACTATTCCCAAGGTCACACAATGGCTTCTCAAAAACTACATTCCCAATAGAACATAGAATGGTGAAACTCCTCAAATCCTTTAGCTTTTGCGGCTTTCTTTTAAAGGATGGCACTATACTCTTTTGACAATGCAATCGTCTCATAATCCCCAAGCTTCTTCTTGTTAGCAAGAATATCCTTCGTGAATTTCATGTAACTAGGCATTTGCTCTAGAGCATCGACGAAGGGTATATTGATGTGTGGTTTCTTGATGGCTTCAATAAGGTTGATAAATTGATGGTCCAACTTGCTTTTTTTCAACCTTTGGGGGCATGGGATAGATGGGGTGTACTCCTTTTAAAGGGATTTCACTTCTTTATGTTTCTAATTTGTCTCAACTGGCCCTTGTATGAGGTTCTCTACCATTTCTTCCTCTTTTTCAGTTTTATCAACTTCAATTAATTTCTCCATTGTCTTACGAATCCTAAAAGTGATGAGCATGTGTTGTTTTGTCTCATTCATGAATTGAGCATAGGAATTCGCCTTTTGAGCCTGAGAATTGGCTAAGTTACCCATTACATCTTTTAGATTTAGATTTTTCTCTAGGGATGATTTAGCTTGCTCCGGTTGGATGACATTTTGACCATTTCTCCAAGAGAAATTAGGGTGATTTCTCCAACTCTTATTGTAGCTATTTGAATAGGGATTGAATTGTTGGTTGGAAAACTTCCCTACAAACTAAGCTTACTCCGTAGTCATTTGAGCAAAGGGGTTTCCAACATGACAATCTGAGCTTTGGTGAGGGCCATTACAAAATTCACACAAGGTAGGATATGCTTGAATAGAATTGGTTATAAAGTAGCCATTTTGAATTTGAGCACTCTGGACCTGAGCAGCTTGGTAAGAATAGTCATTTGAGCTGGCAAATTAGTCAACACATCAACATCATGCATGTGACACCCCCAACCCGGCACCCGGTGTCAAGTGAGGGTGTCATATATATATATATATATTTTTATAAACTGATAACCTTTAAGCTTGTTCATTCATATAATGTTAAACATTTAACTTGTACTATATTCTGTAGAAGCGGATTACAAAATATATACAAGCTCCATATATGGAAGTGTTCAGCATTCTGATGTTACATTGTTTACAAAAACAAAACATATACAAAAAATAGACCAAAGGTCTTTAGTGGGCTAGTAGTGTGATACAGCGCCAGTGGCAGTGTGAAGTGTCCGGACTTCTCGTTTCTACTTCTCCTGTACCTACACGGATGAAACACCCGTGCTAAACTTATATCTTAGTGGGAATAAATACATATGGACGACCTCTAATAAGAGTCCTCACACTTAGACAATTACATATAACTTTAATGGCTAATTTATATATACATGTATTGCATGTTTTGCACATATCATTTATAAATATGCTTCTACATATATCCATACTTATTTGTCTTATCATATGTCATTTCTTATCATATTTCATATACTTTTAGTGTCATCTTACACTTTACTTCTTGTTCTTGTAAATGTATACTATCATCACATAGCAGTGCTATGCTTCTCTTATCATGTCATGATGCGTATACTTGTCATTTTCCTTTATATTTCATGCCTGCATAAACCTTAGAAGTGGATAAAGGAAACTATAAGGGCCCGAAGGCGCTGTACTCATTGTACGAAATAGTGGTCTATAAGGGCCTGAAGACGCTGTTATCATTGTGCTAGAACCAATGTGTGACCATCTATAAGGAGCCCGGCAGTAATGACTGAATGGGGCCAGCGATCAGTATGCTACAAACTTGTTTTTCCCTAATAGGCATGCCCATCTGTTCTTCTGGAGTTCACGAACTGATCCATGTGTATTTTATGTTTAGTACATATCTCATATTCCCGAATAATTATTGTCATCGGTAATGATATCGACACAATCATTTATTCGTATCTTACATTTTCATATCATTATATGCATGAATTACTATGGTTACCATGTATGCTTATGAGCTATTTACTATCATTCCAATTTCATCAAGCTATATATGGATGGATTCTAGACTCAAAGGGCTTTCCATGGAGTCCAAGAACATTTGAAACGGAGTTTGGATGAAGAAGTTATGGCCGTCCAAAATTAGAGGTCACACATGATTAGTCAATCCTAGCTGGCCAACCTTAACCGGTCAGTAGCCTAGAAAAACCTAGATTTTCAGCAAGGTTATGTTCACCCACTATCCTCCACATGCATATGGTTAGAATCTTGAGCTAAATGAGTACTGCGAGTCAGAACAACTAAAAACAGGTTCGGACGAAGAAGTTATGGTCATCCGAAGTTGGAGGTCTCACATGAAGAGTCAAACCCAGCCGGGCTAACCTAGCCGGGATGACCTAGCCGGGCTAACCTAGCCAAGATGACCTCCTTGAGGCCCTGACCTCGCGGAGTCTTGACTGCGCGGGGGCGACCTTCTTCTGGAGTTGACCTCGGGCCGACCTCGCCCAGGGACGGCCTAGCCCGGGTTGACCTAGGCTGAGCTGACCTGGCCAGGGCTGACTGCGAGGGCTGACCTCGTTGGGCTGACCTCGTCGGTGGGCCTCGCTTGGCCCGGCCTAGCCCGGTGGCCTAGCCCGGGGCTAACATGCCAGAGCTAACTTAGTAGATAGCCTATTGAAGGAGTAAACAGATATAACTTGAAATTACGAGAAGATTCTGGTTGGGTGATCAAAGCTAACATCAGTTCATTGAGTGTGGCTACATACTAGAGAATCATGCTTGAGTCGCACCATTTCGATAATTTCTAAAGTCAAAAAAACACTAACCGGAAACAATTCCCCAAAAAACATATGAGGAAAACTTATGGTTTGCCCTAACCCCATCTACACAATTAATGGGTTAGGAGAGTTTCCTAAGTCCTAAAAATTTTTGGGGAATCCATACTTAATTTCCATACAACCCCAAATGTACAAAATCAAGCCCAGACAACTCAAAATCTAGTCTAAAAGCGCGAAACACCACCAATATACCATGGGTTACTTTTAGGCCTAAAAATTCATCAAAAATGGGTTTATGGATTGATTTTTCTATACAAAACCATAACATCCATACTAGTGTACAAAAATCGATACTTTTCCATACCTTTGATCTTCTTTTCTCCCTCCTTTCTTTTTCTCTTCTTCTTCTTCTTCTTATTCTTCTTCTTCTTCTTCTCTTCTCCCTTATCCGTTTTTGCTCTCTCCTCCAAAGACCAAAAATGAGATTTTTTGATGTATCCTTTCACCGATTTTAATATTTTTCCATGCATTTTTGGTCCCTAAACTCCCTTATATTTGCACTTCCACTTATTCAAATTCTTACTTTGGCATACAATCTTTTGTTCTTATGTCATTTGGGTCCTTAATTGGAAATTTACCAATTTACCCTTAACTATTGTATAAATTCCGGGTTTTGCTTATTTTATTTTTAGCATTATTTTATTTCAGAAAAATATACATTTACTTTTATTATACCCTAAACATGTTATAAAACTGTCAGAGTATAATTTGGGGTGATACAATGCATACCAACCACTTTCTTTGACACAACTCTATCACTTGGCCATTGGTAGTTGTTGGTGGCCATATCCTCAAGCAACTAATGGACCTCTTCCTTTGTCTTTGTCATTAAGACCTCTCCTACTGAAGCATCAATCAAACTCCTCGTGATACTAAGCAATCCATTCTAGAAATTGTGGAGTTGCAACCATTTAGGTAACCCTTGATGAGGACACTTACGCAAAAGCTCTTTATATCTTTCCCGTGCTTCATACATTTTTTTCTCCCTCAAACTGGGAAAAATTGTTGATTTCTATGCGCATCTTTGCGATCTTAGCTTAGGGGAAAAACTTCATTAAGAAATTTTGGACCAAAGTCCTCCCAACTAGTAATAGAGTCAGCTGACATAGAGTTCAACCAACTTTTTTCCCTCTCCTTTAGTGAGAGTGGAAAAGGCCTAAGGCGGATATCATCATTACTAACATCATTGTACTTTACTACCGTGTCACATACTTCCAAGCAATTGGCAATATGGATGTTAAGGTCCTCATTGGACAAACCAGTAAGTTGAATAGCTTGAATCAGTTGGAGAGCGATAGGCTTTAGCTCAAACTTGTTGGCTTCAATGGCAGGCCTCCATATCATAAGCTTAATGCTAGTAAGGGGTAAGGCATAGTCCCTTAAAGCCATCGGTGGATTTTCCACTACAGGAATTTTTTAAGGAATATCCTTTTCATCTCTTGCTCCCTCTAAACCATCCATAGGTGATTGCAATAGATTTGCAGCTTCCCTCTTGTCTTTTTGGATTTTTTGGATAGTACGCTCTAACTCGGAATCCAAAGGAACAAGATTGTCACTACCCAATCTTCACATGCACTTAGGTTAACTTCCACTTGAGAACAAGAGACAACATGATCAATAAACAAAAATAAAATAAAATCAGGGCTATTTGGTATCAATATTAGTAAAGGCAACCAATCCCCAAAAACAGTGCCAAAAACTAGTTAAGGCAAAATGTGCATGTATAAAAAGTAGTGAATTGCCTACAGCACAAGTGCACACATCGTTTCAAGTAATACAATGATAAGTGAGTATTGTCCCACGAGGATTGTGTTACTAAGTACTAAATTATATTAACCCCAACTTTATCTGAATAGCATGGATTGATGGATTATAAAGAAAATCAATTAAAAAAATAAACTATAACTATGATATCTCAACAACCAAACCAAAAATCACAAATCTAATAAGCAAATAACCTAGGACAACAATTTCACCTCAACCAATCCCAATAGATGGGTTTGGTTACATCCAAAGACATTAAAGTCATTAATTAATGGTGGATTATCAAGGTAAATGCTAATCTTTCTCAAGCATTAGCACTCTATTCTCATATAGGTCATATTGAATCTCTACCTCAAACCCCATATTAGAGAATGCATTAAGCCTAGAAACCCACACAAGCCACAAGTAAACCATGAATATCTCTATCCTATGACATTTCATTCATGGTATAACTCAATAATAACTTCTTTGTCTCATATCAAATCGCAAATCATGCAAATGTTGATCAAGTACTTGTAAGCATTAAGAAAAAAATGAAATTGTAATCAGAGATAATTGAAGGAAGAATTGTACTTTTTCATTGATCACAAACAACCTATTTATATACAAGACAATCCTAAACCAAATAGGAAAGAATATGAAGTTTCCTAACTCTACACGACTACATGTTTCCTTTTCCCAACTAGTTTCCAATTCTACAATACTATAACACTCCCCCTCAAGTTGAAGTATAGATGTTGATTATGCCCAACTTGTTACAAAGATAACTGACTCGATCCCCACTCAAAGGTTTTGTGAAGATATCTCCTAATTGAACACTAGCCTTTACATATCTTGTAGAGATCAACCCCAACCGAATCTTCTCACGGGCAAAATGACACTCTATCTCAATATGTTTGGTCCGTTCATGAAATACCGGGTTAGATGCTATATGCATGGCAGCGGATTTATCACACTCCCGACTTGATCGCGAAGTTTCGATGCCTACTTCCATCAATAGCTAATGTACCACATGATCGCATCACGGACTATGTCGCGCTCATGCTTTGACTTTGCCTTTAGATCGCGGACAACGCACCTTCTTAATCTTCCATGAGATCAGATTTCCTCAAAATGGACACAATATCCTAAGGTGGATCTCTTATCTTCCTTAGATCCTGCCCAAATCTGCGTCAGAAAAACACTTAATCATAGAATGCCCATGCTTCTTATACAATATTCCACATCCAGGAGCTTCTTTCAAATAGCATAGGATATGCTCTACAGCTGCCCAATGATTGACTATGGGAGATGACATATACTGACTCAAAACACTTATTGAATAAGCAATATCCGGGTGAGTAATTGTAAGATAATTTAATTTCCCAACTAGTCTTCTATATCTCTTAGGATCTTCAAATAGTTCTCCTTTCTTATTTAGTTGTACATTAGGAGTCATAGGAGTACTACATGGTTTGGCGCCCAATTTCCTTGTTTCAGATAACATATTAAGTACATATTTTCGTTGAGACAATAAAATTCCTTGCTTACTTCTCATGACTAAACACCCAAGAAATACTTCAACATTCCTAAATCCTTTGTGCGAAACTGACTGTGAAGAAAGGATTTAAGAGATAATATACCTTTGGAGTCACTCCCAGTGATGAAAATATCATCCACATACACTACCTATAGAATAATACCAGAATTAGAGTTCTTATAGAAGACAGAGTAGTCAGACTTACTTTTCTGCATGCCAAATGTCTCAACTGCCTGACTGAATTTATCAAACCAAGCACGGGGACTCTGTTTCAAACCATACAAAGATTTTCAAAGACGACACACCCTCCCATCTCCCCCTAAGTAACAAACTCCAAAGGTTGCTCCACGTAAACTTCTTCTTAAAGATCTCCATGTATAAAGGCATTCCTGATATCAAGTTGATTGAAGTCCCAATCATAAGAGGCAGTAAGAGAAATAAATAGACGAACAGATGTCAGCTTAGCTATAAGAGAAAAAGTATCAGAATAATCAACTCCATAAATTTGAGCATAGCCCTTCGCAACAAGACATGCCTTTAATCTAGCAACAGACCCATCAGGATTAAACTTGACTGCAAACACCCAACGACAACCAATAGCCTTCTTGACAATAGGTAACGACAACAAGTCCCACGTACCATTGTCATCTAAAGCCTGCATTTCATCTACCATAGCACTACGCCAACCAGGGTGAGATAAAGCCTCTCGAACAGTGTTAGGAAGAGAGATAGAATCAAGAGATGTAATAAAGGAACAAGAGGAAGTCAACAAATGGTTACAGGCTTTGGCAACTCTGGATCAAGAATGTAGAGGCCCCCGGACTCTTATCCTCTACCAATAACCCTCTTCATCAAAAGATCTTGAAATAGACAATAACCAGTAAAGAATGAAATACTGCAATTAAGTGTTCAAGTAAGTTTACTCACGAAAATTAAATTAAAAAAAAATGTGGTAAACTTAGAACATAGGTCAAAGGGATGAAAGTAGTATGATTAATTGTGCCCGACCCAAGCACACATGATTTAAAACCATCGGCTAGGGTGATAGTAGAAGTAGAGGGATGTGATTGAAATGTGGTGAATAAATTAGAATTACCTGTCATATGGTCGGTGGCTCTAGAGTCATGACCTAGTTAGAGGAAGAGGACATAAGGCATGTATCGGGTTTACTTGACTCAGCGAGTTCAGTGGTAGGAGTAGAAGCATGCTTCAATAACTGAGGTCAAAGGGATGAGAGGAGTAGGATTAATTGTGCCCAACCCAAGAACACATTATTTAAACCCATGGCTAGGGTGACAGTAGAAGTCGAGGGGTGTGACTGAAATGTGGTGAATAAATTAGAATTACATGTCATATGGTCGGTGGCTCTAGAGTCAATGACCCAGTTGGAAAAAGGGGACATAAGGCATGTGTCGGGTTTACCTAACTAGGCAAGCGCAATGGTGGGAGTAGAAGCAGGCTTCAATAACTTGGCATACTCATCTTCAGAATGCACAACTAACTGCTCTAAGGTATTACTTGCAGACGTAACGTGAGTAGATTAAAATCTTCGGTTCCGATTTAGACACAACGTGTATGTCTTGGCTTATGACAATAATAACTTACCACTCCCCTTGAGGATTGACCCTAAGGCTTAAGGCCAGATCCATTGCTCTTGGCTTACTGCTTCACCGGCTCATAGTTACTATTTTTACTGACCAATGCATTACTCATCTGAATAGATGGGGAGATCTATGTACTTAATAATCGGCTAAAAGTTTCCTGTAGCTAGTAAATATCAGGACTTGAGAGAATCTGAGATTTGGCCGTATCAAATTCTGAAGGAAAACTAGCTAGAAAACTCATAATCATCATCTGATCTCTCTGAGTTTGCTGGACTTTGATATCAACACTAAAGGGCAACAACATATTCAACTCCTCATAAGTTTTCTTGAATTCCATGAAGTGGGCAGTAAGAGACTTGTCTTGTTTTTCAGGTTGATGAAAAGCCTTGCATACCTCAAATATTCGTGAGAAATTCCCTTTTCCAAAATACAGAAACTCCAAGTAATCCATTAATTCTTTAACAAATTCATAGTGATTCATTAAATCGATTACTTCAATGTCAATGGAATTACGAATCTAAAAATAAAGGGGGGCATCTTGGCAAAAATCCATTGTTCTTCGAATCATCGAATTTGGTGGCTCGGCAGTAAGATATGACCATCACTGTGAATGCTCATACATAGAGCGGTGTTTTACTGTACTCGAATAATCGAGGAGTCCATTTAATTTGTGTTCCGTGATTTTGGACATCATCGGAACCACTTCCGGCACTGCAGTGGGCTTCTTATCGTCTAGATCACTCATTGGAATAACTAAAAGAGTACCCCAAAGACCACGAACAATTTCACAGAAACCTAGTCACGCCAGCGGGTTTCACTTACAACACCAAAAATAGATGGATTTTGACACCACAAACCAGATAGATGAACTCCAAAGACCAAGGCTTTGCGTTCTTTGGGATCTTTGGAATTAGCCCCAGGCATCCACTGCGCCCCACACACGGCACATGTGAAGCGGTAAAATCACCGGTATTGGCGGCGTCGGCTCATGCGCTAGGTTTCCAGCCATCGGACTTTGTGACGGTGGTTGTCGGTGGTCGGCGCTCCTCCTCAGGTGGGCGATGTCACCCCACATGCCCTTGAAGTTAGTATTTCAAAGAAACACCCCATGGCTCCTCCTCTGTTCTTCCAAAAAATCCCTCAAAAATCTGCCTTTTCTAGGGCAAATTCAAAACCTGTCTCTAATACCATGTGGGCGATGTCACCCCACATGCCCTTGAAGTTGGTGTTTCAAAGAAACACCCCATGGCTCCTCCTATGTTCTTCCAAAAAATCCCTCAAAAATCTACCTTTTCTAGGGTAAATTCAAAACCTGGCTCTAATACCATGTAATCAGAGATAATTGAAGGAAGAATTGTATTTTTTCATTGATCACAAACAACCTATTTATATACAAGACAATCCTAAACCAAATAGGAAAGAATATGAAGTTTCCTAACTCTACATGAATACATGTTTCCTTTTCCCAACTAGTTTCTAATTCTACAATACTATAACATAAAAATTCAATAAAGTAGAGTTTAAGCATCAAAGGATTACAAACCAAACCTTAATCTATTGTTCATGGTTTAGGCTATATTGTAGCCCTAGAAAACAAGTTTATCTCATATCAAGAGGAGGTACAATCATAATAACAAAGATAGACATAGAAAGAAAAAAAAAATAAAGAAACTATTTTGGGTAGGATCTTCTTCAATCTTCAATCTTGTTCTTCTTCTTCAAGCTAGGGTCCCAAGTTGTTCTTCCCCATCCACGAGCTCTCTTAGAAACCCTAAAAGTGTACTATTTATAGGCTACCACTTTAAAGGGCTTGGAAATGGGCTTTTCAGCAAAATGGGTCTTGACATGGCGCCTAGGCGTGAACCAAAAACTGTTTGGTGAGCTTCTATGTCGTGCCTAGGTGTGAAATTCATGCCTGGGCATGGCAGAGAGGTTGTTGTGGTAGGCTTGACTGTCACGCCTAGGTGTGACAACAACACTTATCAACTTTAATTTTATGCTTTTCCACTCCCTTTTGGTTATGTTTTCGCTCATAGGCAACCAATGATTGACCTAATCATAAAGATAAATAGTTAGGGCATTATAACACTTATTATATGTTAAAAACAACATAGTAACAGACAAAAGGAAGAGATAAAATGAGTACAAAAGATACTCATCGCATCAATTTGGGACAATAATTGGACGTCGAGAATAAACTTTTACTTTGGGAGGTTTGGGCTTAACAAGAACAAGACCACCATTATCAAGAACTAAAGTAGGATCATCAGAATTAAAAATTGAGGATGTGATGGTATATATCAGTAAATCGGCATCCTCCCTCTGACCTTTATAAGAAACTAATGGGGAAAATGGTGCATTTTCCAAGGAAGTGATATAAGCTAAAAAAAGAAACATGTTAAGAATAGGATAGTAACATTTATACCATTTTTAAACAAGAGAATACCTAAAAAAAAATACATTTCAAAGATTTGGGGTCTAATTTGTTAATCTGAGAATGAACATCCCAAACAAAACAAGTACAACCAAATATCCTAGATTCAACAAGAAATAATGATTTATTAGGAAACAAAACATGATAGGGTGTCTTACCATGAAGAACTAAAGATGACATGCGGTTGATTAGAAAACAAGATATGGGAACAACATCAACCTAAAATTGTTTTGGAACCTGCATTTGGAAAAAGTAAAGCCTTTACAGTTTCTAGAAGGTGTCTCTTTTTCTGGTCAGCAACCCCATTTTGAGATAGAGTATCAACACAAGAAGGTTGATGGAGAATGTCTGTTGAATCATGCAATTTTCAAAAGTCTCAAATAAGTCCTCCTCAACATTGTCACTCAGCTTTTGCACATAAACATTAAAGTGATTTTTAATTTCAACATAAAAACAATTTTTTTTTTTTTTTGAGAAAACACCTAAAAATGATTTTTTGTTAAATATAACCATGTCATTCAAGAATAACCCTCTACAATAAAAAGGACAAGGACCCCCAAACATCTAAAAATGAGCACTCACTCATTTATTGACTCTTAGACTCAAATTGAGATGATTAATTTTAGCAAACTAGCATGACTCACATTCCAATGAAGAAAAGTTTTCAAACCGAGGACAAAGTTTCCTTAACACAAAAAGATAAGGATGGTCGAACTGACAATGTGCTTCAAAGGTAGTAACCCCTCTAGAAAAAGTTATGGATTTAGGTATTTGAGTATCAAGAATATAAAGGCCTCCATACTCATGTCCCTTGCCAGTAATCTTGTTCGTCGTAAGATCCTAAAATAAAGAGTAATTAGGAAAGAATGAGATACAAAAACTTAAGTTATGAGTGACTTTTCTCATAGAGATTAAGAAAAAAGATAAGTGAGATAAACTAAGAGCATATGACAAAGGTAGTGATGGAGTTGGAATTAATTGTTCCCAACCTAATAACAAAAGATGTAGACCCATCCGCTAAAGATATGTGTGGCTGTAAGGTAGAAAATAATCTAGAATTACTTCTCATGTGGTTTGTGGCATCAGAATCAATGACCCATTTGGAAGATGAAGGAAACAAACATGTATTGGATTTACCTAACTTAACAATAGCAGTAATAGGGGTAGATTGAGATTTCAATGACTCTTAATATTGAGTAAACTTGGCATTGTCATCTATAGATATCGTGACAAATTTCTTAGGAGCTTTATTAGTAGATGCAACATAGGCAAATTGTGTCTTCTTGTTCTGTAATTTCTTATAATCATGTTCAAGTGACTAGGCTTACGATAATAATTACAAATTATACCTCCTAAATCCTATCCTCAAGTATTCGTATCCCGATCATAAGTACTAGATTGATTTGAGTTACTTGAACCAACCCCTTTAGTACCACTCCTATTTTGTTGTTGTGTCTCCTATATTTATAGGTGTGGCTAACAAGAGCACTATTTGGCAGAGCTGGTGCTTAGTTTTATATGCAGAGTACTCTATGGAAGGCTTCCAAATGGGAAGCAATATTTTAAGTGTTGAATTTTTTGAAACGGTTGAATGAAATTAAACATGATTTTGAAACCGTTGATTAAATGTCTTTTAAATCATCTTAAAGCCTTTTATGAGTATATATATCCAACCTACCGTTGACCTTGAAACCGTCGGAAGCAATTCAATTTGTCTGTTCACCCTCTCTTGCCTAATGCCTATTTAAAGAGAGTTTTGACTCTCTTTGAAGCAAGAATATATCTTCTGTCAAAGTTTCTTAGATTATGTCTGTGATATAGATACACACATTTTTCGTTCGCTTGAGTGACTAAAAAATAAGGTGCGATTGTCGTCACTCAGAGATTGTTTTATCCTAGGAAGCAAAAACTGTAAATTTCTCAAGGCACTGTCGGAGAAGGCAAATCTACTTTAAGGAGATTGTGACTGCATAAGATTCTATCTAATTCCACCATTATGTAGTTTTGTTTTTTAATTTTCTTCCTCTCCTCTTTTTTGTTTTGTTTCATTTGGATCCTATGTACTAATAGTCTTAAAGAAGATTGAAAGGGGAAGAAAAAAACATGAGAACAAAAAAAACTTGAAGCAACAAGGTTGATTGGCCAGGAAAGAAGAAGAAAACAAAAAAAAAAAAAATTGAGTGAAAACAAGAAGTCGAAAAAAAGGAAAAACAAAAATAGGGAAAACGATTTCCTTTATGTTTAAAAAAACAAGGTTTTTAAAGGAACTTTTTTTTCGATCCTGTCTACTGACAAAGAAGATTGAAAAATGAAAGTGAAGAAGTTTTTAAAAAAAGAAAAAACAAAATTAAATCTCTCCCTAAAAACTTGGAAATTTATTTTTTTGGAAAAAAAAAACCAATTCACTTTTGAAAAAAATATGAGATTCGGTCTTGAAAAAAAAAATCTAATTGTTTTTCCTTTGTTTGGAAAATAACTATTTTGGATATTTTTGTTTAAACCAAAAGATTTTTTTAAGGAATTTTTTTTTAAAGGTGATCATTTTCAAAAGGAAAAAGAAACGTCTTTGAAAGGGAAAAAAAATGGAAAATCTAATCACTTTCCTTTAATTTTGATAATTAATCATTTTTCTGTTTGAAAAGAAAATTTGACGTTTTGTTTTTAGATCAAAAAGGAATCTTAAAAAACCATTTCTTTAAAAAAAAAAAAAATTTTCGTGAAAAGTGATTTTAATCATCAATCAATTTTTTTAAAAAAATAGTTTTATAAGGATTTTTATATTTTGGGAAACAAACAAAAAGGTGGTTTGTTGGTTTTATGGAAATTCCTTGTTACAAATACAAGGAAAAAGTTTGAGCCCTGACCTTGGGCAATTCACTCAAACCAGTATACTACACATACCATTAGGCTATGACTATTGGTTGCCTTTCCTTACAAGGCATATATGATAAGGAGATAAACCTACTAGGTTAAACTGTACCCTCATTCTGTGGGTTTTGTGTCAATTCCTTTTTGTCTTAAGAAATTGGAAATTACAATACATAAAAGTTATGTCTAAGGAGTTTGGATCTTAAGCGGAACCGTTTGTGACCCCTCAATTTTCGTGGAAACTAAATATTCTATCTAAGGAGGCTGGTCTTGGCTGGGATTTCTATACCCTATTAGTCTTTCATAGGAATACTCTATTACACTTCATTTTCTATCATTATGGGAATTGGTTTTGGAAAAAAGAAAATTTGATATATTTTGCTACAATTTTGTAGAGAAATTGACTTTGATTCAGCCATTGTTGAATTTCGACTACATCTACCCAGTGGCGACCTACTGTAGCCTGAAGTGCGGAGTGATGCCTACTATTGTTTTGTTGAAACTCTTATTTATCTCTCACTGAAGAAAATCAGAGGAAAAATGTAATGGACTCAATTCTAAAAGGTGGTAACAAAAGATGTTATTCTACCTAACCACTTTGAATCTTGCGAAATTCTTGACTGAAGATGCTCCTAAGCTCAAAAAAGATGATCGCGGTATCAAGTCATCAGTATTGTACATCCTTTGGAACAATATGGCTTTCTTTGCAAAAACTACGTCATGAATGGGTTGGCTGACTCTTTACATAATGTGTATTCAAATAAGAAGACAACTAAGCAGCAATGGGAATCTCTAGACTAAAAATATAAAATCGAGGATACTAGGCCAAGAAGTTTGTCGTGTGTCGTTTCCTTGATTACAAAATTGTATATTTCAAGAGTATGGTGTACCAAGTCTAAGAACTTCAAGTAATCCTCAATGAGATACATGCTAAGGGAATGATGTTGAGCGAAACTTTTCAAGTTACAGCTATTATTGAGAAGTTGCCTCCTTCTTGAAAAGACTTCAAGAATTACCTCAAGCATAAAAGATAGGAGATGAGCATCAAAGATTTGATTATTAGACTTCGTATTGAAGAAGACAATAGAGGATTCGAGAGAAAGGGGCACACAATTCGAATAAGGCTAATGCTAACTTTGGGGAATATGGTCAAAGTTCCTAGTTCAAGAAAGCCAACAACAAAGGAAAAGACACTAAGTTGGGACCTAAAGGAGAAATCTCTAAGAAGCTAAAGTTTCATGGAAAATGCTTCCAAGCTATGCGAAACGGAGTTATAAATATCTTGATTTGTAGGCCTGCTTGAAAGAACAAACTCAGAAGGAATGTGGTTAGTGGCACATTACCAAAGATGAGTCGACGAGTGACCTCTGTGGTAATCTTTGAGATGAACAGTGGGATCTAACCGGGGACTGGTGGGTTGATCTTGGTGCTACCCACCATGTCTCTTTGTAACAAAAGCATATCATTTCTCCACCTTTAAACTAATTGAGAAGTGGGGAAAGGTGTTCATGGTGAACTCGCCTTACGAAATCAGGAGCCAAGTAAAGGATAATTAAGTAGAAGATGACATAGGAAGCCGACTCTAAAAATGTGTATGTGCCCGAAATCCACAAGAACTTAGTGTCTAGTTTGTTGCTAAATAGTCATGGATTTCAGTTAATGTTTGAGTTAAATAAATTTGTTCTATCCAAGAGTAACATGTATGTCAAAAAATGGTATATGAATGATGGGATATGGAAGCTCAATGCAATGACTATCATCAAGTCATATATGAATAAAGTTATACTTCTACTTACTTGGTCGAGTCTTCCAATCTATGCCATGGTAGACTAGAACATGTTAATTATGATACATTATGTAGATTAATTAACTTAAGTCATATACCAACATTCCAAATTGATTCAAAATATAAGTGTGAAACTAGTGTTGAGGCAAAACTAATCAGGTCATCTTTTCAAAGTGTTGAAAGACACATTAAACCTGTTGACTTAATACATAGTGATATATATGATTTGAAATTCATACAAACAAAAGGTGGTAATAAATATTTCATTACCTTTGTTAATAATGGCACCAAGTAATGTTATGTGTACCTACTCAAAAGTAAGAATGAGGCGATAGAGAAATTTGCTCTCCATAAAACGAAGTCCATAAAATAATCAATAAGAGCATTGTCACTTTTTTCTGCACAATAAAAGGCTTGGCATACCTCATGAGTGTGTTTGATATTTCCCTTACCATATTACACAAACTCCAAAGAATTCATTAATTCTTTCATATATTCATAATGATTTAGTATGCCAACCATCTCACCATAAGTAGAAATATGTATTGGTAAAAAAAAACAAGCATCCTTTCTTAGCCATGAGTCTCTCAAGTCATCACTAGGTGGGTCATTAGTTAAATGACCTATCCATAGCAATACTCCGCAAATAAAGTCGAATAGTTGTACTCCAATCTAAATAACTAGATCTATTTAATTTATGTTCTATGATTTTTTTACATTATTGGAACCACATTAGATACCAAAAATAGATTTATTTTCATCCATTTTGCCAAACATCAAAAAATTAACAAACCAGACACCAAGAAATTCAAAAATTCAAAGAATACCGAACCTCTTATGGCAAAAGATCCACACTTGTTCAGATACTAACCTAATCAAGTACCAAGATTTGTTGTATATATGGAGGCGAATAGAACGTTGCAAATAGAATAGGATTCCATCAATAAATGGGCCCTCACAGATAAGCCTCTAAATGTGGTGGACAAAACAAGGGTAGATCATCTTTCTTAAAAAGAAAAACCTAAAACACCTAAATTCTCAAATCCTCCCAAGATGTTTCTAATACCATGTAAATCGAGTTTGAAACTAGATAGAAGATAGTATTTACGGTTTATTATTCACATAATTAACATATATTTATATATGTCCATCATGCCTAGTGTCATACCCCCAAAACCAAGCATTGATTTTTCAATAAGTGAGCGGAGCTGAGTTACCAAACTTAGCCAACCTTCCCGAATATGTCTCACTAAAAATTAGCGTATATGAGACTAAGTGTTTTATAGGAAATGAATCCCAACTTGTATTACAACATAAATAGATTACAAACTGTTCCAAGTGTTTAGAACACTTCCAACACAAGGCTTTACAATCACAAAGGAACTCCCTCCTTATTTCTCTAACCTTCCCCACAATGAGGACAATGTCTTTAAATAGACTAAGATGCCTCTTACCATTAGGTGCCTCCTTTCACTATTTGAATTCGAATTTTGCCTCCCTTGTGATTAGTCGCATCCCTTCCCAAAGAGGTGCTAGCCCATGAGTGTCCAAGTTTTCTCTAGGCTTGGCACTTGGTCCATGCTTGAAGAGTTGTGTCCATTTCCACCTTCTCCAAAAAGTACAAGGCACACCAAGGATTTTCAAGTATTGATTAGTATCTCAAATACTCATTTTATCCTTATGTTTTACTTATATTTTTAGTATTTTTTATGTTAAATAAGTGTCCTAATGCTCTAAATATTCTTCTTTATGATTGGGTCAATCATTTGGTGGAATTGCGAGAAAATGAGCAAAAAAATAAGGAAAATCAACAAATTACACAAGCAACATCAGCTCTTGTGTTTGATTTTTTTCCAGCTAAAATATGATCCCAAATGGCTATAATATTTATATGGATGGATAGGTGACTTCCCATGCTTTCCATAAAGACCTTATTGACTCAATTTGGACTTCAAATGATCAAATTATTACTTTTTGGAAGTTAAAGGAAGAAGAGAAGAGAGCTTAAAAGTGAAAAGTTGGAGAATTTCGTAAATTCAATCTGTATCATCATTTCTAAAGTGTTCTTTCTAGTCATATCTAGATTCTACACTTCAAGAGATTTCCAATGGTACTAAGATTGTGCAATTTGGAGTCTGAACAAGAAAGTTATGTTTGTCACGAAGAAGGCAGAGTTTGTCACAATGAAGGCATCTTCATCGTGAAAAACCAGAAAGGCCACATTGAAGGAGATACGGGTTCATCCTTCGTCGTGATGAAGCGTCGAGGCCCAACAGCGAAAAAAAACCCATTTTAAACCTAATTTTTGAAGGCCTATAAGAAGAGACACGTTCTAGAGGTCGGAAACGGATAATGAGAAGACCAAATCAGCCATTTGGGGTGGAGATCGGATCTTTTAAGGGACAAAACCCTCCCTATGGTTTCTCCCCTCTTGTTCTTGAACTAGTAGCATTTTAGGACCAGAGATGTGGCTTGATAGCAACCCTCAAGCTTGGGAGAATGACTAGATATTTGGAGAATAAGATCGAAGACTCACCATGACCATTAGAGTTTCTTCTTTATCTTTTCTCATGTTTTATCCTAATTTTGGGATGTATCAAACCTTTGCTATGTTCTAATTTCTTAAAGGGTTTTGGTCGTATGTTGGACATGAAGCTTATATTTAAATGTTAATTTTCCATTTTCTATTGTTTCTCTATAATTTTCCTATCTATTAATTCATGCTTGGGTGTTATTTGCATGTTGATTTCTAGCTAATCTCAACATGATGAGTGGCTCCTTGACAGATCTAAGAAGGGAGTGATGAATTTGACATAAGATGAATTAACCTAATTAGCCTAGTAGTGTAGAAATTACCGGTAATTAGGAGGCGTGTGAGATTATTAGGTCTTAAAGTATCTCTAATGCATGGGGTTGAGCTAAGAAGCAAAACCTAGTATTATTGCAGTTTAGTAGGTTAGTTGACCTCCCGGAGAGCTTATATTAAGAAATTAGGCAAGAGTCATGGAAGCTTTTTTCAAGAGACAGAGGATGGAATTTGCAAGCGAATATAATGAAGTTGTCAGTACACTAAATACCACAAGATTTATCATCTCTTAATATCCCTTAGTTGCACATTCCATTAGTTAGATTTAGATTCCAATAGTTTAGTCTAAATTTTGTTTCAACTCATCACCTTTGACCGTTTGAATATTAGAAAAGTTGTAAAATCAGGGAAAAATTCAATTTTTCTTAACAGGGGTAAAACGGTAATTTCGATTGAAAACTAGAAATTTTCTAGATTTTGGATGATGAAATGGATTCCACTGTTGAATTCGTGCAAGTAATCCCCAGTTATCCGGGTGAATTTCATTGGATTCAAGATAGTCGAGGAAATTTGGCGTTTATCGAGCGTCGGGTGTTGGGTGACACATGGCATGAGCCATGTGAATTGTACTAAGGATAAATGGCTCGCATTGGTAAATGGTGTTGTGTGTAATAAACACTACCAGAAAAATCAGAATTAAAGATGGAAATTATAGACAGACACTTATCCGTCTCTAAATGAGGCCCAGTTGCGTCTGAAATTAATTAGAGACCAGGTGATTTTTCGTCTCTGTCGGAAAAACAGGAATAAAATCTGTCTTTGATTTGAGACAGAATAAAATCCGTCTTTGATTAGAGATGGAAAGTTCCGTCTCTGATTTGAGACGTAATAAAATCCGTCTCTGATTAGAGACGAACTAAATTCCGTCTCAAATCAGAGACGAAAATTGAGACGAAATTTTTGTCCCTGATTATTGACCTCTTGAAAAAAAAATAGTATGAGACTAAAAAAATTCAAAATCTCTTTGTCATTCAAAGCAATCTAGGTTTTATTCATAATATTTGTTTTATTTTAGAAAATATCCTATTTGTCCATCTATCTTTTGGTCCTATAATATCTATGTATTTTTTTTCTACTTTTTATAAGTAATGTTTGTAAAAAAACATAAATTGAATAAAAATAACTAAATAATTTGTTTTTTAAATAGAAAGTTTAGAATGACAACATATCTTAAGATTAACTCAATCGAAAAACATACCACAATAACAATAGAATTATAAAAGGGTTCAAATTTTCCCCACATCATATCGAGGAAAAAAATCTTGCGTGCATGTCACCCAAATAAATTATAAATTAGTCGCTCGAGTTTAAAAAATGAATGAATTAAGCTTTTTCTTAATTCAAAGCCAATACTTTGGTTTTTATTACTGTGTTGACTATAATTAATTTAAAATTTGTTTCATTTTAACTAAATATCAAATTTGCCCTATCAATATTTATATATATATATATATATATATATATATATATATATATATATATATATATATATATATAATATTTTATAAAAAATGTTGAGAAAAATTAAATGAATAAAAAAAATGGAATAATTAGTTTTTGAAATCGAAATGACTAATAAATTTACTTGAATACGAACTTTATCTATTTTTTTTATCAAAAATAAAATAAAATAAAGAAAAAAGAACCTTGAGAAAGGGGGGACATATAATATTAAACATAATTAGAAATAGCAATTAAGGTAGTTAAATGATTAATTAGTGAATTGTAACTAAATTTTAACAAAACTTGAATGTATTTTGGAATAGTTAAATAAAAAAAAAAGACTATTATTCTCTTGAATAGGATCAAATATGAATTGTACTACCTCACGAAACGATATCAAAGCAGATCCAATAATTATAAGATTTTATAGATAAAGTTATAGAGTTCATAACTTTATCTAAAGTACTAGGATTTAAAAATGTCATATATATCCTAATATTTTAAATAGATAAATAATAAATTGAAATTTTATCTATCCCTTGAAGTATTTATTATCCTTGAAACCTAAAGGAAACACATCTTGAAACTTTCTTAACAAGAAATCAATCAAAAAGAAGAAAAAAATATTTCAAAACAAAGAAATTTCTAAACTTTCAAAAGAAGGTCGAATTTTCAAAAAATAATATTTTCATTTTGTAAAAGCAGTTTGATCAAGGGTGTTTATAATTATCAGGAATCTGGAATAAACGGTCGAGTTGGGGGATTTGTCGGTGAGGGAGTTTGGCGGCGCCGGGGAGTGGCCCGTTGGGTACCGGAGTGGCGGTGTGGGCTGGATAGGCCGTCGACTCGTATTGAGGATACGACTGCGAGTGTGAGTACCCATATTGGTTGAATGAAGACGATCCAGATGATGAATACTCCCTCCCACTCCCCCCTTTCGAACTTTTCCCTCCCGTCGCACTCGATTTAAAATGCCAACTCCTTCTCAATTCCCCACTCTATATTTAAAAAATCAAAACCAGTAGGATGATCTTCCCTACAATTCAAATCGAATCCAATCGAATTTCAACACACCAATTGCAAGAATTCGAAAAACCTAAATTTATAGAGCAAATTTGATTTTCACAGAATACCAAAATTCGAAAAGTTTTAAAAAAAAAAAAAATTCTCGGATTAAACGGGGAAAGGAAGAAGAATATAAATGTGTGTAAATAAAGGGAGGGAGAAAACTCAATATGAAGCAGGCTTAACTATGTCCTAATGCCATGCTATCTGCCTAATGCCATGTAGTTTAAAAATTAGTATGTACTAATCGTAGTTTAAGTCGCGATGTTGATTGTGCGACTTAGAGATCTGAGACGTATTGGTCTCGGTGTATCGGTATGATATCGGCCGATACGTAAAGCAAGATAAATAAAATTATAAAAAATTATATAAATTATTAGAAAATATATACAAATAAGTGACTTAAAAAATTAATAAAATAAAATTATTTATTCATTTTTAATGCTAAACACTTTAGTTACAATGTAGTACAGTGTCTTTAAATTTGTAGAAGTATGAATTATTGTAGCATTTGTTTAAGTTAAGAAAACTTTAAACTATTTGGATCTTTATCTTCAAATTTATCTTTTAAATTAATTTAAATAAAAATTATTTTTATTATAAAAGATAGGATTTTTCATCCAAATTTGTTATAAAAATACTAAAACTATCCATAAGATACGTTTTTATCTTCAAATATGTTTTTCATCCAAATTTGTTATAAGGAATTAATTAAATTATTTTTATTATGTTTATAATTAATTAAATTAATTTTTATATTAAATTGAATAAAAACTAAAATGTGTCTCATTAAAAATAGCCATTTAATATCATATACTAACCTAACTTATGAACCCAACATCCCCTCCTCTCGTTCTCCCCTCCAAATGCTCTTCGTCTTTGTTTCTGTGAAACCTTGGAAAATTCAAATTTTCTAAAAAATGGTAAAATAGTAATTTTGGTAGAAAAACCGGAAGTTTTCTAGATCTCGGATGACGAAACAGACTTCACCATTGAATTCATCTTGCGAAATCTAGTTAACCTGTCGAATTTCGTCGGATTCCGAGACAATCGAAATTTCACGTTTTAAATTTATCAGAAGTGTCGGGTGTTTTATGGCATAACATGTGAGATTGCACTTATGGGAATAGCTCACATTGAGCCAAATTGTCCAAGTGGAAGAAGTAAAATAGAAAAAAATAATAATAATAAGGAAAAGATAATAACAATAATAATAATAATAAAGAAAAAGTGGATAAGTCAAGGGGTGAGGAAACAATGGAGAGAGGGAGAGCGTCTAAAAGAGAGATTTTTATTTTTTAATTTTTCTTCTCTTCGCTTCTTTCTCAGATCTACGGAAATTGGATCGTAGGTTTTCGTTGGAGTAGAAGACAAAGTTGATCTACGCGACTAGAGCTACGCGTGGACACCAAAATCTTTGAGTTTTGTCAAACTCCACGAGGTAGGGAATTTTCATACTTATGTTATTTCTAGCCTAAAGACCATTTAATGGCTTGAGATTGGCTTAGAGGCCGAGAAAGGTCGTAAATTTAGGTCTACAATTTTTTGGGCCCGGGTGTAGGAGTACAGAATTTTGAGACTATTTTCGGACGATCGAGAGTTTGAATTTAGGGACATTTTTAGAACGCAGTCATGTGGCTGAGCCTTCGAGAATGTTTTTAGACAGTCCAGGCTGAAATTTCATGACTATTTTCGGACAGTTTCGGATTGTGTTGAGGTTTGTTTTTTATCTCGGGACTGATGTCTTTCGGTTTTGTGGTGTGTTTTGGTATCACAATAATTCGGTGATGAACCGTGAAGGGACCAAGATGTGCCTTGTTTTATATGGGTCTAAGATTTTGGCCATTTTGTGTGTTATTGTTGTAAAATATTAAATAACATGTTGTTGTGTGTAAAAATCATGTTAATATATGCTATTTGATGTATTAACGTGAATTGCATGGATGTAAATTATATGTAAAAAATTATAATTGTCCATGGTATGATATTGTGTTTCATGTAAGCGACCGTATAATAAATGTAGCATGAAGGGAAAATGCGTTGGCATCGTGTATTTCATATGCACGGTCACATCGCGTCGAGTCGAGGTGTGGGTGCATGGTATTGAGTATTCATCGGTGTTGGTGGATGGGTGCGTGAGAGAGAGCTCGAAAATGGAGACCACGAGAGTCGAGGTGAGACTCACGGAAGTGTAAATTGATCAAAATGATAAATAACATGTTTTGGGCGGAGCAAGTTGGGGTGGATCCCCCCCCCCCAGGGTAAAAGACCTAAATGTTATTCACGGTTAGACATGATTCCTAGTGATGTAAGTTCGCGAAAATGTTGGAAAGGCGTGCGACGTCTTGCGGTGAAAACCCGAAAAATTCGTAGCCCACAAAAGAAAAGAAAATCATGATTTAATAAATTAAATATTAGAGGGTTGTCCAATGGGTTGAGTCATTAGGTTAAACACCGATGACTGGATTTTCAAGCTTTCCATTCTAGGTGTGAGGGAGTCGGTTGGGACTCAGGTTGTGAGCATGAGGGGTCGCATCTCATGCATGACATGGAACATTTCATATAATGTTGCATAAATTGTATGAAATGTGATTGATGTTTACGTATGCCATTGCATGTGCATTTTAGGTGGGAAGTAACCCTTGTAGGAGATTATCACTACTAGGCTTTGCTCACCCCGTCGTGGGACCCCTTTTAGGTACAGGTCTAGTGCAGGTGGCTGACCCGCATATGGGATGAGAGCCGAATATAGTTCATGTATACCTTTTTGTTGTATAAGGGCGTAAATGGTATTGATTAAATAGTCTATCATATATTTTTGTATATATTTGTGAATTAAATATTAATAAGTAGAGTCTCAATATATTGAGACAAATGAGTGTCAATGCTGGGACACCACAGATATCCACGCAAGGTTTTCCCTTGAGTTGATGGGTTGTCAAAGGGACCCCCAGGAATGGGGTGTCACAATTTCTCTGAGTTCTCTTCCACTCACAGACACCTATAGGTTATACAGCCTTCGTCGCACCACGCCTACTATCTAATGGCCTCTCAAGCATCAAGCCCCAACACAACCTTCAAAAGTTTATGGTGGGAGTCTAGGCTGATGCTTGTCCTTTTATTTTTCCTTTTCCTCGGTGTGGTTCAAAATCCGCGGTATCGGTCATTGACTCGAACGATCCAAAGTCGTATCGGTCTCGGTGTATCGGCAGTATCGGCGTCGTTGGCTCATATAATTAAGAATTTTAAAAGAATTATTAAAATATTATATAAATTATTAGAAAATAAGTACCAGTAAATGATTCAAATTTCAAATTTTAATAAAATAAAAATATCTTATATTTAATATTATCTATTCTCTAATAGTTTAAGCTGTTTCTTGAATTCTCTAATAGTTATGATTTGATAAAAATAGAATTATTTATTTGAAATATACAATTTTATTAAGGGGATTTAAAGATTTTTATTGAAGGAGATAGAAATACAAATATTATCTATTTATGTGTGGGTCTGATAAGAGTTCAAAATCATCATCATTTATGCAATGAACATATAAATTAGAATAACATTTTGCCTAAATGAGAATTTTTGTGAAAAGAATTGTAGCCTCTTGAATATGTGGCAGCTAAGATAGCCTTAGTCTTAAAATTAATTAATAGCCATATATTGTGGGTACCATGGGCTTGGGCCGACTACTCCATGGCAGGCCTGATGACTAAAGGACCCTTTGGATGATGGCCAATCTCGGGCCCCACCAAGTCTCATTTACAAGTCAGGTCCAAACATACATCCCCAACCGAGTAAGGCATATACCGCCTAGATACAGTCTCTTTTGGCCGGTTATCATCTTTAAAAAGGCATCTGGATGACATCTCTAAACTTGAACGAGTATAAGTCGCACACATAACCACCCTGAGGGTGGTCAAACATTCCTTAGGCGAAAATGGGACGACTTGGCTATCCTAAAAAAGGAAGAACAGGAGTCATGCTTGCACGAGAAAAGCCACCTTCCACTAAGTTTTGGAAGGAGATCATCAACTTTCCATGGAAATAGGATCGCCTCTTCTAGATAAAAGAAGGAAGTAACATAAGAAAAAGGTAGGAGATTCCATACTAAATGAATTGGCATTTTCACTCTTCAAGCTAACTAATCTAACTTAAGTATCATAGAGGCGGCGGGCACACCACCACCGTTTTCTTGTTTTTTTTGCAGGCATTCTCTAGGCGGTTCCTTGATGATTCGAGTGATTCAAAAAGTTCGAGGGAGACCTGGTGCCCAGGCGCCGTGCGCAGGAAACCGCCAAGCGAGAAAATCATAAGAGCGATATGCGAGAGCTAGTTACACCCCGATCCCAAAGTGATCTCCCGTTCCTGGAAGCTTTTTATAGTTCACGATCATTCCACTTAGAGGCAGAGTCGGGTTTATCGCCATGTCTAGCGACCCGAACTAGCTGTCGAAGATTAGTTTCTCAGTTAGTTGCCAAAGAGATGGAGGCGAGCAAGAGGGAATAGGTAGCACCTATGGCCAGAATGCGCGACACGAACCACTTGCAGTAGGAGAATGAACACCTGCAAACCCATTTGGAGACTAACTGGGGTGAAAACTCGCGAGGACCTATCCATCTTGCAGCCCTAGCTCAGCCAAATAAGGGTAAAGATGTAACGCCCCAAAAATACCCTAGAATTTTTATAATAATTTTATTATATATTGGGTATGGTGGAGGCAAACTTTGTGTTTTAAAGGAAAAATTGATAAGCCGACAAATTTATGAGGAAATGATAAATTTAGTAGACACAGGTGGTAGCGCTACAGCGAGGATAAAGGTGAAATTTCCATAAGGATATAAATATCATAAAGGGAGTAGAGATGGGCCAGGCCAAATTGAATAAGTTGATTTGCAAAATTAAAAGAGTGAAGGACTTAATTTGTAATATGGAGGGGTAAAAATATAAAAAGGGGAGTGTTAGGACAAGCAGAATTAATTTGTCTGTTTTTAACTAGAGGCAAGCGTGTGAGGAAAAGAAGGGGAGAAAGAAAACACGAGGAAGAAAGAAGAGAGGCGAAGGAGAGGAAGACCCGAAACCAAGGTATGTTTTTCATCTTAGGATCAAGTGTGTTTTTTGATTTCCTA
This sequence comes from Tetrastigma voinierianum, assembly GCA_016808115.1. Taxonomy (NCBI): domain Eukaryota; kingdom Viridiplantae; phylum Streptophyta; class Magnoliopsida; order Vitales; family Vitaceae; genus Tetrastigma; species Tetrastigma voinierianum. The sequence continues at coordinate 353,283 of JAEQBH010001705.1, forward strand.
AGGCTTTGGTTTGTAGAATTGTCACTCGCACTTTGTCTAGGGTTTTGTGGGAAGAGATCACCCACGAGCCAGCAAATTGTTGAGTTATGTGGGTAAAACCGCCCAAATGGTAGAAAATAAACATGGAATCATGGAATTATATGATGTTAAGAAGAATTGATGGACCTTTGGGTGAATTCATAGGATTTTACTGAGGTTTTTGTGGTATGGGATTCCAAACCACCAATACAAGTATTTTTGAAGTTGTTTTAGATGATTTCCATGATGGTTTTTTGAGGAATTAAGGAATGGGGGAAGTTATATAAGAGAAATTTAGTATCAAAAGTGGAAAATGAAGCAAATCCTAGACAATTTTCCCGACGAGGTGTACGTGCCCCCGAGAGGCCAACATGTACCGATGCATGTCAGCGAGAATGCAACATGTACCGGTCACGGGTCAGAATAATACCGATACATGTGAAGGCCCCGAAATGACAGTTGTGTAGTTTTGCGTATTTAAGCCTAAATTCCTTACACCGTTAGTATAGGAACCCTAAGGAAATGAATAATAAGGGTTGAATAAGAATGAGACTAAGTCAAAAGCGTCTGGAGTACCTCGTAGCCTACAAGCCGCCTCGGCGATATTCGTTTAAATGCATGGTGCTGACGACACTTTGGAGTGAATAAATTGAATTTGACTAGGTACGGGTGAAGACGATAACTTGACCTAGGATTGATATCGAAAAGGAAACGAAATCGATAATTAGTTTGTTCTATACTTGTTCTTTATTCTTTGTTTGTTCTATACTTGATCTTTATTCTAGTTTGTTCTCTACACGTTCGTTATTCTCATATTGCTCTCTATTTGCGAAATATACATATATATATCGATTCGAATGATTAGTATTTGAAATGTTTGACAAATATCGGCATGTATACGTGTATTTGAGCTACAAGCGAATTTATTGCATAAAAGTAAATTGATTTGAACCGTATTATTGAATGACCAACATGACGGATTCACGGTGGTCGTCATGAAGGTCTTCAATGTTGTCTAATGCGGGGGAAATCACATTGCTCTTGAATGACAAACAAGAGCGCGGGATTCACCAGTGAATGCATGTGAATGTCGAATTCTATAGTCATATGTGAGGCAGTATGCGAATGCAATCATTGCTCTTGAATGACAAGCGGGACATGTAACACCCCAAAACATACCCTGGCATTTTATATCATGTTTCGGGTATCATAAAAGTAAAAGTATATTTTTTTCAAAATAAAATAAGGCTAAAAATAAAATAAGTAAAACCGGAATTTGTACAAGACATAAGGATACAAGTGTAATTTATCAAAAGAGGGGTATAAAATTTAGAAGTTGTGAAGATTAGAGATCAAGTGGAAATAACTTTAAGTTATGTAGTGGAAATAAGGAATGAAGGAGGACTAAATGGCAATTAAGAGAACTTAAAGTGTAAAAGAGATGGAGACAAATAACTCATTTTTTGTCTCCAAACAGAAAAGAACCATACGGGTTTAGTAGGAAGGGAAGAGAAAGAAGAAGAAGAGGAAGGAGGAGGAGAAATCAAGGTATCAAATTATGGATTCTAGCATGATTTTGATACGCAAAGAATTTCTTAGGTATGGATTGCTAGGGTTTCATTTGGACATTAATTTGGTTCCCTTCTCTAGGGTTTGCTAGGCAAACATTCTGCTCTAAATTTGAGGAAATTTTGGTTGAAAGCTGGATTGATAAGGAGTAGATATGTAATCCTTCAAAATATCAAGGTTTTGTAGAATTGGGTGAATTTTGGTATGAACCCTTAGGATTCTTTACCGGAAATTAAAAGTGTTTGTGGAGTTGTTGAGGAGGTTGCATGTTAGTTTTTTTGATGAGGATGCATTAAGGAGTGATATATGGATGAAAGTATGAAAATGGGAAATATGCATTTTGGGCAATTTTCGGTGACATGTGCCCGGTACACCACGAACTTGTACCGGTACAAGTTGGGTTACGGTCATTTTAGTTTGACATGTACCGATTACATGTTAGGGGTGCGTTTGTGTGATCTTTGTTTTCCCAGTTTCGACCAGTTTTCCAGCTGTTTTGGCCATAGCTTGCTCATTTCTTTATCCGATTTGAGTTATTCGAAGTGGCTACGTAAAATAGACTTCAAAGGAGAACAAGGAAACTTAAAATAGGCATCGCCAAATTCTGATCGAAGTGGCCCTAAAAATTCACTCAAAAGTGGGGCCATGTGCCGGCCCAATTCCTGCATCAGATTGATCATAAGTAGTTCGAGGGTTGTTTGGGATGTGGCACTCAGGTTCGATTGCTCGAGATTGGGTGATTTCAGTGGAATGAGACCTTAGCACCTTAGCTAAATGAGTACAAAGGGCTAGTGGCAAAAATGAGGTCAAGCGCACGGAAAAATGAGTATCCTGAGCCGAGTCCCCGAGGGTGTCCCAGTGGCGTCGACTAGTTGGCATGAAAATGCCATAGCTTTTGATTAAGGATGTTCCGATTGGATTAGGAGTCAATTCCTAATAAGTAGATTCATAGGAATTAAAAATTTTATAGGTTTCCTGTCTTAAATATGGGTATAAATTTTATATATGAAAGCTAAAGAGGATATATGTATAATTTGGTTATATGAAAAGTAGCAGCTTATGTGGTTATAAGAGAGATGCTATTTGATCATGAATATAATACTCATATGTATACATGATATGGTAGATATTCATGTATATGGGATATCATTGTATAATACATGAAAGAAACAATACAAACCAAATTGCATATGGCCGGAGATGGATAGATAGGCATGCTATAAGGGAAGAATCTGCGATCGGCTGCGGCATATAGATCTGATGAGGCCGTTTGGTCGATGATATAGATCTCCCGTTTGGATCACGCGATGGCCCGAAAGGGTCACCGTAAGTACATAGCATAGGTCCGCGTGCCGATACGATGTGAATGCGCCGGGTACCGCTGCGAGATAAAGACCAGCGTGCCGATGCGGTGATGATGCTGGGTACACACGAGATAGAATCAACGCATCCTGGAAATGCGGTGATACCTTGGGGGTACATATGAGATTATTTCCGTATCCGCTAAAGGTATTTGCAGGCAATGATTATAAAGAAAATGAAAAGATTATACAAAGAAATGTATGAAAAGTATATGATTTGATATGATCAGCGGGAAGCATAGCATTTTTATACGATGATATTATCTGATGACAAAGAACAAGTAAAAGTATAAATGACATCAAAAAGCCTAGCAGGAGAATGAAACATGTTATGGCGAATAGATCACGACAAATGAGTAGTATATCACAAGATTATAATTGTCATAAGTATATGTATATGTTTAAGAGATGATTATTATTAGGGTCATCTTTTGAGTTTATTCCTTTAGCGTAAAGCAGCGCGGTGTTTCATCGGAATTAGTAGGTATAGGAAGAGGAAACTAGAGGACGGGACGATCCACATCATCAGCATCCGAGGTCAACACATCCATAGGGGTCCATTAGAAGATTTTTGGTATAATGTATATGTCTTTTTGTTCTTTTTGCAAACAATGTAAATGTTGAACATTATTAAATATGGAACTTGTATATGTATTTTGTATCCTTTTTGTGACCAAATAAAACAAGTTTAATATTCACGAGTTAGAAGAGTATAGTTAGCGATCACGGAGCCTTAGCGGGGGCATCACACAATTTAGTGAGCATCCGGATGCAGTTCGGACTATGATATGGTCGGATCGGAGAAGGGGTGTCACAGGACAGGATTCACCAAATGAATCTGTCGTGAATGTCGAATTCTATAGTCATATGTGAGACGGTAATATTGAGTGTGAAACCACATTGCTATTGAATGGCAAATAGGATAGGATTCATAGTTGAATCACAATAAGTGAATCTTGCAGAATTCTATAATACATATGTGAAAATCACAAACCCGAATGAAATAATGGTATTGAAAAGTGTATTTGTATTAGTATCTTTTACATTACACTGATATTGTATAAAGACATTATTTTGATAAATGCATGATTTTATACTGAACGAAAATGGAATTAAGAACTGTATAGAACCACTAAGCATGAAAATGCTTAGCGTATTGTTTTTATAAATCTTAGTCTTGAGTGATGAACATTGAAGCAAGACCAGATCGAGGCTTGGGAGTCATGAAAGAGCTGCGGGAGTAATGTATAAAGTCATATCACCACATTCACTCAATTTCTTTTGAAAATTGACATTTTGTAAAACAGTTTGAACTTGGAATCATTATTTTTTTAAAATGTATCTTGTTAAATGTAAAGTGGTATAGACTGCTTTTGAATGTGTAAATGTTTTATGGGCTTTGCCCAAATAGAAAATACTTTAAGTAATTACAAAATTTAAATGAATAACACAAGCCAAATGTTTTGATAAGATAATTGAAAATGTCGAGTAAGCCAGGGCTCTGCTTGGATCGGCAATGATTAGTCGGGGATTGGTCACGACACTTTGAAAGCAAATTAATAACACGAGAAAATAAAAGAAAAAAAACAAGCATCCGCGGGGTTTGGTTCGGACTATGTCGGGGTCGGGTCGAGCTTGGGGGTCGCCACAAAAGAGCCTATCCTCATGGGAGAAAGTGATCCCCTAACAGACGATGAATTATCTTATGGCAGCTCTCCGCTCCTTGTTGCTCCATCGCCCCGAAACAACGTAGAGTGAGATCGAGACCCCGTAGCCGTCCGCGAATCTGTCAGTGGCGCACGGCCGTTAGGTACGAAGAGGCTAGCGAGACGGACGCCATTGGCTTGGCCCTCGAATATGTACTGTCTGCCAAAGTATAGCTCCTCGATTTTAAGCTACATCATCCTGCCCATTGAGAGCCTCGGAGTCCCTCATTTGGTTTCTTTTCGGCTGTCAGTGCAGAGGATATGCTGTCCTCACCCCTAGCCCACATATTTTAAGTTACGAGCCCCCCCGCGGCTTCGTTATGCTACCTTTGTTATGTACGATGGCCGTAAGACCATATACTATATTTTAACCAAACAATGATTCTTAGCTTGAGGGAAATGGCCGCTCTTGTGCGGTATTTGACCGAACTGAAGGGGCTCATACGCTGGTTCCACAAACTCAGTATCTATAAACATTTAAGCGAGCGTAGGCAACGTTCATTTCCCAATACTTATGTTCGGTTCGACAGAAAGGAAACATCAGTTCACTCCAAGCCATCCTCAAGCAGGAAGATGAATCTATCCTGGATTTCACCTGAAGATTTGGATAAGTTGTCCAACAAATTGATATTTCTTTGCATGGGCTGTGATCTCGCAGAACTCCCAGCTTCAAGCCAACTACCCCTTTCTTTCCGGTCTACATCCACTGGATCGCGTAATGATGGAAGAGCGTCGGCGGGTAAATAGTATTCTGTTTGGAGGATAATATCGAGTAGCTTCGGACGGTATTGATAGCTACTCGAGCGACAAGCGGTAATGAGGCGACTGAATATAAAGAAAGCAAAACAAGAATCAAGCAACTCCTAGGCGATCGAGAAAAATGAGGGAGCCTCCCGATTATCTAAACATCTTATGGTAGGCTCCTACCTCGATCAGGGATCTTGATTTTAATGGCATTTACCAATGAGGGTGAATGGATCAAGCAATCCGATCACACAGTGCGATTACCCACAGGGACCATGGACATGAAACCGGAGTCATTTTATGAAGCCTAAGTTCTATTAGAAAATTGGTCAGGCTGGGCACCTTAAAGGTACATTTGGGAGGCTTGGAGCCGCGAAAGCAGCCTTACGGTAACAAAGCAATTGTTGGTATTAAGTTCACCATCCCGAACACGACCCACCATCAACTTTATATTGGGAGGCCCGACCGATGACCAATACTAGTCCAAAAGATGGAGAAGAAAAATGCTCCTTGCAGCCTCGGTCGAGCAGGATAAACACCATCGATTGCCGGGCGGCGCGGCAATTCTGTTAGGTTGTGGCCCACCCGCCATCTTCCACCTATAAACTCGACCAGGGTCATCACTCCTCATTATGATGTGCTTATACTTACCTTATGTATTAACAATTTGATGTGCCACAGGTCTTGTTGATCATTTAGTAGTCGCATTTGTTATTGCACCTTCCAGACCTTCCGGATGAAAGTCATGACATCTCGGTTGGTACGGAAGAATTTTGTCTAGGTTGACGAGGCGCCGCAGCGGCGATTGAGCGATATTGTTCTTTCCGTCAAGGCAGGGCTGGTAACATAGCAAGTATTGTTTTCAGTGGTTGGGACTTGGGACCGTACAATGCTATCGTGGGTCTTGGTTACATGCTATGAAAGTAGTCCCTGTTACCACCAAACTATCGAAATTATGGTACATCGGCGGAGTCGACCTCGGCCTTGATTAAATTGCTTGCGATGTTATCGGCTATCGATGCAGGGGAAGTGTGAAAAAGGTGAAACCTACAACAGCTCACCCCCCGCAATTCAACCCTTAGAATGGCAATCACGGTCGCTGCCCCGAGGCCGTGGAAGGCAGGGGCTTGGAGTTCGCGATGAATCCACGAGAGTCCATACTCATAGGCGGGCACAGTAAGTGTATCGCATGCCCGCTTCGGAGATGGTGTATGGTGCGATGGGCAAATGAGGTCGTATATGTACACCAGGGCTTCATTAATTAATTGAGTGTCATAGTAGTATTTTTAAAGTTGTTTTAAGGATGAAATTGTAAAGTTTTCCAAAGAAGCTGTGGCATTGCAATTAAGGAAAGTGGAGGGGTGAAAGTATGATTATGGAATTTCAAAGGATAATAATAATAATAAATTATCATAATGGTTTAGGGGAAGCCTAGAAAATTCTAGATCTCGGATGTGAAAGCGAATTTGTCTTAGTTAAATTCGTCTAAAATCTAGTGACTTAAGAAAAGTTTCGTTTAGTGCAAAGGCGGTCGAGATATTTTGCAAATTTTTGGGTGAAAGTTAGGTGAGAGCCCCGAGGGACGAGATTTTAAATCTGGAAGTCAGAAAATAGCTTGAGCTAAGTTCATTTAAATAAAATGAAATGAAAAAAGAAATAAGATTTTTCGGAGTAAAGCTAGGACCCAGAATGAGGTAATATAAGTATGTATCAGAGAATAATAATAATAATAATAATAATAATAATAATAATAAATTAAAAAAAAGAAAAAAAAAGCATAAAAAGTTAAAAGGTGTTATGTGCGTGGGACAAACAAAAATGAGAGAGAGAGAGAGACGATTTTTATTTATTTTTTTATTTTTGTTCCTACCAGTTTATGGAAATTAGGCCAGTGATTTTGTCGGGCGGAGGTAAAGTTGGACTACGCGATGAGGCTATGCGTAAGTGTAATATCTTGGCGTTTCGTCAAACTCGAGGTAGAATTTTCCTACTTGTGTTATTTCAAGCCTAAAGCCTGTAATGACGAAATTTTCTTAGAAGCGTGAATCTTGTAAATTTTAGTCCCAAATTTTTGGTGAGTTTAGGAATTTTGGGATATTTTGAGCAGTCCAGGCTAAATTGAAGGCTGTTTTCGAGACGGTTCGGATTTGAAATTTGAGTTAATGACCGAACAGGTCGAACATAATTTTCATAAATGTTTTCGGGTGTTTTTAGATTGTATGGAAAGCCCCTTGAGCCTATAATCTGGTCATATGCCTGTGAATGACATTTGGGGCCTACATATTTTCTGAAAATTTTAATTATAGAACCAAGTGTGCAAATTGAGTGGTTGTGCTGACGTGTGTGGTCTAATACATCGAATATGTAGGGTAATAGCGGAGGCGGAAGAATTGTGGAGTCGTGCTCAATTATTGTAAAAGGAAGGTGAGTGTTAAACACATTTTCAAATACTAGTGTATTATTATAAAGCATTTTCTTGATATTTAATGGTTTTTGATTGTAAACCATATTTTAAGCAAGCAAGCAATGAGTTTTTAGTAAAAGCAAGCAATGGTTTTGAATTATCAAATCATATTTGTGAGCAATGGTTTGAATTGTTAAACCATTTCAAGCGACAAGCAAAGTATATTTTATAAAATAGGCCTAATGAAAATCACACCCCAGTTTTAAGCAAGCATCTGGTCGGAGGTATTAAGATGCGTGAGCGGTGGTGTTAAGGACATCACTTCATGCATTTTAGATTTACTGGTGGCAAACTTAGTTCATGCATCATGGCATTTAAGAGGATCATAACACATCTTTGGTATATAGGGTTAAGCGCGTAGCTTATTATATGGTGGCGTAGACGAGAGTCTTTCCACCATATTCTAGGAAGTGATGTGGGCCAAGGCCCTTCCACCTGAAGTGATGTGGACCAGGTCCTTCCAGGCACGGTTGAAGCCCCGGGCTCTCGTGTTTACTAGGATACAATAAGCAAGAAAGGCCTCCAGTGGTTGATCTTGATTTATAAGCATTTTTCATACAGTTTTAAAATCAACCACTGGTAAGCAAATAAGCATTTTATGAAAAGTTTTTAGAAACTTTTACAGCAAAAGCAAGCAAGCATATTTTGAAAAGTGTAAACGGTATATATAGGTTTTGGGATATGTCCTGTATGCAGCTGTTATGCTATTGAAATTTTATAAAATCACAAGTTTAGAAAAGAAAAAATTTTATCTGGGTTTTAAATGACAACACGGCCGACATTAGGATGCTACAGTCGTTGGAGTAACGAGGTGGGGATTTACGTGGGGTGGTAGGCACACGCCGCTAGTGGGGTTGGGGTGTGACAAGTTGGTATCAGAGCAGGGTCTTAGGAAACCTGTGTTATTAAGCATCGTAGTTTTTAATGCTGCTTGTTTTCACGATATTAGAACCACACATTTCTAGAGCCATCATTTTAAAGTGTTTCAAAGTACTAAAAGCACTATGTCAGGCAGAGGACGTCGAGGGTCATCATAGGAAGAAGCCATTCGAGGCTTTCGGGCGTCTGATACAGGAGAGATGAGCCGCGTGGATTGGTTCTACTGCCGGCCTCCGTGAATCGGCCTCCCGGCGAGGTTAGGAGGCTGAACCATCCTGGGGCCGGAGGGGCTCTGGTTCAGGGATTGTTTGCTACAAAGCAGAGTGGCCTGATTGATCGGATAATTGGCTATAGCAACTTGTCGTGGTCGCAGCTTAGCCACCTCCACCTCCCTCCACCTGCCCCGAGAGAGAGGTTCTTGAAGAGCATGTAGAGGTGCATATAGTCTGAAGTTGGGCGCCAAGCCATATGACTGACATTTGCAGTCGGAGGCAACTAGTTATGGTTGAATGAAGTAAATAAGATTTGCGAGGGTTATGGGGTGCACCGGATGATCAGAGGGTCTTGTTTTCAAGTTTTCTGATGGAAGACAGGGGCTAAGGATTGGTGGGATCTTGTAGTGGATAGGAGGTATCGATGGTATATCATGGGACCAGTTTCAGCAAGAGTTTACTGACATATTCTTTCCTCAAAGTCACAAGGATTCAAAGATTGAGGAGTTCTTCAGATTAGAGCAAAAGAACATGTCAGTATCAGAGTATGAGAAGAGGTTCTCAGAGCTAGTCAAATTGGTTCCATATATTCAGGGTGATGAGGTCTGAAGTGCGGCGATTTTGAAGCGGGTTCTGACCTTGGATCGAGTTCATTTGTATGTGGTTCCTCATAACATATTTGGGGATTTAGTTGAAGCCGCTCTGAGGGTTGAGAAAAGTACTACGATTGTGTATCATAGTAGGCAGGAAAGTAAGAGGAGTGCACCAGGCACTTCTCAGCGAGCTGATGGAGTCCAAACCAAAGAAAGCAAGGGTAGAGGTTACAAAGGCCGAGGGGTGCGAGGTGGGAGGCGCCTCTAGTCGAGGATCAGTGAGGCCCAGGTTGTCGTAGTGGCGCAGTATTCCCAGTTTGTGATATGTCGGAGGCGACATTTTGGAAGTGTAGAGATATAATACAGGGTGTTTCCATTCAATGGCCGGAAGGCCATTTTGATAGGAGTGTCTCAGTTGATTAGTCTTTGAGACATCGTGCTTGACTAGTTGCCGTGCAGGATGAGCACTTGAGTCTTCGGGGAGAGGTTTCCCGTGAGCAAAGGGCTAGTGCGTGCAGCGGTAGGCGGCCATGGTAGAGAAAGGTAGTATCGAGGATACAGGCCAGAACTTCGTACTCGGGCGAGTTTATCTTTGTGACTCAGCGGGATGCAGTCTGACTCTAAGATGTGAGTTCTTGTTATTTCTATCCTTGATCATGATGCATAAACATTAGTGGACCTAGGAGCCACGCATTCATTTGCAACTAGGCCTTTCTTAGATCGCTTCCAGATAGAGACCCAGCCATTAGAGGGTCGTATGAGAGTTTTCCTTCCAGCAGGAGATCCGTTAGTCTCAGACATAGTAGTCAGAGATAGTAGAGTTCTAATTGGGGGACAAGAGTTCCCAACGGATCTCGTGGCCTTAGATATGAGGGATTTTGATGTGGTTCTCGGCATGGATTGGCTATCTCGCCATAGAGCCATTAATTTGTTATAAAGGAAGTAAGTTACATAGGCCGGGGAAATTGGAGGTAAAGTTCGGGGGAATACGAGAGAGTTATCTTCGATATGATCATATGTAGCGTATGAGGATGTTACATAAAGTTGTCGGGGGTTATCGGCATGTGATGGAGACGAGGAAGGAGGGGACTCTAGTGGATGAGATTCCAGTTGTTAGAGAGTTCCTAGATGTATTCCCAGATGATATTGCAGGATTACCTCCAAATAGAGAAGTGGAGTTCACCATTGATTTGATCCCGGGGGGCCAGGCCCATTTCCATTCCTCTCGTATCTTTGGCTCTGTAGAGTTAAGGGGGCTTCAGACTCGATTGGAAGAATTGTTGAGTAAGGGATTCATTCGGTCGAGCAAATCTCCATGGGGGGCTCCAGTTCTCTTCGTGAAAAAGAAAGATGGGAGTTTGCGGTTGTATATGGGTGAGGCGGCTGGCAGGCAGGTTACAATCCTGATCAATATCCTCTGGTCGATGAGTTATTGATCAGATCCGGGAGTCGAGTGTGTACTCTAAGATAGATTTGAGGTTGGGGTATCATCGGTTGAGGGTGCAGGAGGGTGATGTTTGATTCGTGCCACAGTAGGTATGCAGAATCAACAAAATTTATAACCTAAATTCCTCCTACTGTCATAGCAAAGCTACTGTAGTATAGCGGTTCTAGGGTCGAACTCAGGGATGGGTTTTCTTCGCACAAATGATTTGCAATTGGTTCAAAATGGTGAATTTGTTTTGGATTTCAGGGTTTTGTAAAAACAGTGGAGGTGAATGTTTGGAAATTGAAAATAAAACGAAATAAAATAAGAAAAAGAGTAAAAGAGATCTCCTTGAAGTATTAGGATGTTGGGCTTAGGATCACAGAAGGCGGCGAGGGTTTCAGGTCATTTCCTCGCGTTAGGAGGATGACCTATAGTCATCTCGAACGGATCTTCATTTAGCTATAAAGCCTAACGAAAATAATTATTCTTTTGAAAAATGGTATTCATTGAGAATCAGTGGTCACCAGACAGTGAGGGCATGCCTCCTTGACCCACCTTCTGATAACTTGTAAAAGGATAACTAATGAATCTCAGTGGATCTAGCAATAAGCATCCACTGAACCCTAAAAGATTATCAAATACCGATCATTCAAGGTGAATGGAAGGGGTTACAACTAAGATTTGAAGAGAAAAACCAAAAATAACAGTGAATACCTGCGTTGAAAGCATGAGAACCTCTGATTACACCCGATTCCTAGGTGCTTGATGTATATAGCGAGGAAGAGAGGGTTTTAGCCACTCATCCTCCGAGTTGTCATCCTTGGAGGGTGTTTGGCTACCTAGAAAGTTTGAGAAAGTGAGGGAAAAGGAAAATAGAAAAGACGAGACGTGAAGGTTCTGCTTGACAAATTTTATTAATGAAGGAGATGTTGATAACAATGTCTAGTCTTGGGGCTTTTATAGCCAAACCCCTTTACAAAATTACAAAAATAACATAGCAAACACTATTACAATGGGGGAAAAGGAAGAAAACCAAAAGAGGAACAAAAAGGCAAAAATTTAAACGGGCAGCAGGAATTCAACAGGGTAGGATGAACAGTGGCAAGTGCTATGAACAGTGCACCGCGTGAAGAAAGTGTGTGAAAATTTTAAACACTAAAATTTTGTTGTGCTCCATTTCCTTTGTATTTTGCTTTTCTTTCCTTACGGTCTACGTCTGTAAGTGCTAAGTTTACTCAGTCATGGTGCTTGGATTGACTCTGATTTTGGCATAAATAGCTTGCAAAACTACAAATTAGCAGAAAATGCGATCATTAGAATAAGCGAGGGACCTTAATGTGCAAATTGGGTTAATTACGCTGATTAGTACACAAAAAGTGCTCAAAACGTGCAATAAACAGGGTTCAAAATAGTACTTTTTGAGCATTAATCAATGTTCCTAAGACTACATTCAGGACACTCTACGGGCATTATGAGTTTCTAGTGATGCCGTTTGGTTTGACTAATGCCCCGACAGCGTTTATGGATTTGATGAACCGGGTATTCGGCCGTGTTGGATAGGTTTGTCATGAATATTTTGCTCGATGATCTCTAGTGTATTCGAGGTGTGAGGAGGAACGTGAGCATATATGCCAAGTTGAGAAAGTGTCAGTTTTGGCTTAACATGGTGGCATTCCTAGATCATGTGATCTTAGCTGAGGGGGTGAGTGTGGATCCCCGGAGTAGAGCGTAGTGGGGTGGAAACCGCGAAGAATGTCGGAGAGAGGTTAGAAGCTTCCTTGGTTTAGCAGGGTGTTATAGGAAGTTTGTTGAAGGGTTCTCTAAGATAAGCGTATTGGCCAGCCAAGGTACGACAAGGAAAGAAGTCAAGTATTATGATTGGGTACGCACGCACGCCGATGGAGTTTCGAGGAGTTGAAGGGTAGATTGACTTCAGATTCTGGCTTTTTGCCCGATGGAAGAGATGGGCTTGTAGTTTCTGTGATGCTTCCGTGAGGAACCTTGGTTGTGTTTTGATGCAGAATGATAGGGTGATTGCATATGCCTCTAGGCAGTTGAAGAAGCATGAGGAGAATTACCATTCACACGACTTAGAGCTTGCAGCAGTCGTGTTTGCCCTGAAGATATGGAGGCATTATTTATATGGTGCTCCTTGCAGGATCTTTACAGATCATAAGAGTCTTCAATATATTTTCACCTAGAAAGAGTTAAACACAGGAGCAAGAAGATGGCTTGGTTGATTAAGGACTACAAAAATTTGTACTATTGGTACCATCCGAGAAAAGCTAATGTATCGTGCGGATGCCTTGAGTAGGCGACCGAGTTCTTTTATCTCATGAGATCAGGACATCTTCTGCTTGTTGGTGGATCGAGGCTTTGGGGTCGATAATAGAGGTGAGGATTCGAGGGCATTGTTAGCCACATTTCAAGTTAGACCTCTCCTAGTGGATGGATTCGGAGCGAGGCGTGTAGGATCCACGGTTGCTAAGCAGGAAGAGATAGAAAAGGGGAAAGACGAGTTTCGAATCGGTGATGATGGCATGATAGTGAAAGGACCGGAGAATGTGTGTGCGAGTATGGCGGCGAAGGGAGACATTATGGAAGGCGCATTCATGCCTTATGTTATGCATCCAAGTAGTACCCAGAGATGTACAAGACTTTGAAAAGAACATTGCGGTGGAATGGGATGAAGAGAGATTGCAAAGTTTCATCTCCAGGATGCTGGCCTGTCGGGTGAAGGCGAGAGCATCGAGGCACATGGGAAGATACGAGTTACTCCTATTCCATGATGGAAATGGAGAAGATCACTATGGATTTTGTGTAGTCTTTCCGCGGACTCGGAGGCGACATGATGCTATATGGGTGATAATTGATCCCGTTAATAAAGTCTGCTCATTTTACCGAGTTAATGTTGAGATTCTACGGAAGGAATTTAGCCCGATTGTATGTGGATGATATGGTCGGACTTCATGGGGTTTCGGTTTCGATAGTTTGATTGAGACCCCGGGTTCACATCGAGTTTCTTGAGTTTACGGCAGCACAGGTACTACGCCTGGCTCATCTCAGACGGATGGCGGTGAGGACGTTAGACGTTAGAAGGGGATATCTTGAGGACTTGTGTGATGGAATTTAAGGGAAGTTAGGATACTCATTTGGCACTAATGGAGTTCGCCTACAATAACAACTATCAAGCCAGTATAGAGATGGCTCCATTTGAGGCATTGTATGGTAGGAAATGTAGGACTCCAGTGTGCTGGGATGAGGTTAGGGAGAGGACACTAGTAATTTTGAATTAGTGCGGATCACTTGAAAAGAAAGTGAAAGTTGTTGTGATAACTTGAAGATGGCAAGAGATGAACGAGAGAATTTATGCGGACAGCAGATTTAGAAGACTTGTAGTTTAGAGATAGGTGGCCAAACCTTCTTGAAGATTTCCTTTGGAAGAGTGTTTGAGATTTGGGAGGCAAAATGACTCGGTCAGGATATATAGGACCTTATGAGATTGTGAGCAAGGTGGGGCCAGTAGCTTACAGATTGAGGTTACCCCTAGAGTTATCCAGGATTCATGACACCTTCCATGTGTCGATGTTTAGGAAATACATCCCAGATCCTTCACATGTCTTTGAAGGAAGCGACGATGCGGCTAAAGGGAGAACCTTACTTATGAGGAAACACACTGTGTAGATTGTAGATTTAGAGCAAGTGTTGAGTAGGTGATTCCTTTGAATTAAAGTTCTATGGAAGAATCATGTAGGGGGAGCGGCTACTGGGCCGGGCTTGAGATGCGCCGTCGGTATCTGATTATTTTTCCACGAATGATGTACTTTCCTTTCTTTTGAGTTTAGTTTGTTCATTTCGAGGACGAAATGTTCTAAAAAAGTTGAGTTTGCGCCCCACCCTACCCGGAGAGGGTGTACGGTCGTCTTGATGGTCGTATATGTACACGGGGAGAAGTACAGCAATTAATTGAGTATCATGGTAGTATTTTGAAAGTTGTTTTTTAAGGATGAAATTGTAAAGTTTCAAAGAATTGTGGCACTTGTGCAATTAAGGAAAGTGGAGGGGTGAAGAAGTACAAAAATTATGGAATTTCAAAAGATAATAATAATAATAAATTGTCGAGAATGGTTGAGGAGCACAGAAAATTCTCTAGATCTCGGATGACCTTTAACGAACTGCGCCGGGTTAAGTCGTCTCGTGAAATCTGGTGACTCAGAAAAGTTCGTCAAATTCGGGAGGCGATCGGAACTATTTCACAATTTAAGGTGATAAGTTGTCTAGTGACTTCAAGGACAAGATTTTTACGAAAATCTCGGAAGTTAGGAAATGGCTGGAGCTAAGTTCATTTAAAATAAAATGAAATAAAAAGAAATAAATTTTTTCTGGGCAGAAATGGATCCAAATGAGGTAATATAAGCTATGTATCAAAATAATAATAATAATAAATTAAAAAAAAAACATAAAAAGTCGAAAGGTGTTATGTGTGTGGGACGAACGAAAATGAGAGAGACGATTTTTATTTTTATTTTTCTTTCATTTCTCTCTCAGATTTATGGAAATCGGATAGTAGATTTTTATCGGAGCAGAAGGCAAAGTTGGACTACATGACGAGAGCTACGCGTAGGTACCAATATCTTAGCGTTTCGTCGAGCTCGAGGTAGAGGTACCCTACTTGTGTTTTACCGGCTCAAAGGTATGTAATGGCTGAAATTTTCTTTAGAAGTCGTGAGATCTGTAATTCCGGTCAAAAATTTTGGATTGAGTTTATGAATTTTTAGAATTTTTTGGACCATTTTGGGCCAGTCCAGTGGGTGGGATTTGTTTTCGGAGGATTCGAGTTGAAATTTTAGGATTGTATTCGAGACGAATTAGAACATAATTTTCAGAAATGTTTTCGGGTGTTTTTAGATTCTATGGAAAGCCCCTTGAGTCTAGAATATGGCCATATACTTGTGAATGGCATTTGGGGCCCACATATTTTCTGAAAATTTTAATTGTAGCACCAAGTGTGCAAATTGATTGATTATGCTGATGTGTGTGGTCTAATACATCGAATATGTAGGGTAATAGCGGAGGCGGGAGAATTGTGGAGTTGTGCTCAATTATTGTAAAAGGAAGGTGAGTGTTCTAAACCTATTTTTCAAATACTAGTGTATTATTATAAACTGTTTTACGTTGGTATTTAATGGTTTTGATTGTAAACCATATTTTAAAGCAAACAAGCAATGAGTTTTAGTAAGCAAACAATGGTTTTGAATTATCAAACCATATTTCAAGCAAACAATGGTTTTGAATTGTTAAACCATGTTTTGGCAATAATAACAAAGTATATTTTACTCATGGGCTAGAAAATTCCTAGTTTTAAGCAAGCATACATGTCAAAGGTATTTTGTACGTGCACGGTGGTGTTAGGACATCATTTCATGCATTTTAGATTTGCCTGGTCGGCAAACTTAGTTCATGCATCATGGCATTTAAAGGGATAGTGACGCGTCTTTGGAGTATATGAGGGTTGTGTGGTAGCATTGTTATATGATGGCGGCAAACGAGTCTTTCCACCATATTTGCCGAAAAAGGTGATGTGGGTCAAGGCCCTTCCACCTAGGTGATGTGGATCCAGGTCCTTCCACCAGCACGGTTGAAGCCCATGCTCCTGTGTTTACTACGGTATAGTAAGCAAGAAAGGCCTCCAGTGGTTGATCTTGATTTATAAGTATTTTTCATACAGTTTTAAAATCAACCACTGGTAAGCAAGCAAGCATTTTATGAAAAGTTTTAGAGCACTACGGCCATAAACAAGCTATTTTGAAAGTGTAAGCGCTATCTTGGTTTTGGGATATGTCACGTATCACATTTGTTATCTTTGCTGAAATCCTATAAAATCTAAGTTTAGAAAAAGAAAAATTTTAATACGGGTTTTCAACAAGCAACACGGCTTAGCTTCATATGAGTCTCTAGTCGTTTAGATGGCAATTTGGGGTTTTACGTGGGGTGGCCGGCACACTTGCGCCTAGTAGGAGGTGGGGGGTGTGACGGTGCACTATGTTAGTTCCCTCTGTGCGGAGAGGAAAGGGGCACGATTGTAGCAAAATACTACGAGCTAGCATGGAGTGTATTTGCCTTGACCCATTCGGTTGTGATGAAATAAACCGGTGCAGCGGTTCCCACAAGCTAAATGTTGTCTCATCGCGAGACACAGCCGGTAGTGGCGCTCCCACCCGGCGCCATCAAGTCATCGGACAGGTGGATAATCTTCTGCAAGTTGGGTTTATCAGAGAAGTCAAATACCCGGAATGGCTTGCCAACGTGGTGGTAGTTCCTAAGAGGGGCAGGAGAGTATCGTGAACTATATCACGGATCTTAATGACCGCATGTCCCTAAGGACGAGCTTTAGCCCACCCCGCATAGATCGGATCGTGGCGCATCGTAGGGCATGGCATGTTGTCCTTCCTCGATTCATTTTCGAGTATCGTGGAGAATCCCAGACACCTCTGATGCAGAAAACATCTTTTTATCACCCCACGTGACTCTTTTTCACCTAGCATGTGCCATTCGTGTTAAAGAATCTTAGAAGCCACTACCCAGACTAGTAGCTTAGATGTTTGGTGGCGCTGGAAAAACTAGCGAGTATATCGTGATATGTTAGTAAAGTCCAAGGAGAGCCCAGATCACACTACGCGTATGCAACATGCATTTGAGCTCCTCAGGGCGTATGTCATGAAACTCAACCCTACAAAGTGTGCATTCGGGGTCAGTGCAGGTCGGTTCCTAGGATTCATGTTGTCGAGAGAGAATGGGGCCCGGCCGCTGAGCACAAGGCTATTTTAGAATCTCGGCTCGAGCTCCGAGAAAGGGTGGTGGCCAAGCCCAGGTTAGGTTTATACAGGGCGGTTTTATTTCCCAGATTCACAGACTTCCTGGCCGTTTTAGCCATCCTTAAAGGAAACCCGGCCGTTTGGATGGAATGAAGAGTGCGTTCTTTCACCGGATCAAATAGTACTTGTGACCTCGAGTCTGCTTCTTGGACAGCGAGACACTTTTTAAGTATATTTGGCGGTCTTAGAGGTGGCAGTAAGAGTACCTTTACGTATTCAAAGAAAATAACGACATAAGGAAAAGCCGGTGTTCTTCATCTGACAAATCCTTAGAAGCCAGTAAACCAGGTATCGATCACCTTGAAGCGAGGCATCCTTAGCCCTCGAATATATTTCAGGTGCGCGTTGTATTCTTGACCTTCCTCTCGGAGCACACTCTAAGCCTTACTTCTCGGGTAGAATGGCTGTTTGGAGCGTGCGAACTAAGCGGAGTACGGCATCTAGTGCATTCTGAGACGAGGCTATAAAAGGGCAGTTGTTGGCGGGCCACGACAAAATCTAGTCTAAACCACGCCTCAGCTCGAATTATGGACACTTCATGTGGGTCTTCGAGATAGCGAGGCGAGGTGGTCTACAATTGAAATCCCCGATCGAGAAAAGAATCGAACAAGCAATTCGGTTAGGTTTCACCTCCAACAATGAATCAAAATATGAAGCCCTCTTTTCGAATTGAACTGCGCCTCGGTATACGTCGACAAGCTCTGGTTGAGGAAGTGATTCCGACTAATGGTCGAGGCGAATCATGAAGAATCGAATCAGAGACCCTTGAATGGAAAAATATGTCTCCTAGGTAAAACAACGCTTGAGCGGTTTTTCGGTGCAGAGGCTGGAACATGTGCCCGGGGGCTGCGATGATAAGCGGATGCCTTAAGCGAGTGGTGGTAGCCTCTACGCGATAAGAAACGGTATTCCCGCCCATCTATTATCAACCATTTTCATCAATCACTCCCTCCCAAGTAAGCTAGGTAGAAGAGATCCTCCCCTCATGGATGGACCCCATAATACACTACATCAGCACAGGAGAACTCCCTAGTGAGAAGGATAAGGCCCACAAGGTACAAGTCCAGTCAGCTAGATTTTCCTTGATCGATGGACAATTGTTCAAACGATCCTTAGGCGGTCCATATCTAAAATGCTTGAAGCCCGAACGACATTATGTGTTGGTTGAACTACATGAGGGAATATGTGGAAATCATCCAGACGGCAGAACTTTGGCACACAGGGCTCACACGCCGAGAATGTCTTATTGGCCCGACCATGAGGCTGATCTTGACAATTATACGAAAAATGTGGCCAGATTTGCCAATGGCTGGCTCCGTCCACGAAATCAGGTCACGAGACCTAATCTCCATCTGAGCGAGAGAGAGACGGCTGTGTGCGCGATGGGGGATTGAGTATAGTGAGACCTATGCCACGCCCGACTCGAAATAAATTATTGTTGGTAGCAACTAACTATTTCAATAAATGGGTAGAACTCGAGGCCTTCTCATCGATCAAGGACAAGGATGTCACTCAGTTTATCTAGAAAAATATAGTTTGTCGTTTCGGCATCCCCGGATCAATTGTATCCTAAAACGGTCCCTGGTCGACGGCCAGGAGTCTATCGAAACTTCTACGAGGTGAAATAAAGTCATTTCTCCACCCCAGGTACCTGTAAACAATGGACTGAACCTCTAATAAAACCCTGTTGACTGCCTTGAAAAAACGGTTGGACTCGACTAAAGGTAAATGGACTAGCATAAGCCTATAATATCCCCCTTTGCAATTACTCATGGGATGGAAGCCATAATCCCTACAAAAATTGGCATGCCTACCATCCGGACAGGGATACCCAGGCCAAAATGCAGTTAGTAGTAGAAGGATCACGGACATGGTCGATGAGCTGAGAATCAACAACGGTCAGTATAAAGATCTACCGGCGCCACCCTACTTGACTTCTTCTGACAAACGGGTAAAGCCCACAGAATCGTTTCAATAGAGAGACTGGTCTTAAAGAGGGTATTCGAAAATCTCACGCTGACTAAGCGGTAGGAGTTCAACCAATTGCAGGAAGGAATGAGTATCTCATGTATTAGAAGCGAATTTGGATCTTACGCTTGATGGAACCCCTGTGCCTAGAATGTGGAATGCCACACATCATAAAAGGTATTAATAATAAAGGATGACTCGATATTTACACATATTTTTGTCCATTTTTCTCATTATACAGGGTAAATACTTAAAAGCGAGGATGACATGATAAATGACTATCCAGGCTCAAGTATAAATGACATCTAATTGGTCCACTTAAAAGCTTCAGGATAGTATGATAAGCGACTGTCCAGGCCCAGTATAGATAACATCTAACTAGTCCTCATAACAGCTTGGATGGCGCAGTAAATGACCTATCCGGCCCAGTTAGATAACATCTATCTGGTCCACATAAAAGCCCAGATAGCGCAATACAATTAATGACCTATCCGGCCTAGTAATGGTTAACTCTTAGCTGGTTCATAATTAAAGCCCGAATGATGCCACGTCCAGCCTAAAGCCTAGTTGGCCACCCATCTACGCCATTCGGCTAAATGAGAAGAAACTATTTCATCCACAACAAAATTCGGCACATTTCATAAAAACAGAAATTAAAAGGTCTTGCAAAATGTCAAG
Source organism: Tetrastigma voinierianum (assembly GCA_016808115.1). Taxonomy (NCBI): domain Eukaryota; kingdom Viridiplantae; phylum Streptophyta; class Magnoliopsida; order Vitales; family Vitaceae; genus Tetrastigma; species Tetrastigma voinierianum. The sequence continues at coordinate 373,779 of JAEQBH010001705.1, forward strand.
ATACAACAAAGAAACAAAGTAAAAGGCTCTCGGCCGTGTGTAGTTTAAACCCTAGCCCTCGGTACCAGCGTTGGATTCCTCATCGCTCTGGTACACGGAGAGCTTTCCGGCGGGATGTTTATCCATCAGCAGCGAAGCTAAAGATACTTGTGAGGTTTCCTCCACTAATAGTTGCGACAGCAAGAAGGTCGGAGGAAACACTTCGAGGGCATTGAGGGTTGATAAAAAAACTCTTGAGGTAGTGGCTTTGACATATCAGGCATCCCGGCTGGGATCATGGGCTTACTCCACATATATTATGCGCAAAAGCATAGCAGTCGTAGCCATAGTTAAAGATCACATCACTACTCGCGACAAATTCCTCCTCCATCGCTTTCCTTTCCATAGTCGCGTTTGCCTGGAAAGTTGAGCTCCTCATACGACCCAGAGCTCCATGATTCAAAGCGTTAAACCATATGTTAGATGGCGAGAATCTCACCCATCCGCGCTTCCAAGCGGACTCCTCGTGGCAGCGAGGCTTCTTGAATAGGGTGATTCAAACTTTGCCCGCTTGGTCGGACGCCCTTTAAAGCGATTGAGCCGCGGCCCGGACTTGAGCCAGCTTCGGATTCCATGTGCCCGAACCTTGCCCACCACATCGATCTTCGGTCGCGCCATGTTGCTTAATGTGCTGCGAGCACATCCCTCTCTGTCTCGGCCAGATAATACCTATTCCTGACCTCTTTAGCCTTCGGCTCCCAGCACGTCGGGCATTCAAAGCAGAGCCTCCTTCCGAGGCATTCAGATCTGCGATCGGAGAAGCCCCAGCGAATGCCTGTCGAGCTTCTTTGCGTCCCTCGGCGGAGTTCCGGAATTCATGATCTTTGGGAGGGCCCGTATTTCGGATGCGTGATTACTGCCAAGAAGCATATTAAGAATACGAGAAGGTTTGATGCCCGACACTTTTTGAATACGAAAGGATTTGATGCCAACACTTTTTATGAATATTACTACCTTACCAAATTTCACCGACGATCAGTTTCTGCTACGACCGGCCAAGATCTTCTTTTATAATACTAGCAGTGGACAAAGAATCTTATCACTTCGGCAGATACCCATCTACCGGGCAAAACACAGCATCCATGTAAGATTTCGATACAAATCATCCAAATGATTCACCGCAGATTCACCCCGCTTAAAGCGGCTTCTAATGCAGCTGGATAATACGCTTGATGTCTTCTGGTTCGCACTTCCACCCCCATCGTAGGAGCCGGCGCCAGTGAAGTTAAGAACTGGGCCAAAGATCCAACTGAAGCAACCGTCTCGCGCCCATTTCCTCTTTGCTTTTAGGCATGTCCGATAGGCTTTCACCGACGGAGGATGGATCACCCTCGGTAGTGCGACGAATCTGAGTGACCTCCCTCGCTCCCTAGAGCAACATCCTTCTGACCCACCGCCCACTGACCCCATCTCAGCGAAAGCCCTGAGTGACACGCCTGCATCTCCGAACTTCATCCGTGGTGCTAATTCGATCCTTCGCTCGATCGGTCCCTCGTAACTCTCCTCTCGCTCTTTCCCCGCAGCATACGGCCAAGGTACCACATCTCTTCCTCCTCCTCTCCTTCTTCCAAATCCGAGGGCCGGCTAGATTCAGGACAAGCCCAAGGAACAAAATTCTTCACTCGGGGCCCCGAGCTCCCGCCGCCGGCTGTCTTCCCTTTAATCTTTAGTACTGGGGACGTAACTGGTCTCCTTCGTAAGGGAAGGCTTTTCATGCTACCCCTTTCGCCCTACTAGGTGCGGGTCAGCAAAGCCTAACCCCACCTGCAGAGGCGATGATCCCAACTGGGTCCGAGACACTGGGCTTCCCGACTCTAGGTTTTGGAAGATCCGTAACCCCGATGAAGACGCACGTCGCTGCAAATTTAGTTGCATCGCCAGCACAAATGTTCCCCCGTCCACAATTTCTAAAAAGACAAATCCGCATGGGATAATAGAAAGGCTGTAGGGAGCCGGTTCCATCTCACATTAGCTAAGTTCTTTAAAGTGAGAAGAACCTCATAATGGAGCTCATGCTCAAAAATCTCCAATAGCCGGAGAATTTTCTCAAGGTTTGCCTTTTCCACCCAGTGTACCAACCTACCCCTCCGGTTTTTCCTTGCACCAATAATCCTCAATCAATTACTCATAAAAAGTCATATGTATACACACACATCTTTAAACTCAACCTGCCCCTTACACACACCTAGGAAAAACTGTGACCGTTTAACATCAAATGGAAGCCTAGGGGAACCCAGGGTCTCATCCCAAGGCCCCCTTACGTATCACACCCTTCGCCTCCATCTTAGGTGAATTGGGGAATCCATTAACAAACTGTAGTTGGGAACTCTGGGTTGACATGGACATCCAAATTACCCTATGCTACCCCTCATGAATAAGGAAACAAATCTCACCAACGAAAGGTCAAGTTTCAGACAAGAGGTTCAATACACGTATCCTGCTAGAATCAATGGTGTCGACGACAAGGGCCGCGCTTCGCTGAAATGCAAAACCGCTTAACAATGGCAAAGTACGTGGAAGTGAAGCCCGACTTCAAGGTGCTCTAGAGTAAAAATACCGCGCCAGGTTCTCCACTTCGGGAGGACTCATCCGCCCTCCATCAATTTGGCGGTCAATGTTATCGTGATTACCGCACAGCCTTCAACTCCTCTGGCATCGTCAGCATGAGACGACGCCGAAGCCGCAGAAGGCATCCCCGGCAGTTCGCCATGACCCGGGCCCGATCGGAAGTCACTCACCCTCGCCATTCTACAAGCAAACCAAAGGAGGGGCGAGAGAACAAAAGTCAGCTCCAAGCCATATACCAAATTGGTAAGAAGGTGAAATCGCCAAGCCTGAGCAAGGATCACCCGGACCTAAAAGGTTCTAAACATACCCTCTCCCCGGAACTTCCTACAGCTAGAAACTGGCCGCTAACCAAGATTCAACACGATAAGAGGAAAATCGCGGCTTACTCAGGAATGAAATGAGCAAGCGCATGGAAACTAAGAAGGAAGAACGCGTAGTCACACCAAATAAGACTAAAACCTTGAACTAAGAAAGCTAGTAAAACACAAATGTGATAGGAACTGAGAAGGCAAACTCAATGATGGCCCCCTATATACCAAACGGCCAGTTCTCAAGTGACACATTAAATGCACCGCCAACTCATCACATCCACTACCGGGCCAATCTGAGACGATTCACCTATTAGTGGCACAAGAACAAACATGAGCCAAACTGCGGGCCTCAGGTCACCTTTAGTAGACGAATGAGCCGCCACCCACTATGCTGGTTCCTGTGATTCCGCCAATATCAATCAAAAGCATGTCAATACCATAGCCTTCTACTTTCATAAAAATCATCCCTCCCTCGTCGCACAAGAATTTGAAAAGCATATGACGTTGCATGCAAGATGCCAGAATTTCAAGAAATATAAATTCATTAATCATGCCAAAAGACGTTCGTAATTACACAACATCATTTTTTTTTACAAAGTGATCATACTATGACTACATGATCCATCCGGGTAAATACAGAGCTAAAACAAAAACAATTATGGGTGCGGAGGCCAAAAACGAGGAAATAAGCAGAAGCTGAAGAAGAAAGGTTCTATGGAAGTGGAAAGGAACGCGAAGAACCCTATTGATTCAGGAGGGGGTGTCCTTGGTTGTAGAGGATTCCATTCGAGTTTTAGACCCAAAGGCACAACTAGAATAAGTGTATTAAATTTTGACCACTAATCCGCACCTTCGATCCGTTCATACATGGAAATCACGCTCAAAACCATCGATCAGATTCATCCTTCATCCGGGAATCCTCCAAGCCTGACTCCTAAGAACACCGAACCGACCTTTCCCTACGAAGACCGTGGATTACCAAAGGGCACAAAGGACCCGCCACCCTCCAAACCTTTATAGAGACCTCCAAATTTCGGCGGCATCCTATGACCACATCAAATGAATCCCAAAGTTAGAAAATTCAATGCTGGGGAATAGCTACCATCGATTGTCCATTTTTCCCCATACTAGGCTAGTCAAACACGTTTTCTTTTTCCCGCCGAGGATAACCGCCCTCCCCAATAGGAAAAATGGGAGACGTGGTACCATGGTTCAAAGGCTCTCAAATTTCATTCCCTGCCATCGTGCCCCATTAATCGGGAGGACTATAGATGATGGCCCACCTACTGCCCATCGTTTCTCATTTATAAGTTAGGTTCAAACATACATCCCCAACCGGGTGAGGCATATAGCGCCTAGATACAATCTCTTCTGGCCAGTTATCATCTTTAAAAAGGCATCCGAATAACCTCTCTGAACTTGAACGAGTATAAGTCGCACACATAGCCACCCTGAGGGTGGTCAAACATTCCTTGGGGCAGAAAATGCGAACGACTTGGCTATCTAAAAGGAAGAACATGTCATAACACACGAGAAAAGCGCCACCTTCCCCTTCCGTTTTGGAAGGAGATCATCTACTTTCCATGAAAATATGATCGTCTCTCTTCTGGATAAAAGAAGGAAGTAACATAAGAAAAAGGTAGGAGATTCCATACTAAATAAATTGGCTTTTTCACTCTTCAGTTAATCCAATCTAATCCAAGCATCAAGAGTACAGGAGCACACCACCATCGCCTTGCTTGTTTCAGTGCATTCGCTTAGTCAAGGTTCATGATTCGACGATTCAATGATTCAGAAAGTTCAGGAGACCACATATATAATAATTTTTTCATGTATTTGTAAAAGTGTATTTAGATATATTTAAAACTTTTTTATTTATCATATCAAGTTAAATATTATATAAAAGCAAATAAATTTATTTTTGTTAAAGATTAAAACTCTGTAACAAGTAAAACCCTATTAAATTTATATTTATTTATATTTGATAATTTAAATTTTTAAAAATCAAAAATCATGTTAAAAACGTAATTTTTATATCAAACATATTTTATATTTATTTTCATCAGAATAAATATATGATTAAAATAAATATAATTTTTAGTTTTTTTAAACTCAAAATCTTCTCCTCCCATTCTCTTCCTCTGTTTCGACATTCATCATGCACTCCAAACAACCCTAGCCCTCACCCCCACCCCTTGATCTCCTTCTTCCTCCTCTGTTTCCCCTTCCTTCTACGACAAACCCAAACAACCCTTGCCCTCTCATCCCCACCCCTGGATCTCCTTCTTCCTCCTTTGCTTCCCCTTCCTCCCTTGAATCTCCTTCTTCCTCCTCTACTTCCCTTCCTTCTACGACAAACGTAGAACCAAATGTCTTGTCGGCCCTTTCTCAGTCTCCCCCCTCCGACAACTCTCTCTTCATTGTCAAAAGGTTAGTAGAAACTCATTTTAGATTCATGTGTTTTTTTTTTTTTTTACTTTTAGAAATTTCACTGCATTCAAGATTAAACTACTTAAACTGCTTATTGATTTTAATTTGCTTTTCTTTACATTTGTGCGCATACCTGAACTCGAGAGATTGTTTAGTGCTTAAGAAAAGAACCTTTTGTCGCTTCTATGCCCTCAGGTATTTGAGGAAATCATCAAGACAAAACTTGCATGGTAAGGAATGAAATTAAACTATGGCCTTCTTGTATCCTATTGCCACTTTGGGGGATGCTTTGATGCGTGGATTGTGGGCGGGTGGAATCTACAGTAATTTGTTACCTTTGCTCGGCTTTATTTTTGGTTTCTTTTTTGGTGTTTGAAAAATTGTCATCTTATTTGCAAAATTGAACTGCAAGATGCTGTTTGGAGCATGAATCAATTGGAATGCTATTGTTGAAATATGGGTTCTCAAATATGTTGTCACCTACGATAATACACTCTTTTGAGGCCTTCAGGTTTGCCTTATAATGTCCCTTATGATCAAATTGGTAAACTGGTCACCAGTATAATTATATTATATGATTGGTTTTGATATTTTTTGGATGTAAATGAATTTTTTTTTTTTTGTTGATTAATCTCATTGACTTTTGTTTGATTATCTTAGACAAATGTACCAGGAGATTCTGGAAAATGGTTGCTAGAGTCTTGAATGTTTACATTTTGCATCGATGATGATCCGCTTAGAACTGGATTACTCTGTGTGGTGAGTTTGACAATTATGATTTTGAGCCATTAATTCTATTGTGGAAATTATGTATCATTGTTAAAGCTGGCTCATAAAGAATTGCTGTTATCGCGAATTTCCCGTTAATTTTTTATCAGAACCGCTAGTGAATCGGTGAGTATGCTTGATCTTGAATAGTAGACTACTTGCAACTTAGCTTCAAAAACCCGAAACCGTGAGTATGCTTCGATCTTAGTGGTGTTAGTATGCAATCCTTACCTGTTCACTAGCTTTCATTGACATGCCAATACAAGTTGTTACTGTTAATGTCGTATGTTTGGCATCAATTTGAGCATGCAGATGAAATATTTATGAATGTATTCTTTCTAATTTGAGATTAAGAGAGAATTTGGTCAAAATTATACCAATGACTTCAAACATCTTTAAGTTCTGGCATGTAGGATTCGACACCAAAAATTTAACTACCAAAACTTGACCAATTAGTAAGTGCTACAAATTTGGTTTGGCCATGCTTTATAGTTTATACTCAAAACCCTAAAAGTCTTGAATATTTAAACAATATATAAAAGTGATTCGAATATTCATAGGAACCAGCAAGGACTAGAAATACAAAGATAGATTTAATAGGAACACATAATAGCGAATATAGTTCTTGATCAAATTATGTAAGGATCAAATTATGGCTTAACTTGAATAACTACTTTTCCTACGTTGGAGCTAGAGAACATTGATCCCAAGCTCTCAATAAAGCTCTCAATCCCAAGCTCTTTATCCTCTTTTATTCTCAATATAGGGTTATGTTTTTTTTTTAATTGCTTACAAGATATGATTTTTTTTTTTACTTGTTTTGATAAAATTCGACCTCAATGAACATGGGTTTCTTTTTTCTCTCCTTTTTTTCGGCTCTATCAAGGTGCGGAGAAATGAAGGAATCTGGAAACCAAAAAAATCCAAAATGAGTTTTTCTTAGTGTAGCATTGTGGGTTTTCAAGAATTTGAAGTGTTTACTGAAACGGGTTTTTTTTTTTGGCAACCAAACAAAGTAAATTTGCAGAGCCAAGTTGGTATGTTAGTTTTTAAACTCTGATTTTACTAGAAGTTACTCTTTTCTTTCCTAAGAAAATGTGGGGCAATGGAAGAAAATTGAAGATTTGGTTTTTTTTTTTTCTAGACTCCAAGTAAATAAATAACCCACTTGGAGATCGATCGCACAAAAATAAATAACTTTGATTTGGGTTTTGGGAAAAGGGAATGGAATAAAACCTAGAACCTCTCATGACCCCATCACAACCTTTTACCACTTCTCCATCCCAACCTTTTACCACTTGAGTCTAACCTCAGGGCCATATGCTTCTTACAACCTTTCAAATTTATGATGCCATATCAAATTCTAATTACCTACTATATTGTATATATTCCCTAAATAGTTTCATGCATAGTAAATTTAGAATAAAAACACCAAAGTCAAAATTAAGACTCTTCAATACCTTTTCGACTTTACTCTTAAATAATCCTTTCTTGACTTCATTTCCATCTAAACAAAAAGATTCAAACTTGGGAATTTCTTTTTCTATTGGCAAATCCTAAAATTTTTAAAAATGACAACCTTTCCAGGAAACTTTTTGGCTCATAATAAAAGTAAGGGATTGAATTTACTCATGAAAAACTGGTTGTTAATGTAGCAGTTCTTCCAAAATTTGACCTTTGCTTAAGTTGTTTATCTTCTTTTATGTACATAATTACGATAGGTTGATTTTTCCCTTGCATCAAGTAGGATCCCTAGAACCATCGGGGTTTTAATACCGTGCCAGTTTTATAACATTCATAAGAGCGGGTGCTACATTCGCCACATGTTCACGTCGGGTCCGTCAGACAAAAAGTTGTTATTTCCACTTCATTGCTGGTTGGTCTACCATATGAACATTAATATTCCACAAGTATTGCAAAAATCGGTTTGAGCCTGCATTTAGAAAGTATCCTCTTGAGGTATGCTTTATTCTTTCCGAATAACTATATCTTTATGTTATGTCATCCATCTACCTATATAGTAGTTTTTATATGAACTGAGTCATTTGCATGATTTATTCAAATTATATGAAAAATTGATCTTCCTTGTAACTCTAGAAACTTTTACTTAATGAGGCAAGCCAACTTTAAGAACCAAGTTTAGTCTTTTACACCCCCATTCCTAATATCTTGGCACAATGCTTCTGTTGGTTCAATTCTTATGCTCATTTAATGTAGTTCTAGAAATGTTTATTATTAACTCCGATATTAAGGCCAAGAAAGAATATTGGCGCGGGTGTCAGGTGAATATTCTTGCGCATTCGGGCCAACCATCGCTGAATTCTGTTAACTTCGGGGCTCTAGGCCATGGAGGTCTCGTGATATGGTCAACTTCCGTGAAAGTCGTTTATACTCGCCCTAGTCGGGATTCGTCTTTGCCTTTAGACCTTTCAGGGTTATAATAAGTTGAAGGAATGTTAAGATCAATTCATGACAGCCGATTTCATCAAGAGATTCATGAAACACCAATCAAGCTTGGGGTTTCAATGATGAATAGATGATGTCTCAGAGTGCCGAACTTACCAATCAGATATGATCAAAACCCTGCCTTGCTGTGTGTGTACTCTAAGAGTGATTTGAAAGAATTAATTTTTTATACATATTGAGAATAAGAAGAGTAGTGCAAAATAGCCAATGGGGTTTCTTGATATACCATGGAAGTAGAATCAATTCAATGTAAGAGCCTGTGGTATTTCGCCTAGCAAGATGATGGAGAGGTCGCACAAAAGATAATGAATTTACTTAGAAATTGAATATCATGGTGAGGCTTATTAGTTTATTTTAGAGAGTGTATGTGAGCACACCTTGTAATGTATTCTCAACCACCATCCATTCGGGAGATGATAATTGATCGACCGGTCACCGATATTATTTGTGCTCCTTTTCTGGGACAGGTCAACTTCCTAAGGAAGCCACGACACAAACAAGTGAAGAGCAAAAAGAAAAATAAACAATGTAGGTGTCCTAAACAATGTAGCACACCTTGAAGCTTTATTTTGGTTTCTTTTTTAGTTGATTATTCACCTAAAATTATAAGTTCTTAGTTTAATGATTAATACTCACTTTAACTAACAAATGTGGTTGATTCCAACATGACAAGTAAAGAATCGAATCCACGCATACGGATCATATTCTTTTTTAATAATGTAATTCCATCAAGAAGGTACATGGATTATGCTTAGTCATCATTCCTGTAATTAGATAGATGGAACATAAAATCATTTATATGCATGGTTCAAGTAGTGTTGATATATATATATATATATATATATATATATATATATATATATATATATATATATATATATATATATATATATATATATATTTATATGCAGAATTCCAAATTTTTACCACTATTGCTCAAAGAATTGGTATTTTTATAGATGTGACTTTTTTTTTTTCGTGATTCGATCAAAATTCTTTCTAATGGTTCAGACAAATTTATATTTCTCTTAAAATAGATCAGGGCTAAGTCATACTGACTGACCGGTTTTAAGTTACTACATGGATTTAAGATTTAGTTTGGCAAATATTGTTTTTTTATTTGGTGGTGGATTGATCAAAATACTCTTTTCAAAAACTTGATTTCAGAAACTTAGGCCTGCTTGATTGCAGCGCATCTGCCACTCTCAATATAAGATACAACAAAGGACTTTATGCTTGTAGATTAATTAACACTTTATGCTTTTTCATGAACCTCTCGTGGTCAGGTTTACTAACAATCATATGTGCAAGATACAGAGGTAAATAAGAGGAACCATGGAGGTAGAGGTGATAGCAATGTGAGAGCTTGGAGAATCATTACGAGATAAATATGCAAATTTAGACTCCAAGACATGGCCCTATGATACAATACAAATTCCTTCAAGATAACCACCTCCTCTCAACACAGCACCATAACACTAAATCGCTCGCATAGCCTCTCGCTGTCGAATCTATAAATAAGCCGAGGCAACACTGATAGTGCTTCTAGATTTGACCCAGAGATGCGGATCAATACTAATGAGAAAAAGAGAGTAAGCTTTCATCAACTTAATTTTCTATAATAATGCAAATAGAAGTGTGTATTGTATCACATGCCATAAGCATTACTATCCATCAATCTAGGAAATTTATTTACCACTCAAGTTCTTTAATGAAAGATAGTCATAATTGATCACATTTAATTGATTGACATGTACCAATACACTAGAATACTCATAGTTTTAAGTAATCAAATGTGGCAGAATTGGGTATAAAAAGTCAACTTTATTTTTTTTTCTTTTGGTTTTTTGCTTTAGACAATTTAGTCAAGCCTATCATCACTATCATTTTTCTTAGACTTGGCTAGATTTCTGAGCTATCCCATTAATTACTCTAATCACTTTAAATCTGAAGATAAGAAGGTTCAAACACAAACATTTGTCCATCACTATAGGTTTGGATAAAAATATATGTTCAAGTCATTTTCGTGAATTTAAGTCAATTGCATTTAATTATCCAATCTAATCACAATTAATATCATTACCAAGAAAAATGATTTCTTTATTTGTTTAGTGTTATTAACTCTTTCAATACCGAAACTAACAAGAAAGTAATTTTCATCATAGGTTGTCGTTTCGTAAAAAAATGCTCACTGATGATCACTAAGACCCTCGAGCAGACTTCACAAGGACTCGTATACTTGAAGAACATTCCTCAAAACACTAGATTTGTATTTTGAGGATTTTTAGGCAATATTTCTTTCAAAATATATTGTAATTTTTAAAATATAAATGAGTTTTGTAATTTCCAACTATTTGTTTTGTTTTTTTCAAATTTATAGAACATTTTCTGGGATCCAAAATAAAGTGGCATAGTTAGGATCTTTGGGAGAAACAAGTTGTAACACTCAACATACCCAAAGTAATTTTCTGACATGTTTAGGGAAGGCATTAAAAGTAAAGGTATATTTTTTTCTAATAAAATAATGCTAAAAATAAAAACAGCAAAACCCTAATTTATATAAAGACAAGGGTAAATTAATATCAATTTAGGCGACCCAAGGGTCATAATTTGGTAAGATATTTAGAGGCCAAAATGACACATATATTGAAGTGCAATAATAAAGAGCGGGAGGACTTATGTGAAAATAAAAGGGAACATAGATGGGGAAGGAGGGGGAGACCAAAAATCTCATTTTTTGCACTTCCAAAGAGAGCCCATACTTTTTGAAAGAAGAAGAGAGAAAGGAAGAGGAGAAAAGAAGAAGAAGAAGAAGAAGAAGAGGCAAAGAAAAGGTAAGGATTTCTATGATTTTTGGTATGGAAGTCTAGTTTTGTATGGAATTAGTATGGTTTTGGGTATGGAACTAAGTAAGGATTTCTATGGTTTTCAAATCTAGGGTTTAGTTAGGAATATATCTTAACCTTATCATTAATATAAGCATGGAACTTTAATTCTATGTTTTTGTTTTGAATGGTGGACTTTGCATGAATCAACATTGAGTATGGAATTTGTCTAAAATGTATGGATACATGTTTGGGTTGTATGGATTCTTGTAGAAACCTAACCCTAACCCCCTTCTTTGATAAAGTCTAGGTTTAATGAAACCCTAACTTGGCATAGTTATGATGTTTGCTGGTTTTTAGACCAGTTTTGGGATGGTTTTATGCCGTGTTTTTGGCATGTTTGGTGCCATGTTTGTGACATGTTTTGTACTCTCAATTGGGAGTGGATGTACGTGGACAAGGGCTGCCTGGATGGTTTCCTGTGTCAAAATTGGCGTGTACCAGAGTTGCCAAGGAGCTCTCTGGCACGCCGATGCGTGGAAGCCATGCTATTATGGCTATTCAAATTTGTAACCTCGGGCACGTGAACACTGCATGGGTTTCCACGCAATTGCGTAGCCCTTGCACACTTTAAAACCTCTAACTTCGGACGGCCATAACTCCTTTGTTCGAACCCGCTTAGGTGTTCTGCACTCTATGGAAAGCCCTTGAGTCTGAACTGTCCATATATAGATTGATACAATATTGAATATAATAAGTCCGGTGTGCTCATAAAAACCAGTTGGTTGCTGGGCATCACTGCAAGTGCTGCAAGTTTCTGATTTCTTCATGGCTTGCAATTTGCATAACTCCTTCGTTAGGACTCCGTTTTGGATGTTCTTAGACTCAATGGAAAGCTTATTGAGTTTAGAATCTACCCATATGTTATTTAATGGCATTTGGTGCCCACATCTTGTCTGAAAATTTAATTTTTGTACCAAGTGTACTAATCGCTTGGTTAAAGTTAATTGGAATACATGGTAAGAAATGATGTAGATATGAACAAGAAATAGCAATATATGTAGATTTGATATGTAAAGGAGCATAGATAAGAAAAGTACCTACGGGTATCAAAGGAAGAGTCTCTGTTCTGTACTCCTACTGAGATAAGATACTGGAGTAAAGTACAAGGAAACGTACAAGTATAGAATGTATAGGTATATGTCATAAGATATGATAGTCATAAAGTACATGAAGATACAAGTTATAACAAGATATAAGAGATGCTGGCAATTAGATGACATGATATGAATATAAGAGTATATGATATTTAATATATGGATTATCATATAAACGAATAGATCGAATACGATAGAACACATGAAACGAAAGTAAAAGCATACAGATAGAAATATAGAAAGTACATGAATAGCTAAATCATGATAGAAACATAAAGGATATGATGCATGTATGATATAAAGGGATATGAATAGATAAAGATATATGTGAATGTATGAATACAAGAGTGCATAGATGCATTCATGATATATGGATGTGATTACATATATGATAATGGAAGACAAAATTAAATGATAGAAAAAGATAAGGAATATACGTATTGTGAAAGAAATATGAGAACAACAATACGGTTAAGAAATATGTGAAGGTATTATTGCATTTAAAATAAATATTAGTGGTATCTCATCAAGATACATAATAATAGTTATTCATAGATGAGATGTACAGAAGGTAATAAAAATGGGATTGTCTCGCTAGAACCTAGTAGAGGGATAGATGGGCATGCCGGCTGGGGTGGAAAAACAAGTCTGCAAATATTATCGACTGGCCGACCAAGTCATTACACGCTTTCGGCCAAAAGTATAGATGGTCAATGTCTCGTACAATGATAACAGCGCCTTCGGGCCCTTATAGATGGTCAATGTCTCGTACAATGATAATAGCGCCTTCGAGCCCTTATATATAACATTATTGTCTCAGAATGATAACAATGTTCTTCGCCCTTTATAGTTTCTTTATCCACTTTAACACTGCCCTTATAGTTTCCTTTATCCACTTCTAAGGTTTATGCGTACATGAAACATAAAACAAAATGATTCAATATGACATGTGAAAAGATATGATGATATTCAGAAGCATAGTAATCGTTTATGTGATGATAAGTTCTATAAATACGCATTATACGATCCGATACGACATATACGAAATCAGATAATGTAAACATCCGAGAAGTTAATATGAATACATTATATGGAAAGTACAAAGTACAGTACACGAAAAGTATATGAACAAGTACAGTACATGAAAGAGAAAGTAATATGAAAATTATAATAGGAAAACAAAGATATGAAAAACAAGATATGAATAGCATAGAATACAAGATATGAAAACAAATTATGATGACAAAGATATGATAACAAAGAGATATGAAAATAGAATATAACAAATGTATAGTATATAAACATGAAAGTAATATATGTATACGAATATGACAGTATACGTATCAGATATACATGAACCATTAGAAAGATAATAGATCAAATGATAAGTACTAGAATAAGAAATAAATGATATAAAAGGTTATATGTCAAACGTCACATGATAGAAGTGTATGTTATATGAAAATGATAAGATAAGTGTATTTGTTGAGACGATCATAGTTATTGGTCGTCCCTGTATATGTTTCCCACTAAGCGTAAAGCTTAGCACGGGTTTTTAATCCGTGTAGGTATAGAAGCAGAAGACAAGGATAGAGGATAGGACATCCCACATCAGCAGAGCAGGCCAGCTCAAAGATAGGTGCTCACCGCACTGCTTCCGCAATCTCTGTATTTTTGGAATAGGTATAAGCTTTGTATATTGAGTAGAAGTAATGGACTCAGCAGGCAGAAATATGAATACTACTATAGTGGTATGTATAATGTATATGTAAAAGAATTTTTTTATTGGCAAATTGTACATAAGGAATGAGAAAACAAGTACAAGTGTCAACTCCGAAAAAGGTTAAAGAGTCCTAGTTCCGCCAAGTGTGACACTGCACTGCACACCCCACTCCAGTCGGGTCAGCATCACACAACTATTAGATACAAGAGCTCATTCGACCATTAAGAATGCCAAAACGTGGCCGACCTATGCACATGATATTGGAAGGCATGGAATGATGGATTCAATAAAACTGAGTACATAGCAAGACGATTAAACAGTTACAACGGCAGCTTCCAAGTGAACCCGTCATCATATTGAAAGGATCTATCACACATTCTTCATGTGTCAACGCATGGTTAGGTTTTGGATAAGAAAATTTGTTACAATAATATTTTAATTGCGGTGATCACATTATATACATTTTTGTTTGAACCCGCTGCTAGAACAAAGTCAGAAGCCTACATACTATGAGTTGCTTCAGTTAGCAATCATACTAAAGTGTGATGGCTCATTCACAATGAGAAAGCCAAAGCTTTGGAATGTTAGCATTTAATTGTAAATTTAATGTTTATTATATTAATAGTTAATTCTTTCATTACTAAATTTATAAATTATAATATGATGTGTTGTTGAGTGCAGGATACGGGAGGAGATGTCCCAACTAGAGGAGTCTGAACCTCATCCATTTGATGACAATGAAATTTTTGTTAAAAATGTCGAGGGAGTGAAGAAATCGAGACTATATGGTATTGGCTCTGAAATATCAACACACTATAGCTTGCCTCTTGAGTGGCACATTCACACTGCGCTGATCACGAGTCATATCCAGTAGAGTTGATGTAACACCTATAGCCTTGTTCAGGAAGAAAATAAGTTGTTACATGATTAGTTTAAGGATTTGCAGGACTAGCACCAAAGAATACAAGAGCAAAACCAAAAAATACAGGAGCAAACCAAAAATGCGTGGAGGAGATGTACTAAACAAACGTGTGATGCAGCGATGATGCAGGAGCAAAATAAAATCACAAATAGTCGCTTTTTTTTCACAGACCAGTACCGCATCGGGTGATATAATGATCGGGTGAGCTATATTTGAGACTAATATTACCATTTTGTTATATTAAGAATACTATTGATTTTATAATCATTAATTAAAAGTATTGTGTATTTCAACGTATTTAATGATATCTATTAATTTAACTATTAAACTACATCTAATGATTTCATAAATAGGACGGAATTTTCGCCTCGTATCCAGACTACTTTGTATACTTAAAATGCATCATAGTACCCCCATGTAAAATAGAGACGGATTATTTCCCGGTCTCTCGATCGAGACTAAACAAACTGCTTTTCTCTCTAATTTGGGGAGATCTGAAAACCCTTCTCTAATCCGTCTCTGATTAGAGAAATAGAGACGGAACTTTCCATCTCTAATCAGAGACGGATTAGAGACGGTAGTTTTTAAGATCGAAAATTCCGTCTCTAATCCGTCTGGAATTCCATTTCTAGACGGATTAGAGATGGAATTGTCCGTCTCTAAATGAAGGTTTTTTTGTAGTGAAAGCAAGAAAAGAAAATAAAGAAAATAAGGAAAAAACATGGAGATGACATGTGGCATGTGAGGAAAGTGGGGGGAAAAGCTTCCACTTTGATCAATCTTGAGAGAAGGGAAACTGTGCGATAAGGAAAGATGAGAAGAGAAAATGAAGGAAAAGAGAGGAGAAAATGGAGGAAGAGAGAAAATGAGAGAAATGAGAAATGAGAAAATGAGTTGCGAGCAAACAAAATGAAGGGGGTTCGGTGGATAATAGAGGGGAATAGGAAAAAAAAAGAGGAGAGAAAGGAGAGAAAGAAAAACGGAGAGAGAGAGAAACACAAAGGGAGATTTACCCGGCGTTCCAACAATCGGAGTTCGACGATCCGAGAAGAAAAGTCGATCCACGAATGGCGAGCTACGCGTGGGTACCAAAATCTTGGAGTTTCGTCAAACTTCACGAGGTAGGGAATTTTCCTACTTGGAATATTTTTAGCCTAAAAGTCATGTAATGCATTATTAGTTGTCTTCTGGTACGTGGATAACAGGTGGGATTTAGTCCCAAGATTTTCGGACCGAATACTTTGAGCTGGGGACTAGTTCAAAAATCTGACTGTATTAAGGTTTGGTTTTGATCCCAGATTAATGTCTTCTTGCGTTTATTTGTTTCAGATCACAGCACTGGCGACGAATCGAACTAAAAATGTCTCATGGTCGTGAAGGGACCAAGAGGTGCCCTATTTTATATGGGTCCGAGATTGGGCCATTTTGTGTGTATTGTTGGAAAAATAAATAATATGATGTTGTGTGTAAAAATCATGTTAATATGTGCTTGCCTGATGTATTAACATGGAAATTTCAATGAATTGATTAACATGAAAATTGTGATGAATGAAAATTATATGTAGGAAATATAATTATCCGGAATTTATAAATGTTGCATGTAGCATGACATAGCATGAAACGGCATGATTGAATTTCATATGCACACTACATCACGTCAGCCCAAAAGGGTATGGTATTTTTGGTTCAACACATTCGTGAATGTATACGAAATGCGAATGGACCACGCCGCCCAAAATCGACTCGCTGTATAAAACAATAATAAATATAAATCACGTGTGTTTGGGCGTAGCAAGATGGGGTAGATCCCCCCCCTCCCAGGGTGAAAAACCCAAATTTATATGCGGTTAGACATGATCACAGGCAGTGAAAGCCCGTAAAAATGTCGAAAGGTGTGACACGATCCTGCGGTGTGACCCTAGATTAGACGTGGCCCATAAACAACACATGGGATTTGATAAAAAAAATTCAAGTGAATATTGGAGGGTTGTCCCATAGTTTAAGTCATCGCGAAACATCACGATCGAGATTATGGCATTGCAAGGTGAGGAGCCGATCGGGGATCGCCAGGTCAGGCATGAGGAGTCTCATCTCATGATAGATAATAATATTCCATATAGGATTGCATTATTTATATCGAATGTGATTTGATCGCCATGGTTGCCATCAGATGTGCATTTTAGGCGGAGTAGCCTCAGAGGGAGAATTTTTCATCGTAAATTGCTCACCCCATCGGGGGACCCCTTTCGCATAGGAGTGTACTGTGGAGACTGCGCTCCTACGAGGTCGTGATTTCGGCGTGGCCTCTACATGTGGCCTTAAGTAACATTTTGTAAGTATTTTGTATAAAAGAATTTTATAAAATTATTCGACTATCAGATAACAATGAGTATGTAATTATGGTGAGGGCCGTGATTGAACCCCTACGCACCGTAATTATTCATTTTCTTTCATTTTAGATTTAAATATGAAATGAATGGGTCCTGCTAAGGGATGTATGTATGGTGCCGAGTAACTCTGTCTATGGATGCACCGATCCTGGGCATCAAGACTGTGCAAGACACCCCAAGACGTAAATTACACGGTCGATCGTGAAACCCCGAGAAAATCTAATTTTCTTAAAAAGGGCAAATGGTAATTTCAATAAAAATCATGAATTTATCTGATCTCAATACGAAACTGGATTCACCTGAAATCGCCTCGCGAAATCTACGACATCGACCAGACATCACTTGTAATGCTTTTTCGATAAGAACGAAATAGCGACTTTATGACTTTCACATTTTGATACAGCTCACAAAGGCGCCACGCGGTCGTGCGTAATCGCTAATCCTGAGTTTATGTGGGGCTCACATGGACATGGCATCTCCTAATTGAGGAAAATCAATGTCAGGATATGGATAAGGGTAATCCTCTCAACCAACGGGAGGTCGACTGGCGGCAAGCGAGGGACAAAAGTGGAATAAATGAAAGAAAAGGAGCTTTCTCCAAATGGTGCTGAACGCGCCGGGGAGGAGAATGATTTGCAGGTTAAAACTAACTTCTCCCTGTAGATTTTCCCGGCTTCTGACCGTCGATTCAAGCAGCCAAGAAGCAAAGTTGTTCTGACGTGCGGCCACGCGCTGGCACCTGGCTTTACAGGAGTTTCAACAACTCCAAGAGGTAGGGGTTTTCTCCTACTCCTATTATTTTCTGGCTTTAAGAGCCTTGTGAATGATTCAGTTGATTCGAGGCCATGGAGTGGTCGCTTGATCTATCCCAGTTCCTCTGACCGAATTGTCGGGAAAATTTGATCCCGCTTTTGGACAAACTTAGGGACCTGCTTCGGGGTGGTCTGCGGTGGATATTTTACGAATAAATTATATTGATGTCATAGCCGGTAAATGGTCATAGGATTTCTTGCCCACAAATCGAACCGAGATGCTAGGTGAGAGGGTTGTCCAATGACAAAACACTACTTGTTTAGGGACCGGCGTACCGGCCATTTCGACGTAATCGAAAATGGTCCATGTGTGTTGTAAGTAAAAATATTGTTTGAATTGGATGGCTTGAATTGTGTGAAAGAAATGTTAATACATGGAATTTAATGTGTTAATGATGAGGCCTAATTATATAAAATATAAATTCGCGCGAGAGCCATTAATTTAGTTGGATTGTTGATTAGCCTGCTGAGCTAATTTTCATGCTATTGATACGAATTAAATAACATGGGTATGTATGTAAATTTTGATAATATATGCATAATTGATATATCGGGCATGCGTATTTGGAATGGCATAATGCATTTCATATGCACCTGTGGGCAACCTAGAAAATTAAGTGTGAGTGCATGGCATGAAAGAAATGAAAACGGAAAATGGCTGTGGAAAGGAATTTCAAGGGAAGATTTTCCAAGAATTGCCTGAGAGTAGTTCAACAAGCCATCTCTAGAGGCTGACCCATGACTGTTTCGAAAAAATGATCCACCAATTCGCCTCGGAGGGTAGTCCAATATATTTACCGAAACTCGGTAGTACATTTTTGAGAACAAAAACCTTTTGTTTTGAAAACAATGTTTTTCTCACATTTGGCTTAGGTATGTGTGAGGGAGTCAGTGAGGGCTCGAGAAGTGGGAAAGGGTGAGTCGCATCTCATCCATATCATGTAGACATTCAAGTAGGATCATGTATTTTCTTGAATGTGGTTATGTTGAATCATTGCATGTGCACTTAGGTGGGGATTAACCCATGTAGGAGATTATCACTATCGCATCGTCACCTTGTCGAGGGATCATTATTTCAAGATAAGTGAGCGCTCAGAAGATGACGCCTATTGTGAGGCCGTTTGAGAAGAAAGCCGACATGTGGCTTTGGTATTCATTATGTATAACATGTATTAAAATTTTAAATCTTAATATATGTTGTATTAAGAGTGATGTATCAACTCTTGAACTATGATAATATAGTTGATGTATTTTGGTGAGTATTGATGTATGGGCCCAAGTGACCATTTTTACTCATGTATAGATCTCATAATATGAGACAGATTTCAAGTAGTCGACGGTTGTCACCCAGACACTCGATCTGGCTACAACTGCCATGTCAACCCGGATCCCTAAAATTGGGTATGCCACAAAAGTATTCTAATTTTGCATTTCATGATCCCTATTTCCTCAGGAATCAATATCCGCATTTCAGACACTTTATTACTTGATAAGCGTATACTTACGCAAAATAGACGCTCTTTTTATATTTTTTTTGCATATTCTTAATACAAAACACAAATACGTCTACCAAGTTTTTGACGTCTTTACCGAGGATCGAACAAGTCCTTGGTGCTACGCCAAAAGCGCTATCAAGTTTTTGGCATTATTGTCGAGGACTAACAAGTCTTTGGTGATGTTGCTAGTGACTTGCAAAACGCCTATCAAGCATTCGTTGGCTACCTTAGACATCCCGAAGTGTCATCCCACTACTGCAAGGTTCTCCCGCCTTTCCCAACAAGCCAGGCACTACTAGGTTCCAACCCAAGCAACCAAACAAGTCATGCACTGCCATGTGTTGCCATATGCTACCATGCACTGCCATGTGCTACCATGCACTGCCATGTGCTGCCATGCGCTGCCATGTGCGGACTCAACCAGACCATGACATTACGCCCATAGTCACCCACTGATGTGCATAGGCATTAAGTGCCCCTACCAGCACCCGATCTTTGCAGTGTGCATTGCTCGTAGTGCCTCAAGGCCTTGTTGCTTGCTATCGATCCCACATTTGAGCTCACATGCATGGGTGTTGGGAATCGCCCCAATGCCAGCATTGGAGAGGAGACAACATGCATGTCTGGTCGCCCATGCACATCTCTTAAAGGCATCTGACATGCCATGGCCTACCCTGGCCAAGGCATAGTCTTGGCTCCATGCTCATGAGAAACCACTCCCCCCTTAAAGAACTTATTTAGCAATTCCCTTTTTACCTTAAGGAGACATCAAAGTAGCTTGAGTAGACATAATGCCCCAATTACCCTTCTACCCTATGACTTTTCTTTTAATTCCATCTTGCATAATCTTCGAGGCTTCCATCCAACCTGATCCTGCCAGTGCCTTGCTTCTGCTAGGGTCCTCTCATGGGTGTAAGGGCAACCCATGAAGCCCTCTATGTGCCAATCCTCGACTTAGGTCTCGAAGGGGTCACACCTAGCTCATGTGGTAGAGCGCAATGTTTCAAAAAGGCATCTTATATTTTAAATTAATTTTCCAAGATCTTTAGTTTATCACTTTATATCATAACATATTTAACAACTTCTCTTTCACAAAATTTTTGTTTTTACAAAATAGTTCACAACTTTTATAAATTAATTTCTAAACTATATAATTGATTATTGTAAAGCTCATAACTTGTTCAATTGCATGAGATAATTTCCTTAGTTGTATAGGATAGTTTCCTTTGAAAGTACATGGCCACTTATTTTGATTTTGTCAAAGGATACCATGAGAATCAAAGTTGCGTCATATCATCTTCTTGTCAATGGAACTTTGCCATGGTAAGGACAAATCAACCATTGATTTTGATCATCCTTTTATGTTTGTTTTCATTTTCATTTCTGTTTCCTCCGTTGGACTAAAACAAATCACATGGGAGATGAACAGAGAAAGGCTTTTAGTACACTACTTTTTGCATTGGTTGATATGATTTTGGGCATATTAAGCACTTTTCTTTCGATTCCTTCTTCACTAATAATGTACAATGTTCTTCTAATGATAATTGTGGCGAATCAGAAGAAGGAAAAAGATGGGGTTGGGGGACCTTTTGTAGGTAAATTAATTGGATCTTCTTGATACATGAATTTAAGTTGATGTTGATGTTGACACCCATGGTCCACTCTTGTTCCCAAGAAGTTGAGAACCATTTCTTAATGCCACACACTCTTTGGAGAAACCTTAAGCGACCTCTTACAAAAAGATTCATGTACCCACTCAATAATCATTTGGGAACCGAAAGGAATGAATCATTTGGTTTAAATTTTTTGAATTAATTTCATTTGTATTTAAACAAAGATTCTAAACAAATATTTCATTTGTATATAGTAAAGCAAAAATGAAAGAAAAAATAATCATCATGAAAAATCAAATACGTTTATGTTCTTCTACCTTCTTTTTTTATAACTGTCATGGGACTGAGGTTAATGGTAGGTAAATCCTTCTCCCGTAGTCTTAAGGGGACTCAAACCGATGATAAGATGATAATTGGGGAGTAAATCCAAGGCCGGACTAACTGAGCTACCCCTAAGGGTTTTATTTTTTCTTCTCTTATTTTTAAAAATAGATCTAAACTTTATCCATGAATTGTTATTCAAGAAAGCAAATAGCCAACACAAAAGTTATTTAGTTTCAATAAGAAATTAATGTGAAATAAATCAAAATTTATTTCTTATAAGCAAAGAAGAAATTCCAAGGTAGAGTGAGAAGTGAGTATCAATGATTGTAAGCTTGGTGATTCCTGTCAACTGAAACTAGAACAGCTTAAATCAGAAAAAGAATAACAAATGGATTTAATTGCAAAACTGGTATGAACATTATAGGAAATCTTGAGTCTCAATCTAGGAATGTTGGATACTCTCTTCTACAAGTACAACAATGGCTTCTATAAAAAGCTATTCAAGGAGCTCAAACTCAGCAAAATGACCACAACCTTTTTTTTTTTTCTCTTTTTTCTTCTTTTTGTTGTTTTACAAAAATTACAAGGAAAGTTGGGTTTCATCTGTTTGCCTGGTTATGCCGCTTTGCCTGGATCATTGTTGACATAACCCGCAGCCTGTTTGCTATCTCAGTGAATGACGGCCTCGCTGCTGGATCAGGTGACCAGCACTCTTCCATTAAATTTCTCCAGTCAGGATCACATCGATTCGGAATAGGAGGTCTAAGCGTGTTATTCACAATTCCCCCTTCATCCAAAAGTTCACAACAAAAGACAAGCCATTTTCAAACTGCAAATGGGGATTACATATTATGCAGAACAATATCACATAAAGGCTTCTGAAGAGTGGACTAATTATGTGTTAGGGGAATCAGAAAAGTAAAAGAGTTCTGACTAAATTAAATTTTCAGGTTCCAGGTGCTGGTCATTTATGGGGCTTTAAGATCAGTGTCTTAAGCTTCAATGGAAATCTTGGGAATATTGATGTTTCTTCCTACTTTGATCCATTATTTCCTGTATTCAAAATTATGACTGAAGTTTGGTTCTCTTCAACACGAAATTCTAAATGCTCAAATTCTAGAAGCATGAATGCAAATAATGACCATATTTTCCCCTTCGGATCACCTTCAAAGGACCAAAATGAATATGAAGCCAAAATCTCAAATACTGCCTTCAATTTGAAACTAAAGATCACATTTGTTGTATTGATTTGATGAAAATCTAATATTTAATATCTATATTCAAATGATATTAATGAAGACCTGTAATCACATATTTTAACCTCACTATCATTTATGGTACATGTGTGTTGCATACATGCATCCACCATTTTTTTTTCCAACTTAAGGTGCTTTATTTTTCTGAGAGACAATAATCTCCAAAGCAAGTCAATACAAAATCAATATCCTGTAGCAACTGTTCCTCCTTGAAGTTGGAATCAAAATATTACTACATGTCAGACATGATTCAACAGCTTGAGAAACTTTAATAATGAATATCTATCTGTGCGTGGATTTACGAGGGTTCACAAAGGCAGAAAAGAGCTTTCTTGAGGAGTTTCCAAGGAGTGAGCTTTAAATGAGAATGAATGCAAATAATTTTGGTTCTACTGAACAACTGAAAATGCTTACCTATGATAGCACCACAATGCATGTTTCCATAGGGCTCTTCTCCGGTTAGAATCTCCCACATTGCAACGCCAAATGAGAAAACATCAACCTGAAAAAGAAAATAATCCCATTTGATGCCGTACTACCTTCTTTAATACTTAGAATAATCTGCACAGTCGATGTAGACATAAAAAGGGACTCTGTATTCTGCCTCATGATATACAAGGTGCCAAGAATAGAAAATGTGTATTTGACAGAATTCAATAACCCTTTGTTGCTTAAAACTCCCCATGCAAAAATAATTAGGCATTATCTTAACCTTCTCTGAAACTCGGCTACTGCTACCATTCAATAATTCTGGTGCCATCCATGGAAGGGTTCCTCGAACACCACCTGATACAAGCGTATTGCGTTTAATTCTTGACAATCCAAAATCTCCAACCTGAAAAGGTAGCCCACCTTATGAAATGCATCTCTAACTAGTTAAATGATGATCACATTATTTTAAAGACAGTCTTCAAAAACCACAGAAAAATTTATTAGAAGTATTCAATTATGTCTATAACTATCATCTACAAGGGAAGCAAAAGACAAATTCTATGCTTAACAGTAAATAATACAAAGACACACACAGGCACACATAGTACTGTTACTAATTACCTTGCAAATGGGCCGTTGAGTATCCCTCAAATTGACAAGCAAATTGTCACATTTCAAATCAAAGTGAACTATGTTTTTCAAATGCAAGTATTCCATGCCAAAAGCTGCATCCATTGCAATGATAAGCCTTTTTCGGCGATCAAGAGATCTGCAAGAAGAATCCTAAAACTCCATAAATTTACCCCTTAGAGGTGAGGGCCAATAAAGAAAATTACCAACACACCTATCCTTCTTTAGTAAGACGTGCCTCAATGACCCATTCACCATATACTCAGTTACAGTTGCTAATGTTCCTCCAGGCCCATCGGGAACCACCCCATAAAATGCTACCACATTTGGATGGTGAAGAGTTGATAGGATCTGAGCCTCTCTCCAGAAGTCTTTAGTCTGTATAACCAGGTGAGATTTTATATCATTTAATTCAGAAAAAGGAATTCCAAAGCCTACTTTTTAATTGTAGGAGAGATATCTTGAAAATTAGTGATCACTGCATGTGCTTGAACCTGTTGAAAATATTTTCCAATAGTTCCAACAAATGCATTTTAGGAGAAAGTTCAGTGAGTTCTCTGTACTGAATGATTTTACGAGTACAGCTATCATGAATAGAACTAGCTATAATTATTTGAGCAACCCACCAACCGCTCTTGCTCAGATGATCTCCCTGCAAAGCAGCTCTTTTTAATTCTCTTGATTGCAACATCTGTTCCCCTCCACTTTCCATGATAAACAGTGCCATATGTACCAGATCCCAGCTCCTTTAACTCTTCAAGATCAGCATTCTTTATTATCTGCACATCAATGTATAAAGCACCCAGTTAATTATCGAATCTGGATTTCCTTTTTTTCTGTTTAGAAGAAAAGCAAAAGTATCTGAGAAAATCATTACAAATAAAAATGCTAAGATGGAATTTCTATAATTAGTTATAATCAAAACCACCAAGGACCATATATAGTAATAGGAATTAAGCAGCCTAAACCAAAATTATAGTCTTCTTGATTTTAGCTAGGTTCGTTGATCTTTCAGTCAATACTCAAACTAAACTTGTTCAAAAGAGACTTCAGCTATGTTTTTCATTGACATTCTTTATTCCCTGTATACTCAAACTACAAAAAAGGGAGATTCTGTATCACCTACATGTTACAAAGCCATGTAAAGGAATAAGAGGCAGAAAGATCATGTAGCATGGGACTGAAGTTTGTAAATATATCCAATATTCATCAGTGCCCACATGCTTAGACTAGTTCCCTGATAACTCAATTTTACCCAAAAAATACATTACAGAGGTTTACCTAAAATGAAAAATCAATAACAGAATTAGGAGAAGAATAGAAATGAAAGGGAAGGAAAAAAGTAAAACTACTAAAATAAATAAATAATAATAATAATAAAGGAAAAGCAAGTGTATACAACATTACTTAAGATTGAAATAATAATGCTTTGAGTGCATTTATTTATGCTATTTTAATGCAACATGGAAACATGTGAACATATGCACCTGAACCTCCAAGCAAGACAAGGAAAAAAAAATATTCGGTGCCATTTAGATGTTAAATGAGGATTCTAATATTGAATTATGCATGGACAAAATGAGAAGGTAGCATTAAACCTGCAAACCATAGATGCTTGCTTCCATTTCAGCCATAGCAGCATCACTAATAGAATCACCCAGAGCTCTGCTATCCTATAAGAGACAGGATTGCAAATTAAATGCCAAAAAGAAAAACCAACGATATCAAACTTTAAATCAATAAGAGAAATAATTACCTCCCCTTCAGATTCTTGAATGTCACTCTCTGCCTCTGTTTTTTCAGATGATGTGATTTCATCACTGGCTTCATCTTCTACATGTGTGATAAGTGGTGAAGACAGGGGAATGCCAGGAGACAAAATATCAGTTACATCTTCAACAATAACTGCAGCACCTGGTGCGTGCACATTATCATGATTACATGAGGACTGTGAATGGATTAAAATAGCATCTTCAGGATTTAACCTCTTATAAGAGCATCCTTCTCGGACTTCAACTTTATGATGAAGGAAATCTACTGGGTCTTCATCTCTAAGAGAAGATACTCCACCAATAACAACATTCTTGTCAGGATTTTCAGAAGAAGGCTCTACACTAAGTGGGTGATTGTTCTGCAAGTTTATGTTTAGATTGGATTTATTTCTTGCCAATGGAGTTAAACTTGCAGAGCTTGGGACTGCTGCTTCTTGGTCACCTGTTTTTTGACTTGCAACGAATAGAAGTTGACTAGATTCATAGGGAACTGATTCGCTACCTATGACTTCAGTCATAGCATGCAGCAGATCTTTAGTAGCATTTTGGCTTTTGATGATTAAATTGGGTGTACTTTCACCTAATGAGTAATCCTGAGGCTGCTCTTTCACAGTATCAGCAGAATTTCCTGGAATCATGAGCATCGAAGAAGAATCCGTAGCTTTGTCTCCATGGCCTTGAAACTCAAGTGGGGAAATATGAACTCTGGATACTGAATTTGGGTTGTAATGAACATTTTGCAAGTCTGTATTAGATAGTGTGGACTTATCTTGTGATGTATGGTTAGAGACTACTTCATTATGTTTCCTTTCCTGACCTACCTGAGTATCTTTTTCATCCACCCAGTTGTCTATATGTTGACCCACTCCATTTTTCCCCTTGCAGTCATGTGCTGTGAAAGTCGGCTGATTCTGACAAGATTCTTGGTATTTCTCATTGCCTGACTCTTGTGGTTGAAAGGACCTTTCTTCCAGAGGAGAATTTGACAGACAAAAGGAAGGTGATTTTTGAACTTTGAACGTCATTGGGGACAAAGGAGTAATTCCTTCCTCCAAATGGTAATCAGGCATCCCTTCATGTTCGCGCAACTTTGAGTCAGAAAGCACATGCAACATCCGGTGATGAGAACCTACCAAATCATTAGTTGACCCTGACAGAAGAGCCATTGGATCTTTGGGATGAGAGTGGAATGCCCTCTCCTTAAGCACAGGCCTCTCAAGATCCAGTTCTCTTTGACCATACACAGGAGAAAAAACATCTCTTCTGTGATAGTTTGGGACACGCAAACTAGGAAGTTTGTTTATATGGTCAGTTTCTAGAAAATGTTTGTTACGATGATAATAATTCATTAGTGGCACAGGCCCATAAGGATTATTATGGTAATAGCTGGGGGAATCGACACAACAGGCATTGTCACATGGCCATTGATCCGTAACAAGTCGATTGATGCTTTCATGACCATCATGGCATGCATGATCCTCAAAGAAATGAATTGCAGAACTCTGAGGATCTTTATTCTGGACTGGTAAGGGAGATAAAGGAGGAGATTGCTGAAATGACTTGGTTGGTGTCTGGAGTGTAGTCAAGAACTGAGCAGTATGGTTTGTGAACATCCCGACCAAGTTTGAGGAACTACCTCCATCCTTAATCTCTATAGAATGAACAAAAGGAGGGTCTCTATGATCACAGGTATTTCCTGCTTGGCTTGATACACTCTGCCCACTAGAGTTATTCTGCAGACTCGGGTCCAGCATGCCATTCACAGCAACAACATATTGATAATCAGCTTCATTCTGTTGTGTGGCTCTTCTTTCAAAAGAACAAGGGTTCTCAGATTCACTCACTGGCACAAGAAATATCCTGAGTCTTTGAGAACCCTCAATTCTTTCCAGCTCAAGATACTCCTCCATCATATGATGAAGATCTTCATCTGAAGAAACAGATATTAGTGCATCAAGATCCTCACCTGGGAGCTGATACTTGATTATATGAGGTTGGTTGCAAATTGCAAAAGTTTTTTTCACAAGTTCAACCCAAGCAAGGTTTTTCCTGATGGATATAATCTTTGTCTCTCCACCCACATATCTAAGCTTCCCATCATTTGGCCTCGGTAATATCCTTCCCCCAAAGCTGCAAAGGAATTTCATCTTGTCATAGAAAGAAGCATCTGAAACTTCTGACCCATGACAATGATGCTGTTGAGGGGACTCTGGTATATAATGGGATGGAGTAGCATGTCCTGGGACACCTTGATCACAATTGAAATCCTCAAAAAGCTGACCTGATCCAAGTCTAGGGGCACTATATTCCCTGTGGATTCTGATGGCTTTATCTGGATAAACCCTATTCTGTAGTTCTGCTGCATATCCTTTTCCAGCAACAAAATCCAAGATATCGGAGCTGCATTCAGAATTCCTTAACCCAAGAATGCTATTGAGTGTCTCGTAAACCATCTGAGGATTCTCATTAGAACCTTTAACCCCTTCCTTTGGCCGTCTCTGATCAGTATCAATCATAACAGGCACCCTTCTTGGAACAACACGATCCCGAAGGAACTCAGTAGAAAATTCCTCACCTGTCTGTACACAGAATTCATGTTCATTTCCATCTGCCGCCAACCGACTGCTTGATACAGCATGATATGGGTTATTGTAGAAGTATTGGCCTGAAAAACTAGAAGCCTCACCTGCCATGGTCCCTAACCTTTATTTATCTGTATATAACATCCTCTGGCTTTCCAAGCTTACTTCACAATTCAAAGATATTCTCAAATGCTTCTTCAAATCTCAGCAAGTAGCATTCACAAATCCTTGCCCCATTCTACAAAAATCCCATATGTTGAAGAACTGTACTCCATTCCTTCTATCTCCAAATTCCCATACTCCAAATAAAAATTAGGACTTCACCATAAAAACACATTTTCTTATTCAGTCATACACCGAACTTCATCATCTCCATAAAAGAACAACAATGGGTGTCAAATAATTCGGATTACAAACACAAATCTAATCAATTTTACAGAAACATGTTTTTTTTTTACAAATAATAAATACCCCTAAAATGAAATTCCAAATCTCCCACAAAGCCCACAACGATCACAAATTCACGAATCACAACAATTTAACCAATCAACCAGCCCAAGAAACAAGAGGAAGAAAAATTAATCACATTGATTACGAAACAAACAAAAGGGCATTCACGAAAATCAGAGAGGAAGTATATTCCAAGAAAACGAATGAAAATGGTACCTGAGGAAGAATCTGGGTAAGAAAAATGAGCTCCAAAAGAGAAAAAATGGCTTTTGTTGCAATGGTCGGTTTGTGAGGAAGAGGAATGGGAGGAAGGAAGGAAGGGAAGAGTGCGTGGCTTACGGAACGGGTGGGAAATTCAATTGAGGACGTCGACAGCCACGAATACGACAATCTTCTTTCGTAATTTTTCATAATTTTTAAAAAAAATTTGTAACATTCTCTTCCGAAACCACGTAATCAATCAATCATACACAACGGTTCGGTTAGAAGTTAGAACTTAGAAAGCATCGAGAAGCTATCCTCTGTGTCGCTTTTGAGAATGCCGTGTTATCTCCGACTAATGTCTCTATCTCATTGATGACATGATTTGCTCATAATTTATTAAAGTAAGATTTTAAAATATTCTGGTTTAAATGTGGTTGGCAATACACTTGCCAAGTCGCATTGCCAAGGTTTCTTCTTTGGGAACACATGTTCATATATATATATATATATATATGGCAAAATGCAAGTTAAATTATCCCTATGTCATTTCATGACTTTGATCAATTCATTAATTTTCGAAATCAAGAAAATTATAACTTCTTACTTTCTTAGCATGACATAAGCAAAACTACTTCAATCCCTTCGCAAAAGGATGTCGAGGACTATTTATGGATCCCTAAATCTTAGAAGAATCAATTCATTCTCTACATGGGATAAAGGTTTCTATTTATTTTCATTTTGCATTACAGTATTATAGTAGTACCTATTCTTGGATTCAAATTTGGGTTCTCCCATAAATTCATCTTGCCCTTTAATCTCTTGAAACCAAGCCTTAAAGGCTGGGATAAGGATATCTAAGATATTGAAAAACTTTTTTTTTTAATCCAAGATATTGAAAAACTCTTAATTAAGTCAAAAACAACAAATCTCCAATTTTGTGAAATTCGGCATCCACTAATAGAGTTGACAATTTAGGTTGAGTTCGGTGGGTCAACCCACTTTGACCCGATTTTTTAGAAGATTGGGTTGTAAAATTGAAAGTTGGAATATAATCTAGTCAAATTAGTTTGACCTATTTTGTCCCGTAGCTCATTAGGGTTTGGTTTGAGTTGGCCACCCAAAATTCTTTATTTATTTTTGAATAACTAGCTACATTAATAATTGAGATTTTTTAAGGATATATCTGAAAATAATTGATATTGGCACTCAAATCTCTCTCTTTGTAGGACAAGGTTTTAATAAGAATTATTATTATAATATATAATTAATATATTAAACTTTATTATTTTAACTATTTTATTTTAAAATTTTACATATCTTTTAATATAATTTAAATGAATTTTTTTTAATTTTTATTTATCTCATTAATCATATTTTACATATTTAACATTTTTCTTTTTTGTATTTATATTTTAAATTTTATTTAATTATATATGTTGTTATTTTAAAATTAAAAATATGAATATATTAAAAAAATTCAAATATGAAAATGATAATAATCAAGGTGTATATATTTTTAAATAAATTATTTTTAAAATTCATTTAATTTTTAAAACTAAAAAATCAAATTGATGAGTTTGAAATTGATAAAAATCAAATAATATTAAAATAATATTTTAAACTCATCCATTTGATTTTTCATTCAGGAGATTTAAAAATTAAATAAATTTTGAAATTAATTTATTTAAAAATTAAGATAACCAAATAATTTATTTATATTTTAAAAATAAATTTTGAATTTTATGTAATAGATTTTAAAATTTAAAATAAAAGTTTTAGTAGATTTAAAATAACAAATAATTTATTTATATTTTAAACAATAAATTTTGTATTTTTATTTATTATATTTTAAAAACTAAAATAAATTTTAATAAAAAATGAAGAGTATAAAAAATAAAAATAAAAAGGTTTATGCGAGTGGGTGAGTGGGCTGGCTAGGCTTGGTGGCTAGGTGGGGTGGGGTGGAGTTGGTGGGAGATTTGGATCCAATCGGTTAATGGTTTGAATCATGATATGGGTTAATTTGGATTGCTGGAATAAACTATTAGGACCTCTTTAGATCGAAAAAAAGTTTCAAAAGTAAGTAAGATATCGGATACAATATTAGGGTTTTTTTTGCACATTTCCCTTTAATATATTAATTATTATTAAATGTTTTGTGTATTGTTTATTTTTATTTGAAAATTGATAAATTATTTTTTTAGCATTTTTTAAGATTTTGGCTTATTTTAGTCTAGTTTGACCTCGTAATCCGAAAAGATTAAGTTGAGTTGGCTAAACACTAACATGAATATAAATTTATCAAATTAGTCTAATCCATTTTGACTCTAAAGTATGAAATTGGTCGTCTTGACTAGTTGATAAGCTCTAAGATTCACTAGCAACTTCCAAAATAAAAAAATTTATTGGAGGAAGTAAACGAGTCATTATCTCATTTAATTGCACTTCCAAACATCGTACCCTTGAAGGCATTGATATTTGAAGGATATTGACGAAGTCCAAATAATAAGAGAAAGATACATCATCATTTAATAGAATTGTAAATGCCACCAAATCAACGAATTGGGCAGACATGTGAATCTCTTTTCTCACTCCCGTAGTTACAATTGAATGATACTAGTGGAACTACTTGATTTAAAACATCTTCTTGATGGGCATGACGTAGACTCATATTTAGGCTAATACGAGAGATAAGAAGTTCAAATCCAATGATGATTTTTATTATTATTATTTATTTATTTAATTATACTTTTTAGATTTATCTGTTAGAGTTTTCTGTTGATGTTTATAAATAACATATTATGTTATTATTTTAGGAAAACTTGATATAAGTTAACGAGGCTTAGTTCTGTTTATTTTATTAGTTTTTAATTTTTATTATTTTTGGCAACAGGCAACATCACTTCTTCATCTTTAATACCTTAGCTTATCATTTAAAAGCCATCATTTATTTCATTAAAATTGTTGGATTGATTGTTCATTATCTCAAACTCCACATTTGTAAGGAACACATGCATAATCTTCTCTTAAAACAATTTTTTTTTTTTTTTTTTTGGATTGAGTTTATCAAAGTCACATCCGTATTCAAAATACTTTCATGCAACCGACACAAACAAGATGTAATAAATCATAATTATTTGCCAATTTTCCAAACTATACCTTTAATATAAGGTTTACCCTTAATTTTAATAAATAGTGCACGGATGTTGAAGTAACATGGGTGAATAATTGATTTCAGGTATTTTTTTTTGCTAAATTTAACATTTGGCCACATAAATCAAACATTTTCTAAGAAAGTTCAATTCATACGCTTAGCATTCTTATTTTGTTGTGGTTTATATCTAATAACGAAGTAAAAATATTTCATTTTGTCCGACTCGGAAAAATGGATCACTTTTGTATTCAGCACCATTATTTAGGCTTGATCATTTGATTTTCTTGTTATCTTGATTTTTAGTTATCTATTTTCATTAAATCTAACAACTAAATATTATAGCATAAAAAAAAATGAATATTAAATCTAACACAACCGATCTTTGCCCCATGGTTTTGTGCATGAGAATCAGATGGGCTTCCCAATCTCTAAAGGGTGTCTAAGGTTCCTTTTTTTTTTTTTTTTGGAAGAAATTAAATTGTGAAAATAGCAAAACCCTTAGGGAAGGAGGGAAGGGGAAGATGTAAGGTCCTTGTGGGTTTAAGTGACTTGTACTTGAATTGGGCTTAGCTCACCTAATCTAGCTCACTTGGGTTCTAGTCAATCAATTAGCCTTAATGGGATTAAGTTAATTAATCAACTCAACTTACTAACCCAAAAAAACAATTCAAAAGATCTAATGCAATCTTGCATTTTTATCAAAATGAATTTATGCACATCTATAAAATTATATATCTAGAATACGCTTAAAGCATGCCACAATGAAATAAGAACTCAAGTGGGGATTACTAGGAACTATAGGAAAATTCTAGCTTCCTCATAAATCAAATTATTAACTTAACTCATGCCTAAATGAAGAGAGCTAACTACAATTCAGTATCTTATGATATTACAATGAGACAAAACTTAGTTCTATAGCCTACTATTTATTGTATACAACCTCCCCATGAACCAATCTTTATAATTTAATATATTAATACTATTCACTAATCAAAATTTAATAAACTTATATACTCCATCTCTAGGGAGCCTATGTCAAGTTCCATTTAACGAATGACTAACGAATGACTCCATTCGCGTGTCCTTTGAATCATCCAAGAGGATATGTTGTCTCAATCATGTGAGAATCACCCTAGCTCATATATCAATCTAATTGAGATACTATGGTGCCTTCAATGAAAATACATATTACCACTTGTCACCAATAATAGTAACCAAATCTATGGGGATAGTGCACTTTAGGGTTTTTCCATAAATAAAATTCACCTATTAATATCAAGACAAGCTCGATTCTCTCAAAGTTGAGAATTTATGTAACATAGTACTTGGTGGATCACGACAACTTGATATCCTTACATCATGATTCATTGTAGGTCTAGTCCAATGTGTAACCATGCACTGAGTATATTCAACATGAGAGCTCCATGTCGATGACCAAATCAAGCCATTCCTCTAATTAAATTAGTATGTAGTAATAGTCTTTATTAGATTGCCCAAATCCATGAACCTACTATGAACAACTTATCGTCTTCTATGTTCCTCTATGCAACTCTCAATAAATTAAAATCTCATGTAAAATATTATTGATATGGGTTTGCTGATGCTTTTTCTATCGGTATTGAACTGGAGCAGGTTAGAGTCGTTGGACCGATCCGTCGATCTTGCGTAATGCGTTATCTGCAAGAAAACAATAGAAACAAGGTGATCCGACAGGGGTGTGCCGGATGCCTCTTCGATGCCTAAGTCAGTCATTTCTTCAAGGGAAAGAAAAAGATTAATTGCCTCGGGCGCGATTCACTACATACCTTTTTGTGGTAGAATGGATCGATATTTATAAGGGGAAATAGTGGTTACTTTCCTTGTTAGATGGTGATATGGTATCTCTTCCATTGGGTGAGAAGTTTCCTTTTCCTTATCATGGACCGTCTATTAAAGGATAATGGAGGAGCCGTGATCATGTAAGATCCTTCTTTCCTATTTTGTGGGGCGTGGATCATGGAGACTGGGCACTTTTAAGATCCTTCTTTCCTATTTTATGGGGCACTGATCTTGGAGATTGGGCACTTTTCCTTACACACGAGTTTTTTGGGCCGCCTATATCACTTGATTACCTGGCATGGTGGTTTCAATTCTGGGCCTGGGCCCGTGTACTTTGACATGGGTAGGATCTTCTTGTGGGCGGGTTTCTTTGTGGGTATGTGCCTCGGCTCCTTCGCCAAGAGCGGATGTTTAGAACATGCCACGGAAGCTGAGCTGAAACATGCACATCACGCGTTTTCTACCCCATCAGGTGCCCCTCCGACCCTTGGTACATGACAGAGCTTAGGCAAGGGTTGAATCGTTTCTTGGATCAGTTGCGGCTTCCACATGGCTAGTCGGGGATGGCTTGATCTGGGCTTTGTCGCCGTCAAATGTCTTGTGATAATGATGGCGCTCTTTCGATTTTCGCGCCCGTTTCGACTGTTGCTTCCCATATCTTTAGAAACATTCCTTGTATAGCATTTTTCCGCTTCTTCTACGAGTTTGGAGGTGTCTTTGATCAACGCTCAGAACTGCTTGTGGTGCTTTTTGTCGTCCTGTCTCCCTAAGGGTCGTTTTCCTTGCTTTCATCCTTAATTCAATGCGTCTTTCTTCTTCTTCACCTATTTCTCTTTCCTTGTTTTGAATTTTGGGTTGTTAAGGCTTGTTGGGTTGGGGTTCCACCTCCTTCGTCGTTTTGTTCGTTCTCTCTCTCCATCGCTTAATCATGCATGCTTCCTTTTGGTCTTCTCGTTACGTAGGCTGTGTAGGGGAGGCCCGGTAGGGGAGTCTGGTCGGGGCGGGCGCGACGGACTGGAGTAGTCCTACCGTTGTGGTTGTTGGGGTCCTTCCAGTTGGTTATCTTCCTCCGCGAGGGCAAGAGCGAGGAAGATTAAGCGGTCAGGTATCTTGTGGCTTGAATGTTGAGGCTGTCGTGGGGTACGGATCGCGAGTGGGTCCTAAACTGGAACAGGCCTTCGTATGCTAAAACCTTCGCTACTCGTTATGGACCTCCTTCCAGTGTCCGAATCTGGTGTCCTGATCTTCTCACGTCTTATGTTGTTCCCATTCCCAAGATGGTCTGCTTCTTTGAGGCGGCCTTTGAGAACGGTCTCCGCTTCCCTTTGTACCCCTTCATCAAAAGTGTCCTATAGCATTTCAATGTATGCCCATCCCAGCTTTCTCCTAATTTTTGGGGCGTCTTGGTCGGCCTTCTAGTTTTTTTCAAGGATAAGGGCCTCGGGGTCCCTAGTATAGCTCTGCTGCTGGATCTCTTCGGCGTGAAAGAGGCCTCGGAAGGCTTCTTGTATATTTTAAAAGCGAGCCCCTTCGCGGACTATCATTTAGGCCTCCTTCTCCCGTAAGTATTAGAAAGACCCTTTATTTTTTTTTTTTGTCGAGTGGGCATTAGAATCTGACCACCGCAGTCAAGATGATACTAGGGATTCAATGATATGGGTGCCCTAGAACCTCGTGAGTTTTTAAGTTTATCTTAGTAGGGGTTGACTTTTTAAAGGTCTTGCTATGTTCTTGACTTTGCTTTGGTTGCGTTGCCTTCGGTGTCAGTCTGGCTCCCTCCCCAGGATAGGGAAGTAAAGCGACAGTTGGGCGAGAGTGTCGCCGGAAACTGTCCGTCTGATCGGGTTGGACATTCCGGCTCTTCGGGTGTAGACCTTCTTATTCCCTTATTTGAGATCTTCTCAGCCTTATATCTGGAAATTTCTTACGAGGGCCTCTGTTCCTGAATGACTCTTGAAGAACTTCAGGCCCGTGTTCAGTTATTGGTGAAGAAGAGGAGAAGTGTAAAGCGTAAGGCTCGGGATCCCCCTGAGAGCAGCCTCCCGGCTCGGGGTAAGACCCCGAAGCTGGGAGCATCTGTTCCGCCATCAACTGTCAAGGAGCGAGGATCACATGCCTAAGTT
Organism: Tetrastigma voinierianum; assembly: GCA_016808115.1. Taxonomy (NCBI): domain Eukaryota; kingdom Viridiplantae; phylum Streptophyta; class Magnoliopsida; order Vitales; family Vitaceae; genus Tetrastigma; species Tetrastigma voinierianum. Next base: position 410,044 of record JAEQBH010001705.1, read on the forward strand.
CAGGTGAGGGGGCAGGCGTTGCCCTCTTTGGCTGAGGTGTCAGAGGTGAGCCAGGTCTGTGTGTAAACAATCCACTCTAGCTGCGGGGAATAGGGTTTTGTTGGAAGAGTGGTGGGCCTCCTTTAAAAGTTCTTCCTATCTGTCTGGAGCCCATATCGAGTGGCAAACGCCCTGCCTTCCCCTCCGATACGGGGAGATGTGGGAAATGATCCTTTCTTGGTGAGGGGTGAGGACTTGCTATTTACGATGCGGGCTAGCCGTAGAGCTATTTCGTCCCCCATCCTTTCGGGACTCTGATCTCAAGAAGGTGGATGCCTTGTGCGTCGAGGAGGCTTTGGCTTTATCGCTCTAGGGAGCTGCCTTTGTACATCCGAGCACCTTCTCTTATCCATCTCATCGTTGGGTTACTATTATCTGCTAACTCCATCTTGTTCCTTGGCAGATGGTTACTTATCTGAGAGCTGGAGAGGAGGCTAGTTCGGTAGAGCTGCTAAGGCGGCGACGACAACTAAAATTAGCCTCCTTGACCTTCGAGAGAGAGTGGTGACTCGAATCCTGGCTTGGCCAGGGATGTTGTGAAACTAAATCCAACCCTAATGCACTCCTCGTATGAGCGAAATTTAAAGATAGAGAAAAGAAGGCCGTATTAGGGCCTAAGGGTTGTCAAGGATGAGAATTTGCTTGAATTGGTTAAGGGAAGAGTTCCAGTACGCCCGGGAGGTATGCACCCGTGCGTGGCGTTGGATTGGGCCCAGAGAGGCTTACGAGTAGGAACTGTGGAGCGCTTGTGTGATGCCCCATTTCTCGGGGGTCTTGTTGACCACCATCGACTGGAATACTGTCTCATATCATGGACCCGTACATGAGTAAAATGGCCACATTGGCCCATTACATCCATACTCACAAAATGTATATTTTATAAAGGAGTTAATGTCTGATTATCAGCTGGGTCTTTTACTTGATTTTTACAAAATACACTTAACAAGGCCATATAGCCATTTCTTCGTCTCTAAGACCTCGGATCGTCCATCCCAGTGAACCTTCTATACACGAGAAATAGTGCCCTCGACAAGGTGAGAAATGCCTAGTAATTGGAGTATCATACATGAGTACTCCCCACCTAAATTGCACATATAATGGCAACCAAACACATTCAAGTAAAACATCACGAGTCCTTACCAGATATGCACATGATATGAATTGAGAATGTGGCCCACCCTCCCATTGTCTCGATCCCTCATGGCTCCCTCACGCATGCCTAAGCGAAGTGTGATAAAACACGTGTTCAAAACAAAGGTTTTTGTTCTCGAAAACATACTATCGGTTGGTAAAATCTGTTGACTGACCCTCAGGGTGAATTGGGTAATTCTCCCAGAAACAATCATGGGCCTTTGGCGTGGCTGTTGGGCTGACTCGGCTGATTCTTGGAAAATCTTCCTTGAAATTCCTTTCACAACCATTTTTCCTTTTTATTTTCTTTCATGCTATGCGCTCCACCTATTGATCGGGTTGCACCGGTGCGTATAAATGCGATATCTTAAATTTCGTCTGATACGTACCAATATATCAATCATGCATATATTGACAAAATTCACATGGGCTAATAACAATTCAATTTTCAATGGCCCACACACAATTATATTTCATATAATTCAACCATCATGTTAACACATTAAATTACATGCATTAACAATTCGTTTCCACACACACTCTAAGCCATTCACTCTATGATATTTTCTGAAACAACACACATGGTTAATTTCAGTCTGACGATCGACCAGGACTATTTTAACGGTCTCGAGCCATACGTGGGGCATCGAGGCGCCTAAAATTTCCAACATTTGGTCCCTCTGGAGGGCCAGAAAAGTCATGATTTATTTCATTTGAACCTCCCAACCACAATTTATCACACAACCAGGCACACCGAGGACCATTTCGGTCAGAGATCGGGTACAAGAGTATCGAAAGCAGGTCATGAAATTTCCGATGCGATCGACTTCCGGGCGATCAACGACCACTCACGGCCTCATCTGATCCGTGTTAACAAGGCTATTAAACAAGGATTAAATCAAGTAGGAGAAAACCCTTACCTCCCGAAGTTTTCAAAACTCCACAAAACCAATGCCCATGCGTAGCTCTTGCCGTGGGGAGCAACTTTGCTTCTTGCCTAGCCGGAATTCGACGGTCCGATTGCCGGGAAATCTAGAGAGAAGTTGAACACTCTCTCTCTAAAATCTGTTTTTTTTTCCCCCTCTCTTTTTCCCTTCTCCAAATCCTGTTGGGAGAATTGGTCAAGTGGGAGAGTACTCCTCTTGCCACATGTCAGCCTACAATTGGTTGATAGGATTTCCTTATCCTCTTTATCCATCTACTTTAGATTTCCATTCAATTAGGGGATGCCACATGTCCATGTGGGCCCCACACTTGAGCTCAAGTTGACTAATTCTGCATATGACACATGGAACCTCTTGATCCACTCAAAATGTGTCAAGTGTCCCATACTACCCTCATTGCCTCGAAAAACGTGAAAATTCCGATTGTCTCGGAATTCGACGAAATTCGACGTGGTAGCTAGATTTCGCAAGACGATTCTAACGGTGAAGTCCTTTTTGTCATCCGAGATCTAGAATAATTCCGAATTTTGACCGAAATTACATTTTACCTTTTTAAGAAAATTAGGATTTTCTCGAGGTTTCCGCAAGCTTAGTAGGAGTGCGACACATTACGGGGGGACCTCGGAGGCGGGGAGGCTATAGTTAACGAGGGATGGAGTAATAGCGGAGGCGGGGTTGGTACACGCTATGGGCCTCTACGGATGGCTAACTTTCAGACGTGGGGCGCGAGGCTTTTTCGGGTTTGGACTTCGATTTTCAAGTTCTTGATGAAGAGGAGGTGGAAGAATCTGTTCTGAGGATGAGGCAGATCCCAGGGTGTTCTCTGATACCCCCAGCTCTGATCCTCTTCTTGGTGAAGTTGAGGTTCCTGCTGAGGCTGGCTTTCCCCTCTCACCCACTGGGGCTTCGCCTTCTGACTTGGACAGCTTGGAGGCTCGCACTACAGAGGCTTCTCGTAGCTCTAACTCAAACATTTAGGCTCCTTTGTATAATCCTTGCTCATTTTGGCTAACTTTGAGCTCTAAGCCTCGGACATCTGTAGCGCTAACATTGGTTTTGTTATTCTATGGATATCCATCCTTCGCTTCTTGGTTTCGGAGTCTTAACATGACATGTGTTGAGAGGTTTCCTAGTCATCCAGTATTTAAATGGAATTTGAGCTCTTGCGAGCTATGCGTATGATTGGGTGAGCTCACGTACTCTCATCAAGGCCCGAGCTATGTGTTCGCTTTGAAGCTGAATTTCTGTGGCTCCTTTGTGAGCTGTGGCTCATGGTTTGAACTGAGGCTCTTTTGGCCAGACTCTGGCTCTTTGAATCAGGGCTACATGGCTTCTTTGAAGGCCCAGGCTACATGTGGCTCCTTTGAGTTGAACTACATAGCTCCTTTGGTGGGCTATGTGAAACCTTGACCTTCCTAGCTCTGAGGCTCTTTTGAGCGAGGCTCTTGATTAGTACGCAGTGCTTATTTTGAGGCCACATTTATTGTAGGTTTGAGGCGCTTTTTATGTACTAGGTGCAGGTCAACCCGATCTATGCATTTAAGGTCTGGCTATTCTACGATTTTCATTTATGGCTAATTTTGTAGTTTTGCAAGCTGTGTGCCGAGCTTGTCGGTCGATCGGCCGCATTAGAATTCGGTCGAACTCGACCTTACAGTTAGAAACGAAGGAACGACGAGGAAAAGTTGGAAAATTGAGAATTTCACAAAAGAGTGCGAATTTTTTGCATAGTGCGAAAATGCTTTTTGATTTTTTGCCCTTTTGACCCCCGTTTGACTTCCCTTTTATGATTTTTTTCCCCATTTGGCCCTTCATGTATTATGGGTATTGAGGGTATTTTTGTACTTTTGCCTATTTTAGCATTATATAAGCTCAAACCAAATCTTGTAGAGAGAATCTTGATTTTTCTTTCTTTTGCTGTCTGGCGAGAGGGAGTTTTCCCGGCTGCTTTCCCTCCTCTCATTTTCTTGGGCACTTGAACACCCCTACGAGGATGGCTGACTTAGAGGATGGTTGGCTAGACCACTTTTCTCCTTAAAGATGAGGGCTGATGGACTAGGGTTTTGAAGTAATTGTTGGTTCTCTGTTTTTAATGCAAGTTTTTATTGGCATTTATGTTTCCACCTCTCATTCTATGTTTAAATCTCTTAAATGTACCTTGATTAACCTGTATTTGGCAAGCTTTTAGGGTTCAATGGATGCTTATTGCTGAATCATTCAAGAGATTCATTAATTGCCTTTTATTAATTCTTGTAGGAGTAGGTTTTAGGGGATATGTTCTCCTTTGTCGAGAGGCCTTAACGTCTAATAAATGTTATATTTCAAAAGGAAAATTATTAGGGTTCGGTTTTTATACCCAAATGAAGATCTGGTTCGGGAAATGATTATAGGTCATCCTCCCCAAAGCGAGGGAAAGGACCCGAGGACCTCTTAGTTACCCTAGAACCTCAAACCCAATGGTCCAATGCTTCAAGGAGTTCTTTTTATATTTTATTTCACCTTATTTTCAGTTTCCAACCATCAAACCCCCTTGTTTTTAATAAAACCCAAAATCGAAATCGAATTCACCATTTTGGCCTTAACTATAAATCATTTACACGAAGAAAACCCATCCCTGTGTTCGACCCTAGAGCCACTATACTGCAGTAGCTATGCTACGGAAATAGGAGGAATTTAGGTTATAAATTTTGTTAGGTCGACACACCTGCCGCGTACACACGAGATCAAGTAGGCGCTGGGGATGGTGCCTAAGTCTGCAGTGATGGTGTTGAACTTGATCCATCCGCAGTGTTGGTGAGCCCTAATGCCTTTTTTTTCTTCAGCATTTATTTCCCTTAGCGAGTTTATTGTTAGGTTGCTTGATTTTTATCTGACAATATACAATTTCTATTTTATTTCTAGCTAACATTAACCTTTTGGTAGCACATTGTTTGTTTTATTTTCTGTTGTGTCTTATCTTTGGCTTTGTAGGAGTTTATGCACCCTTTGGGACCAGATCTAACAGGCATGTTAAAAAAGAGTAGTACTCCACAAAGAACAAACTTTGTGAAGTGAGTACACATGACTAGATGGAGCCTCCACGAGGAGCGACAAAGCCCGATAAGGGGTTCACGGAAATCCCGATGCGTATAGATGTGATGAGGATCATATACATCCTCGAGGGTAAGTTCACCCCTCTGCATTGTTCCTCCTTCGGAGGACATAATTATCAAGCCACATTACTTACTGCTCCCCACTTTCCATGGAATGAGTAATCCATACTCACACATCAGGGAATTCGAGTATGCGTACCTTGGACATCTCAATGTGGATATGATGGGGCGAAGTTCTTTCCTCTAATTCGAAGGGCCGAGGCTAAAATCTAGGTCAACTCTCTAAGGCGAGAACTATTAGGGATTGGGGAGATATGCGAGACTGAATTTTAAGAAATTCTTCAACACCCATAAAACTAATAATTTGAAGAGGCAGATTTACACCTTTGTCGCCCAAGAAAATTAGAAATTATACAAGTGCTGGGAAAGGTACCTAGAAACCATTAATGCTTGTCCTCACTATGGCTTTGATACTTGGATGTTGGTTAATCACTTCTATAATGGAATGTCCCCTACTATGAAGCAGTTGTTGGAAACTATGTGGAGGGACTTCATGAAGTGAACATCTGATTCGTCTGCGGTGGGATTGATTAGATAAAAACGATATTTGTTTCCTATGTTCCTCCTACTTTAGTAGTGACTCTTTGCGATTATAGCGGTCTAGGGTCGAACACGGGGATGAAGTTCTCATCCGTGAATGATTCGCATCAATGTTTGAAAATGGGTGAGACTTTTTGTTTGGATTTTGGATTTGGTTAAAAACAATGGAGGTTATTTGCAGTTATTGTAATAGCTTAAATGAAAGTGTGAAATATGGTAACCTTAAAGGCTTGAATTATTTAGGCATTAACATGGGGGTATTAAAGTGTCCTCGGGTTATTTCCTGCATTAGGGCTAATGACGTATAGTGGCCTGCTTAGGATCTTTGTTTGGTATAAAGCACAACCTAGAACCACTCTGTTGAGTCAGACGAATACTAAGCATTCAAGTCCCATTTAGTTAAAACCACAGCATTTTAACCTCTTTTAATGGGTACCAAGTAAATGCCATGTAAGAATATCGGTGCATCTATAGTAGGATGTGAACCCTAAAAGCATGACAAGTATTGACGAAGAAAGACATTAAATGGCATTAAGCTACTAGTTTGGAAAGTTTGGAACCATAAATCGTGCTGTATCATTTAAACATGAGGACAACTGTGATAGCCCCGGCTTGAGTAGCAACCCTCCTCTTCAAGGAGCTTTGGAAACCTTGAGAAACATCCAACAGGTTGTCATCCTCGAGGGGTGTGTTTGGCAGCCGAGAAAATGAGGAAAGAGAAGAGAGAAGAGAGCAAAATAAACCTAAAATGAAAAGCTGCGGGAACTTGCATAGAAAAATGGAATAATTAGGGTTACAAAGTTGTAGGGGACTTATATAGTCAACCCTAATGTGTGAAATGACAAAAATACCTAAAATATAAAATTACAATAGGGACAAAATGGTAATTTATCAAAACGTGGTCGTTTGGAATCAAAAATACTAAAAACACAGACTGAGCAATTTCGCTAGTATAGCGAAAATTTCGCTATGCTAGCGAAATTTTGCTAGCCTAGCGAAATTCCATAGAATAGCGAGTGAAAATTGCCGCTGGCAACGATAAATTTCGCTGGCTAAGCCCAGGAAATTTCGCTAACACTAGAAATTTTCACATAGCGAAAATTTCGCTAGGCTTGCGAAATTTTCACTATGATTGAGAAATTTTCGCAATCCTAGCGAAATTTTTGCAATCCTAGCAAAATTTTCGCAATCATAGCGAAAATCCCTTGTTTGCTCCTACTTCTCTGTTTTGCTACTGCATCACTTCCTGCACTTTTTATTCATCACTTTGCCTTCAATTCTTATTTTGCATCTTGACATTTCGGCGCCTCGGCAGGTGAAATCATCGAGGATTCTCATTGACACGATAGGAAGCGAAGCCATTGGCGAAGAACTGTAAAACTATCCAAAACAATCTCGAAAATCATCGGAAGCAAGCGGACAAGCACATGACAATTGGCTTAATTCATATGATTAGTGCGTAAAAGCACTCAAAAACCTATCTTGAATAGGACTCGAAAATAGCCTTGCAGGCGATAATCACATCGAGCCATGGACTTCTTGGTCGTGGCGGAGACTTGAAAAGCATGGGATGAACCCGACGAGGCGGAGAGGATAGGACACGCAGCAATTCGAGGGAGGCATGTACTCGCTACGGAGGACATGGAGATAGAAAGCGAAGCTATCCACAGGCGCTACCAGAAGGTTGGAGGAACTTGAAGTAAAATCACCATGAGAGTCTGGCGGTGGGAGGCATCTATGCCTAGCCAGCCTTGCTTCATTTATCTGATCCATTGAGGAACCAAGGAAACCTTATTTGTTCCTTCGAGTAAGGGATATGATGGCGAGCAAACCCGATGTTGTGGGTTGTATGGGTGTCCTAAACCCTTGACCAGCGCCCCGTATGGCAGCACACATAGCTGCTTCGGAGAAACCATCCTAATCTCTCCTAGAAGCTAAAACCTCCAGTGTATGCCCCCCCTGGTGCACAGCAACAACAGTATGGATCCTCATCCCAGCTACAGCCACCACCATCCTCATCCCTAGTTGAGCAAGCTATCATGAACTTAAGCAAAGTGGTGGGCAACTTTGTGGAAAAATAGAAGGCAGTGAATGCCTAGGCAAACCAGAGGATTGATACATTAGAAGGCACATTGAATAAGAAGATAGAGAACCTACAGTCTGAAATTTCCCAAAAATTTGACAATCTACTTGATGCACGATTTCAAGGTTAACCCGACTAGTAGCGGGGATCGGGAAAAGGGACATTTCCCTCTCAAACCGCAGTGATCAGCAGGGTGCATGAAGTAAGCTCTACTAATGAACCTGCCTCTAGAATGGATGAAGTAAAGGTCGTTATCACTTTGAGAAGTGATGCAGGGTTGAGCAGTGGAGTCCCAGGCCAGTAGAAAAGAGAGAGAGCGAGGAGCGAAAGAAGTCGGAACTAGGAGGGAGTGATCAGAAATGCAGTGAAAAGAGCACACCGCCTTTTCAGCCAACACTAAAAGCTGAAAAGGCCATCAACCGAGGCTGAAATATTAGGGTGCTAAGGCGGGTGAAGATTAAACCTCCCCACCTTGACATGAATTAACAAGTCCCGACACTATACGAATTTTTTTTAAGGACTTGTGTGCATAGTAAAGAGAGGGTTAAATGTTGTGAAGGCCTTCCGACAAATTTTCAAGTCGATCTTTATCATCAGTCTGAGACTCTAGTAAAGTAAAAAGATAGAGTTGCCATCTCGGTGAATATCGGAGAACATTTGTGAAAAAGCACTACTAGACTTGGGACAGTGTTAACTGCGCCTTGTCGGTCATATGTCGCGATAGGTTTGGGAGGAAGCTTAAGCCCACTTCCGTCACGTATCCAGCCTACGGATAGATCCATAAAAATACCAAAGGGCACCATGGAGGATGTTTTAATACAAGTGGACAAATTCTACTACTATCTTGTAGACTTTGTTGTGCTTGATACAGAATTGGTTGCAGTGGGGACTAATTATGTGCCTATCATCCTCGGAAGACCATTCTTAGCCACCTCGATACGTCATTAATTTACGAAATGGAGTTATACAGCTTACGTGGAACATGACTTTGGAGCTCAATATCTTCCACTTGAGCAAAAAGCATATGCAACCAGTGGAAGAGGGTCCAAAGGAGGCTTACATAATTGACACTATCCTAGAGGAACAAGCTAAGCAGCAACAATTGCAGGATGTGCTGATTGAGGAATTATCTGAGTGTTCTAAAGAGCTACAGGGAACCCAAGACTTGTATACTGTGCAGAGGCCATGGAGAAAGAAGGAAGAAATCCTACCTTTGCTAATGGAGGAAGGAATCAATGAGCCTCAAAAGTTGGATCTCAAGCCCCTGCCTGTGGAACTAAAATATGCATACTTAGAAGAACATAGACAATGCCCAGTGGTCGTATCCTCCCTGCTTAGTACTTTACAGGAAAACATCCTATTAGACATCCTCAGGGAGAAACAATGAATTTATTGGGTGGAAAATCAACGACTAAAGGGAATTAGCCCGATGATTTACTTTAAAATCCATCTATTTGGAGGAGGAAGCAAAATCGATAAGGCGGTAGTAGAGATTGAATCCTCATACGAAATTAGTCGTCTTTGAAGTCCTAAAATTGCTACAAGTCGGTATCATTTACCCCATATCCGATAGCACTTGGGTGAGTCGAACGAGTTGTGCCAAAAAAATCAGGGGTGACTACTGTGTATAATGAGAAGGGAGAGGAAATGCCCACCCGCTTTACCACAGGTTGGAGGGTATGTATTGATTACAGAAGGTTAAACGAGGTGACAAGAAAGGATCCACTTCCCTCTATCCTTCATAGACCAGCTTCTCGAAAGAATTTCTTACCAACCCTTTTCTTTGCTACGGATGGCTATTAGGGCTACTTCAGTTAACGAGATTAACACTTGAAGACCGGGGAGAATACTTTCACACGCCCATTGGCCACATGTATGCCTATAGGAGGATGCCCTTTTGGCACATTAAGCAATGCCCACATACATTACAGCGATGCATACTCGGTATCTTGTTGATTTGGTGGGCGCATTATGGGAAGTCTACATGGATGATATTACGGTTTATGGAGGAGCTTGAGAAGAGATGCTTGATCGACTTAGGCTGATCCTAATAGATGTATTAAGATGAACTTGGTGTTGAATTGGGAAAAATTCCATTTTATGGTCAACGCCGAGGGGTGTGCTTGGACATGGCTATGAGGAATTGAGGTTAGTGAGGCAAAGAAGTGAACTGATTTCCAAGCGCCTTCTCCACGAGTGTGAGGCGCGAGGTAATTCTTAGGGCATGCAGGCTTTTATAGGAGGTTCATCAAGGATTTTTCAAAAATTGCCAAACCTCTTTATAAGAAACTAGAGAAGGATGCCAAATTCTTTTGGGATGAAGATTGCCAGAAGAGCTTTGAGGGGTAAAGGCCACGCTTGACCAGCGCACCCGATAGTGAGGCCCATTTGGAAGTTACCTTTTGAGGTTATGTGCGTCTGGCGACCTCGCCGTGCGGCGATTCTCGGGCGAGAGAAGAAGAAGAAAACCTTGTAGTTGGTTTACTATGCGAAGCAAAGCGATTGAATAAGGCCTGAAGAATTACCGCCGGCGTTGAATAAGGCCTGAAGATTACACCACTTCGAGGAGAAAGAACTTTGGTAGTGAGTGCATGCCTTCAGACCAATTTCGTGCATACTTGGTAGGGTTGGGCATTGTAGTATTTACAGACAAATTCGACTTTGGAAGTACCTTATACGAAAAATGCGAAGGCTAGGCTTATCAGGCTAAGGACGCTTATACCTTTCGAGTTCAACATGCAAATTAGGGATAAAAGGGTGTAGAGAATGTTGATAGCATTATCATCTCTAAAGACTAACAATACTTCTGAGACTCACGACCCTCAGTCGATGAGAACTCTGGGAGTCCTGCTCTTAGTAGAGAATGCCTTGTGGTAGCACCCGCATTACCCGATTTCTTGGCAACGGAGAGTTACCTTGGTGAAGGCCTGAGACAGAAGTTTTTCTTCGCAAAAATTCACTCCTACTATTGGGAAGAGCCGCTGCTTGTTCAAATATTGTCTTGGCGTGAGATAATCGGAAAGGTGTGTGCTTGAGGAAACGACAGGGATACCTCGGCCATTGCCATGAGAATGCATGTGGAGGCCATTTTTCTTCCCAAAAAACTGTCATGAAGGTGCTACAATCTGGGTTTTATTGGCCTTCTCTTTTTAAGGATGCCCACACCATATGCAGGTTGTGCGAAAAATGCCAAAGATTGGGGAAAATCTCTCTTCGTCACATGATGCCTCTGAATCCAATCTTGGTAGTTGATTTGTTCGATGTTTAGGGCATCGACTTTATGGGACCATTCCCTTCATCGCTTGGATACATCTACATTTTGGTGAGAGTCGACTATGTGTTGAAATGGGTTGAAACAGTGCCTTGCAGAGCAGCAGACCACAGGATGGTGTTGAAATTCCTAAAGGAGAACATCTTCTCCAGATTTAGGGTCCCCAAGGCCATAATCAGTGATGGAGGTTCACATTTCAACAACAAACCTTTTGAGAACCTCCTAGCTAAGTATGGTGTAAAACCTGAGATGCCCCCACCACCCACCCTACCATCCTCGAACCAGTAGATTGGCGAGTTGAGCTCGCGACGGAAATCAAAACAATATTGATGAAAGTGGTGAGCTCGATAGAAAGGGCCCCAGTCTCTCAGTGCGAGTTCCTTGTGGGCATACGAACGACATACAAGACCATCCTTGGCATGTCCCATATCGCCTAGTTTATGAGCGGGCGTGTCTGCCTATATGGAAATTGAGAGTATAAAGCATGAGTGGAGGCAATCAGGCTGAACTGGATATGGGAAGAGAGGCGGCCTTAAAGGCTCGCAATATCAATGAGCGAAGAGTGAGAAATGATGCCTCACTTCAACTCGATTGCAAAAAGACAGATTAAAGTGGCATGATCGGTGATAGCCCACAAAACGAACAAGGGAGACTAGTGCTGCTTTATGACTCCCGATCTCTTTTTATTTTCGGGCAAACTCAAATCAAGATGGATTGAACTATTCATCATCCATCAAGTCTATCTCAATGGATCAGTGGACCTGCTTAAGTCTAAGGACAGTAAGGTGTTCTAGGTCAATGAGCAGAGACTAAAGCCCTATGTAGCACAACACACAGCAGAAAAGAAGGAGATCCCCCTCCTTGACCCTCATGTAATCAAACGGTCTGCTACGGGATTGGCTTGGTCTCCAGGCCCGAAAGCAGCCCCTCCATTTTTTGTGTTTAATGAATTTTATTTGGTTTATTCCAAGTTTTAGTTGTAGCTTAGTTATGAATGAATTTTCTCATTCTCTTATGCACATTCTCACATTGTTTTTTTTTTGGAATATTGTTTTCAGGGTGTGGCAGGGCTCTCGCAGGCTTCATCGGCTCCACCATCTTGCCGTGCGGGATGACATACCTGGTTTCTCACCATTGAGGTGGCACTTCCTTCTCTAACTTTCCAATCCGAGCCCGAATTAAGGACAATGTGACATTTATTTGGGGAGAGTTAGCGAAGTGGCTTTACATTTATGTTTTTGTATTTATTTTGAGCAAGTTTTTGTGAAGATTAATGACTTCTTTGTTTAGTTTATGTTTGTGTAGTTGTTTGTTTTAGTTGTGAAACTATTAGTTTTCTTTTTATGCCCAGAAAATATATCCACATATCTTTTTATACATACCATACGACTCACACTTAGTTCTGAATTACACCCTTTTTTCCTAACTTGCAGTTTGAAAAATTGAAACATTGTCCAATGCTATTGATGTTAGATTAGCTCCATGCTTAATTAAGTGGATGATCAATTAAATTCTTAGTACTTTCAACATTTTTCTTCCACCTCTAGCTAATCTGCTTGTGCACATATGGTTTCCTTGATGGCTAAGCGTACGACCTTTTAAATCTTGCAAAAGCATCTAGTTTCATTTACTACCTTCAATAGGTTAAGGACCCTGGGAAAAAAGGCCAATGAGTCTTCCAAAATAAAAGAAGGAAAAACAAAGCAAAGCAAAGAAAAGAAAAAGAAAAAGAGAAAAATTGTAATGCTTTGCCTTAGGCTTAGAGCATGGTGGGGTATCTGACGAAATTTTAAAGCCAGGACTTTAATCTAGCGCAGGGACCTGAAGCTTAATACTACATGGGTTAATGGGTGAGGTTGAACTAGTTGTAGGTGCTGGAGTCTCGAAGTCATTCGAAGTCCGGGGTGAAACCTGAAGAGTTTGTGGTTAAGAAATCCTTATGACTTGATGCCTGGCCTTGGTGGTTGGGGAGTGGGGTGGATCCAGATTACATGGACTTTAGTGAAGTCAATTCCTCAGCATTGCACCCTGCAACACAAAAAGAATTATGGAACAAGAGTAGTTCCTAATCTATTAGACAGTTAATTAATACTAGGTTGGGGCGAGTAGCTTGGTTGGGGGTGCGAGTTTGGCGGTTTATTTTGAAAACTAATCATATAAACATTTAGATTTTGGTGGAAATTCTAGGTTGATTCTCTAGAGAAGGAAACTCTTTGATACTGAATTTTGTATGGCATCCACTCTCTTGTAATGGTTATTAGGTAGGGTTTCGATGATTCTCACTGAGGGTTAGGCATTACTCATCCACATACTTTTTGAAAATTCCATTTTTGTGAACATGGTTTTGATATTGTTTTGTTTGCTCTCTCTTTCTTTCTTTCATTGCTAAAGGGACTGTAATGTGGGGTTGGAGGGTGATTGGTGCCCAGTTCTATTTTGGCCCTATTTATTGTAGTTTTGAGCACTTTTTTGTGTACTAATCAGCCAAGTGCTTAGATTGCGCATTAAGGTCTCGGCTATTCTACTGATCGCATTTTGTGGCTAATGTTATAGTTTTTACAAGCTATTAATGCCAAACTTGTCGAGTCGATCCAGGAACGTAGAATTCGAGTTGAACTCAACATTGTAAATCAAAAACCAAAAGGAAAGAAGAGCATAAAAAGCTAGAAAATCGAGAATTTCGCAGAAGGGTGTGAAATTTTTGCACAGTGCGAAAATGCTTCTTGATTTTTTGCCCTTTTGACCCCTATTTGACTTCCCCTTTGTGATTTTTTTCCCATTTTGCCCTTCATGTATTATGGGTATTGAGGGTATTTTTGTACTTTTGCCTATTTGAGCATTATATAAGCTCAAACCAAATCTTATAGAGAGAATCTTGATTTTTTTCTTTGCTGCAATACATAGACTGAGAGGGAGTTTTCCCGCTGCTTTCCTCTCCTCTCATTTTCTCAGCTACCAAACACCCCTTTGAGGATGACAACTCAGAGGATGGTTGGCTAGACCACTTTTCTCCTTAAAGAGGAGGGTGCTGGCGGGTAGGGTTTTGGGAGTGGTGTTGGTTCCTGCATTTTTTTACTTATGATTTTTATTGGCATTTATGTTTCCACCTCTCATTCTATGTTTAAAAATCTTAAATGTACCTTGATTAACCTGTATTTGGCAAGCTTTTAAGGTTTAGTGGATGCTTATTACTAGATCCACTGAGATTCATTAGTTGCCTTCTATTAGTTATTGTAGGGTAGGTTTAGGGGATATGTTCCCATTGTCATGGAGCATTAACATCCAATAAATGCTATATTGCAAAAGGAAAATTATTAGGAGTTCGGTTACATACCCCGAATGAAGATCAGGTTCGGGAAATGACTATAGGTCATCCTCCCTAACGAGGAGGACCCGAGGACCTCACAGGTTACCTTAGGACCTCGAGCCAGTGTGATAGCGAGGAGTTCTTTTTATATTTTATTTCACCTTATTTTCGGTTCGACCATGAGCCCCTTGTTTTTATAAAACCCAGAATGTCCGAATTCACCATTTTGACAACTCTGAATCATTTACACGAGAGAAAACCCATCCTTGTTTAGGCCACAGAGTAGCATCTTTGGTAGGCATGCTACGACAGTAGGAGGAATTTAGGTTATAAATTTTGTTGATTCCAGCACACCTACCGCATTACACACGAATCAGCTACATGGCCCTTTAAAGTTGAGCTACAAGGCTTTTTTGAAACTGAGCTACGTGGCTACTTGGCTACTTGGCCTTTTGAGCTATTAGATTATTAAGAAATGAGCTACATGGCCCCTTTGAAATTGAGTTACATGGCTCCTTTGAAGCTAAGCTATGTAGCTCCTTTGAGCTTTGTTTCTGAGGCTCAACTGAAGGCAGGCTATGGCTTCTTTAAAGGCAGGCTACGTGGCTCCTTTGGGCGAGATTTGCAGAAACTCTTTTGAAGCTGAGACACATGGCTCCCTTGAGGCTAAGCTACAAGGCTGGCACTGAGCGGCTGTGAGGCTCACATTTGGATCCGATCTACATGGCTCCTTTGAAACTGAGCTACATGGCTCCTTTAAAGCTAAGCTACATGGCTCCTTTGAAGCTAAGCTACATGGCTCCTTTGAAGCTGAGCTAAATGGCTCCCTTGACGTCGTGCTGCCAAGGCTCTTTGATATCCAAGCTCCTTGGCTCGTGATATGAGCTACGTGTCTCTTTTATATTCGAGCTCCTTGGCTCATGTTTGGTATGTGGCTCTTTGATATCCAAGCTCCTTGGCTCTGTCCCATTTACATGGCTCTTTTATATCAGGCTCCATGGCTCCTTTGGGCCCGAGCTACATATGGCTCCTTTTTAATTTGAGCTACACGGCTCTTTTGAAGCGAGCTACGTGGCTCCTTGGCTATGGCATACAGGGCACATTAGGTTTAAAATTGAGCTACATGGCCGCTGAAGCCGGAGCTTCTGAGGCTCTTGAGCTGGTACAAGGCTCTTTTGAAGCGAGCTCTGAGGCTCTTTGAGCGAGCTCACGTGGCTCCTTGGCTGGCCTTCGGGCTGTGGGTTCTTAAGGAACTAGGCTACATGGCCCCCTTTGAAGCCCGAGCTACAAGGCTCTTTCGGCCCAGACTGGAGCCCTTTTGAAACTAAGCTATGTCAATCTATTGGATACGTGGCCTTGCAGGTACATTAGGTTCTTAAGAACTGAAGTACACATGGCTCCTTAAATCTTTCTTCTCTTGAAACCGCAGTGTGACTTTAAAGCCCAATTCATGGAAATCGAACGGATGGAGTGACTTCCCAAGGCGTCAAGCTTCTCTATAAATTCTCGCCTTCAGGCTAAGCGTTATGTTATCCACTGCTTTGATTTTCCTTCCTATTTTAATATTATTTGGGTTCGGACGTGATGAAGCTTCAAGATTCGATTGTCACGACGCAAAGCTTGTATGATGGTCCTAGGCCATCCTTTGGTTTCGATGGTTACTGCTTGGATTTTGTTGGGTTGTGTTTTCCTAATCCCTCCATTGTGGGAGTTGTGTTGTTCCTAGTCTGCCCGCTTGATGGGCCGGACCACGGAACATATTCGGAGGAACACTCAAGGGAATTTTTTAAGTCCGACTTCCTCAAATATTCCTTTCCTCCCCTGTTTTTCTTATTCTCATGCTTTTCTCTTTCTCTTTCTTATGGTTTAGCCTTGACTAGGTGTTTAGTAGATCGTGATCATACGAGATGTAGAAACGACTTTGCGGTGTAATTTTCTAAGATGTGAGAATGACTTTGTTGATTGTAATTTTAAAATAGCAGGAATAAAAGTCACAGTCTTTTGGAAACGTGTGTACTTGTTTGATGTTTTTCCAGGGGCCTTCGGCTGGAAACCCTCACCTCTTTTTTCCTTTTTTTTTTTTTTTTTTTTGATCTGTGAGAATAATCGGGTTGAAAATGAACAGAAATTTGTTATTAAAGTAAAGCGTGAATTTCTTATTAAAAGCTGTCAAGGGGGTCTATTGGTAGAATCACACGAGGAGCTCGTTCAGATAATGACGAAGGTTTTTCCCTCTTATGTTTGAAGTTCATAGTTGCCAGGTCGGGTATTCACGTCTCGTAAGGTCGGCTGAGTTGGTCTGAAGTTTCGGAGTGTGTAGGGTCTTTCCTTGCTAAGCGGGGTTTCTTTATAACTAGGTCACCCAGGGCCAAAACTCCCCAGGCTTGACCGCCGATACGTATATTTTATTGTCTTTTTTATGATGATCACGTACGGCACAGAACACGCTCACGCTTTTCTTGGGAATTCGAGGTTAGGCGGAGAATCTCCTCATTGTGTGTTTTGCGAACTCAACTCTTGTTGATTTTGGCTAACCTCGACGGGGCTATCGCTTGTGCGAATCCTAGAGAAAATGGGGTTTCTTGATTCTTGATTAGGCGTAGTTAAGCCTTGCCCGTAATACCTCGGGAGGTATTTTGCCCGTTTTCTTTAGATTTTTCTAGCTTAGTATTCTTATTTGTCTTGAGTCCTTATCGTGACTTACGCGTCGGATTGTGAGCGGAGTGGATGTTTGGGGATGGTAGTAATTCTTGATTCGAGCTCGTGGCGAGAAATCTCTGAACCCAGGATTATCGGGCGTTTCCCATTGCTCGGACACGGGCTCTAGGGATTAGAACCTACATATTATGTGGAGCGCTAAAGCGAGTTGCAGCACACTTTTCTTGGTGATTGTTGCTAATGGCTCGACCTCGGCCCACTTAGTGAAGTCATCCTCCTCTGACAATAAACTTGCCTTGGCCCTTCCCGATGGTGGGGCCACGATATGTCTGGCCGCCAGCGTTGAAAGACGAGGGCTTGTGATTGGTCGGCTCGGAAGGGAAGGTGAAAGATCTGGGCATGCTCTTCGACGGATCTTACATTTTTAACCTAGCTCTATAGCGTCTTGGAGCATTGTAGGCCCGATAAGCCTTTGTCTGAGTGCTTTGCTGCAAAGGACTTGGCGCTCGATATGGTTGCCACAAATGCTTTTTCCATGCACCTCTGCGAGCACGTAATTGGCGTCTTCCTTTCCTACGCACTTAAGGATGGGTGTAGAAAAGTCTCGTTTATAAAGAGGGTCCCGATGAGGTAGTGGAATCCTAGCCGACCTCGTCAAGGCAGGGCCTCCTTGGGATCGCTTAGCCGATATTAGTCCATGATAATCCCGGATGGGGTCCATCGACGACTCGAACATTCTGCAGAGGACAACTGCTTCATTTGTCAACGTTCATCGAGGGTTAGGAGGTGCTTTCGACTGATGCCCAGTCTGTCAGATTCTCGTGATCGCGTTGCGCTGGCGCCATGACATAACATGATTTCCTCTACCCTTGAGGACGTACCCCAACTGAACGTATGAACTTTTCGTAGCAGTTCATGTTTTAAATTAAAGGATCATTTTCCTGGATTATTGGGAGTCCTCTATTTGTTTCACCACCAACTGGGAATCATTGCATACCTCCAGTTGATCAGCTTCCGTGGAATTAGACGGGTCGCCAGGTATGATGGCTTTATACTCGGCCTCATTATTGGAGCTTGAATCACGGTGAGTCGTGTTCCACGTCGATCCCGATCACGGGAGGTCGGAATCGGACGCATCGCTTCGGAATTGGCGGCCCCATCTCTGATTGACAACGGATGGGCAAGTCGGGCGCTAATTGAGTAGTTTCGGTGGGCTTCGTCGAGGTATTTAAAGGGGTGAATTCCATGATGAAATTTGCTAAAACTTGCCCTTTGACCATTTTCCTTAGCTTGTATCTGATGTCGAACTCACTCAGCTCTATGGCCCATTTTATCAGTCTTCAGGGTTTAGCTTGTGCGATATAATTTGATTAGATTTACATAGGGATTCCGATAGTGTGAGCACGGAAATATGGTCGAAGCCTCCCGGCGGTCAGTCACCCGATGCTAAGATTTGAATTTCTCCATGCTTTGGATACGCTCTTCTCCTCTCGAGCTGGTTCACGGTAATAGACCGGTGTTGTATTCTATCTCGCTCTCTTCAGAGGCGGCGTGGTTAAGAAATGCAAGCGACTAAATAAAGGGTAAGGAGTTCTCTCTTGGAAGGGCTTACCAGGACGGGAGGAGAGCTCAAGTAAGTTTTTAGCGTTAAGAACGCCTCTTCGCATTGGGTGTCCCAGTGGAAGGCCTTTTTCAGAACCTGAAAGAATGGCTGGCACTTGTCGCTGGATCTAGATATAAAGTGACTCAGAGCAGCTATTCTCCCAATCAAACGTTGAATTTCTTTGGTGTTCGAAGGTGGTTTCATGTCGAGCACGGCTTTTATCTTATCTAGATTTTCCTCTATTCCTCGGCTATTGACTATGAAACCCAAGAATTTTCATTGAGACTCAGAGACACGCTTAGTTAGAGTTTAACTTCATCGCATAGTTTTTCGGGACTGGAGCATTCGGCTAGGTGGGCTACATGGGCTCGACCTTAGCGGCTTCATAGGCATGTCATCTATATATACCTCCATGGATGCTCCGATCTGCTTCTGAAACATTTTGTTCACTAGCCTCTGATAGGTGGCCCCAGCGTTCTTCAACCCGAAAGGCATCACCTGGTAACAGTAAGTACCTTGCCCAGTCATAAATGAGGTCTTCTCTTGGTCACTAGGGTCCATTCCCAGTGCAGTTATATCTGAGAAGCGTCCGTGAAATTTGAGGAAGCTCGTGGCCCGGTAGTGGCATCCATATAAGGTCGTCAGGTGAAGCTATCTTTTGGGCCGGCTCGGTTGACGTCGGTGAAGTCAATAAGTCGCCATTTTTAGATTTGCCTTTTGATGAGGACTACATTAACCAGCTTGATCGGGGTGATACACTTCTCGGATAACTTTGGCTTAGAGGAGTTTGTTAACTTCTTCATTTATCGCGCCTGCGGCTGCAGGTGAGCTTCTTAACTTTTTGTTTGATGGGTTTGAAGGAGGCGTGTTCGGCTTGTGTGTGATTCTTTGCGAGGAGGTTAATTCCCCTCATATCCTCCTACTTCCAGGTGAATACTTCTATATTTTGTTTTAAGAAGTGGATAAGGAGGTCCCTGACGTCTTTGGCCAATTTGGATCCGATGTAAACGGATGTTCGGTGGTAGATCAAGTTTGTATTGGTTCTAGTTCCTTACGAGGCGTAGGTCGGATGCATACCTCATCTCGTGTTGAGCTTGTCCATGTAGATGCTGCCAACCGCTTTTTGTTTCATTGATGCCAAGTAGCACTCCCTGGCTATCCGTTGATCTCCTCGACCATTCCTACCCGAATTCATGGTGGAGATTTAATAACTATGATAGGCGGAAGGGACGACCCTTATGGCATCGAGGGAGGGTCTGCCCAATAATATGTTATAAGCTGATGGGGCATCTACCATGAGGAACCTTACGACCGTTATGGCCTGGCACGGGGGATCTCCTAAAGTGAGTACTAGTTATATTGACCCTAGGGGTAGCACTCTTTCTCACAGAGAATCCACTATAGTGGGCATTGATTCGATTAGTTTCTCCGCCAGTGCTATTTTATCAAAGTGCGAGATGATGTCGGCTGAGCTTTGCGTTGTCAACTAGGACCACAATGTACTATTTTTGTTGGCCTACGATGGCCCTTGTATTACGGTGGATAGTCATGGGGATCTTTGGCGAGGCCTTCCGTGTGTCGGAGTCAGAAAAGGTTATGGTAGTTAATGTCGGGGTTAATTAGTTGGATCTGACTTGTATTTCTAGTGTCTCCTACGATGCGATCTTGCATAGATGAGCCTTGATTGGTGGACTCCACTTCCAAAATCCCGGATATCACATGAATTTCTCTAGGGTTGCTTATGTTAAGTTGGGTGGTTGAAGAGGTGATGGGGCGGTGCTGGTCGACCTTCCCCGAGGGCCACGAGCT
Organism: Tetrastigma voinierianum; assembly: GCA_016808115.1. NCBI lineage: Eukaryota > Viridiplantae > Streptophyta > Magnoliopsida > Vitales > Vitaceae > Tetrastigma > Tetrastigma voinierianum. Next base: position 430,581 of record JAEQBH010001705.1, read on the forward strand.
GGCCGAAGATGTCCACGTCGGATCAGGAGTATTGATTTTCTTCCTCAATTGGATCACGATCATACATTTTGAGATTGCACCTTGATCCATATAGATTCCATGATACTTAGTTGGAATCTCTTTTTGTTGGGTCTGTCTTCATTTGAGACGACCACCTTAAAAACTTTTTGTCTTTGCACCTCGCGTGGGACCTATGATCTAGAAGTGTCGAGGGGTGAATTACTAGGGTGGATATGTTTATTTAGTAACTCGGGCTAAAGGTGGGCCCAACAGGTCCATGTGACTGCCTCGTCTCTTTGGAGACCGCTCTTTGTTCTCTCTGTCCCTTCGTGGGGATCTATCCTTGTCTCCTCGTCTCTTGGGGCATCGTTCTTGCTTTTTCTCGCCCCTGCTTTTCTCCTTTTGCGCGAACGAGTTTTCCCGCTTAAATAGAAGGGCTTCCTCGTCATTTATGTATTTCTCTGCTTTGGTGAGCACCTCAACTATGTTTGCCTGAGGGTTCCTTGAGATGGAAAACATCAGGTCTTTCGACTACATGCCTAGCCCGGCGATGAAAGCGGTGATGGAAAACTTCTCATCTGGGATGTCTACCTTTAATGAATTTGCGTTAAACCTCTAGACGTAGGACCTCAGGTTCTCTTGTGGGCTCTACTTTATGATCAATAAGTGATAGTTCGGCTTCTTGTATGCAGTAGCTTTGATGAAATAAGGGAGATGAGAGCCGCGGTGGATAAGCTCCTCACGAAGGATGAGATTGACGATGGCGGGAGTCTGTTGAACCAGGCCAACGCCGAGCCTTTTAGCGTGATAAGCGAAGGCTGCGCATCTCGGGGTCACGAGAGGTATCCCATGTAGCTCCATCGATTCTTACGAGTGTGAGATGGTCTACGAGGGATCTTTGTTTCGTCGAACATTTTGATGCGAAACATTTTGAACCATTGGGAGAGGGAAGTGTAGTACGATCGTGAGCGGGGATTACATTTGTTACCGCCGAAGCATCCATGGAACTAGAACTTCGACCATTTTCTGGCTTCCTTCATGTGGTGGTATTTGTTGGATGTCTCGAAGCGCTACTCCCGTGATCGTTCCGCATCTCTTGTTGATAAAGGATAGATTGCGTGCCTCTGTTGTTCTACCGAGCCTCCCTCATTGCGATCCTCTCCGAGGGGTTTGTAGGGATCATGCTCCTTGGCTTAGCTAGTTTCTCCTTCTTCGTCAACGTCTCGAGGAACGTTGTGGTGTTGTTGTTCTTTTTGTGGGTGTTACATTTGTCTTATGAGTTCCTCCAAGTCTCTCAGCAAATGCTGGTTAGTGAGATGGAGTGCCTCTATCGTTAGTGACAACTTTGTAGATTTTCGAGGCGTCTCTTGGTGGTGGCTATCTAGGTCGCCCTACTGGTCTTGCGTCCTAGGGGGGTTAGCGTGACTCCTGCTCATGTTTTGGGTCGATACAATTAATCATTGAGAATTCAGTTTTATTTGTAAAGGAACAATCGTTCCTCACGGATATCATGGCCCGATGGTGCTTTTCTATCGGTATTGGACTAGAGCGGGTTGGATCGTTGGCCGTCGGCCCAGATCTGCGATGCGTTATGCGCAAGAAAACAAACGAAACAAGGTGATCAGGGCGGTGTGCGGATGCCTCTCAAGATACCTAAGTCGATCCTTTCTTTAAGGGAAAGGAAAAGATTAATTACTGCGGCGAGTTCCTTGCACATGCACACTTTTTGTGGTAAAATGGATCGGGTATTTATAAGGGGAAATAGTGATTACTTTCCTTGTTAGATGGTGATACGGTATCTTTCCCATTGGGTGAGGAGTTTCCTTTTCCTTATCATGGACCGATTGTTAAGGGATAATGGAGGAGTCGTGATCATGTAAGATCCTTCTTTGGGGCACGGATCATAGAGATTGAGCACTTTTAAGATCCTTCTTTCCTAATCCATGGGGCGCGGATCATGGGCCCGGGCACTTTCCTTTCCTGAGTTTTGGGCCACCTATATCACTTGATTACCTGGCATGGTAGTTTCAATTCTGGGCTTGGGCCCGTGTACTTTGACATGGGTAGGATCTTACTGTGGGTCGAGCTTCTTTATTGGGTCTATGCCTCAACTCCCTTCATAAGGCAGATGTTTCGGCTTATGCCCTGGGCTTGCGCTCTAGGCCTGTACACATATTGTTTTTTACCCCATCAAGGTTGAACGATCAAATCATTATCTACCACAAGAAAAATCACTTTCCTTGATTGATATATACTATTGGAATAGACATTTAGCGACATATATTTTCGATGCATAGCAGTCAAGGAAAGAAGTGTCGGCAAAAGTCTCTCGATGGAAAATTTCCATTACTAATAAAGAACTTTTAGCGATTGACTATCCAATGGATTAGGCCCGTTGTTATTCCCAACAGATTTAATTAGTCTAAAAATATAAATAATTAAAATTCAATAAAAAAAATTTAGAACCATTTCATGATCTTGATTTTCTTATATTTTTGGTGTTGTGTTTTGCTAGTTTTGGATGATACTTTAATCTTAAGCTTTTTACTACTTTTGAATAATAACTTAAATTAATGTTGTTCCTAGGTTAGCTTTTGCCACTAGGTTAGCTTCATTATTTGTAATATTAATGACAATAAATTTATATATATATATATATATATATATATATATGAAATTAAATAAATTATTATAAATTTAATGTAATTATTAAACATAAATAAATATAATTTTATGAATAGAACTATAAATATTTAAATTAAAGGGTAATTGATAAGAATAATTCATGGATTTAATTTGCGCTTAACAATTAGTCTCATTTAATGTCTAACTATGAATAATCACGTTTTGAGGTCCCATATTTTGTGGTCCCAGACGGAAGTGAAGCTTAGTAAGGTTAAATAATGTCACGTGTCCCTTTATTTAATTGGCCTCTGAGAATTTTTATTTGTTTAAAAAAATCAGTTTGACCCCCATGCATTCTCTCCTTCCTCCCCCCATATGTGTCGCTATCTCATCGGCTCCCAAATTATTTATAATTTAAAAAAAAATATCAGTTTTATCCCACCTCTATCTTCTTCACTCTTTCGATATTCTCAACCCGGTTCTTCTGAGCAAAATCTCAAAAAGAACAAGTGGTAATCATTGGAAAAATCCATATATTGGTTGAGCGGTAATGAGAAATAATCTACTGATCAAGAAATTTGTGGAAAGTATTGATATCCAGAAGGAATCTAAGGGGAAAGAGAAGGAAGTCATTGGAAAGATGGAGAGAAGGGGGTGGAGCCTTAGTGGAGAAGGAGAGAAAGAGAGGAGAAAGGGGGTGGGGATGGGTTGAAGGTTGAAGGTGGAGGAGGAGAAATAGAGGGAAATATTTTTTTAGAAAATAAAAATATTTTAGGGCCAATTATATATTGACACGTGATAAGAGATGAGAGAATGACCATGTAGGATGAATTTTAACTTCCTTAGCTGGTCACCCATGCCTTGAGACCGATACAATATGGGACCCCCAAAACTTAGGATTATTCCTAGTTAAACACTAGGTGGGATCAATTAAAGAAGACCGGTCAAACTTTGGATTATTCTTATCAATTACCCCTAAAATAAAACATATTTATACACCTATCATAATTTTTTTATATTTTATTAAATATATTAAAAATAGGTAAATTTAATAATATCTCCTTTTAAATACTAAATATTTATGAATGGATGCGAAAATTAAATCATACAAATTTCAATTTTTAAACAAAACAACCTATAAATTTTTGCTATTATTTTTTATATAATTTATCAATAATTTGATAGTATTAATTAATTTTTATGTATACCATTATTTTTAAATAAATAAAAATTTTAAACGAAAAATAAGTTTTGCATAAATACATACGAGAACTAAAAAAATATATGCATGTTTTGTTAATACTTAAAGATCATATTTATCATAAATATTTTATATTTATAAGACAACAATAATTTTTGTAACCGATTAAATCCGTCACAAAAAAATTTTTGGCAACGGATATTTACTATTGTAATTATCATCAACAAATGGTTAAATATGGCAGCAGAAAAATTTAATTTGCAACGGAATAAGTTTGTATCGATAATTCCCGATTATTCAATTTAGTCGCCAAAGTAAATTTAGGGTGATTAGCTTTACTCAATTTTATATATCAATACATAAAAGTGATATTAGGGAACTGATAGAAGTATACTTTGTTACATCATATCTTTCTTTTAAGGGCTTAATTCAAAAAACACTCACATTTTGTCACAAGCATACTAGATGTTATAGAAAATAATCTACCACAATCGTACCATCTCTCTTAAATATCTCACATAAAGAGTAACACTTCAGAACTCTCTATGTTTTCTTTTCTAGTAGTGTTTCAGTTTATTAGATTGTGCCACAATACCATTATTATTAAAAACAGCGTCTTGGGTAATACAGATGATGAGCGCTCAAATAACGTGTTTTTACATATATATTTTGAACCCTTTTAGTATCGATTATCACAAGCCCAAACCCTTGATTTAGCTCCTTGTTTTATTCTAAACCCACGAAACTAATGAATATCTCGAGTTTATGTGATTTTGTATGTAATTAAATGCAGAATTTAGAAAATTTATTATTAATCTTGATAATTATACTTTATACTCATTTTATCCCTATGTTTTACTTATATTTTTAGTAGTTTATTATATGAATAAGTGATCTAATGCTCTAAATGTTCAATTTTGTGATTAGGTCATCCATGAGCCAATATGGAGCAAAAACAAAGAGATAAAGCCCAAAAATTAGCAAACAACACATACAACCAGTTATTGTGTTTTGATGTTTTTAGCTACACAATGATCCCTAATTGCTACAATATTGATATGGATAAATAGGATACTTCTCGGGCTTTCCAAAGAGACCTTATTCCTTTCGGAATTTGGTTTCAAATGACAAAGTTATGACTCTTGGTGGTTGAAGGAGAATAGAGAAGTGAAAAGTTACCGGTTGGATTGGGGAATTTTGCATTCGGTATTCATAATGATTTTCAAAGTGTTTTCCTTAACCTTATCTAGATTCTATAGATTTTCCAACATCCAAATAAAGCATAGGCTAGATTAGAGTTGGTACTTAGTAACCCAAATTCTCAGTGAAGCTTGATACTCACTTATCATTATATTACTTGAGCGTACGTGCACTTGCACACATAGTACACATTTTACATAGCCTTGAAAACTTGATAAATGAGTTTATTACTTCATCATAAAAATATGTCACGCCTATCATCATTATGAGTCTGCGATACTTCAAATATGTAATAATAAAGCGGTATCGTTTCACGGAAAATATGAGTTACTAACTAATCTAGCATGCTATTTGGATGTTGAAAATCTATAGAAAAATCAAAGATACCCAACTAATCTAGGCATGCAAGAATGGCGTATAAAGACTAAAAAGCCTTAGGGCATAGATTTCACCTAAACAATGATATATGAACCTCCTAACCTAATTAATCGATGATCAATTTCATCATGACGATGGCAATTTCACTAATGTATATTCGAATCTCTCTCGAGCATCCCCACACTGTCCTTAGAAAAGGTTATACCGCATCTCTGCCTCAAACCATCATAACTAAGGATGCATTGAACCCTATAAATCTTAATACCACACCTAATATAACTTATATCTCTATCTCATAATAATTAGATGGTAAATCATCCATAGTCTAATTTTAACTCTCACTTTTCAGATTTTGAAACAAACCACAATTCATGAAAATATTGGCCAAATACCCACAAGCATTAGATCGAATGAAATACTCAACATAAATATGAAATAAAACATCAATCAATATAAATTAGGAGAGATTCATACAAACATGTCTTTGGCTACATCTAAACCCTAAGAAAACTAACTAAAACATAAGTGGAAAATTAAATACAACCATAAAAAAAAAAAAAAGGGGGAAAAGGAAAGAGAGAAAACAAATTTGGCGTTGAAGCTCCCTTCTTCTCCTCCATTATCTTCTTCTTCCTCAAGTGTTCTTCCTTTTCAAAGAATGAACCCTAGAAATCTCTCCAAGAACAAACTTCTAGGGTGTTCCACGAAAGGGAGCTTGTTATCACAAAAAACACCCAAAATTTGTCCCCGAATCATCCGCGCCGTTGTTTCTAGGGTTTGAGCACAAAACCCATAATTTTCGACTCAAAATGGGCTACAAAATATATCCAAAATCAGCCACGAGCGTTGCGGCGTCATGCAGCAACATCGCTTAGCGTCAGGATGCTGCGTTTACGCGACTCTACGCAGCGTCGCGACGTTGGTTCTCAACATCACGATGTTGCGCAGTCCCATGTTTTTGCTCCAACTTCGTAAGGCCATAACTTTGTTATCTGAACTCCGATTTGGGTGTTCTTGGTACCGTTGGAAATATCTTGAAGTGTAGAATCTAGATATGTCAAGGAAAAACACTTTGGAAATCATTATAAATACTGAATGTACAAAATTCCCCAATGGTAACTTTTCAACTCCTCTTATCTTCTTCCTTCAACTACAAGAGTCATAACTTTGTCATTTGAAGTCAAATGGAAGAATAGGTCTCTTTAAATCCCGAAGTCTCCTATTTAGCCATATCAATATTGTAGAAATTGGGGATCATTGTACCAGCGAAAACATCAAAACCACAGTAGTTGTTCTTTGCATGTGTTGTTTGCTGATTTTTAGGCTTTATCACTTTGTTTTTGCTCCATATTGGCTCATGGATGACCTAATCACAAAATTGAACATTTAAAGCATTAGATCACTTATTCATATAATAAAACTACTAAAAATATAAGTAAAACATAGGGATAAAATGAGTATAAGTATATCATCACCCCCGAACTTAAAATTCTTGCTTTGTCCCCCAGCGAGAAACTAACTCAAAAAAAACAAAAATTAAAATATTACGAACTAACAAACAGTAAAGATGAGTATGATAACATGATGCAAGTGGAAGAATCACTATGAACATAAGTTAGCAATATTGGCATTTTCAACGAGAGTTTTAGGATCATACAATTTTTAAACTCTCTAAGGAACATGGCAAAGCAAAGCATAGTGAGCAAAGCAAATCAACCCCCCAAGTCCTAAATGACATTTCCCAAGGAAACTAAGTGTAGGTAATAGCATGATCTCCAATGTATAGCAAGGTCCTAGTACCCCAAAACTTAAGCTCAACTCAGCTATTTGGAAGAAGCTAACTAAGAAAGGATAAGAACGCACCACATCCTTTTTATTCATACCAAAATACCTAAAAAAATGAAAGAAAACCAGTTCCAAGAAGTTTTAGATGAGTGTTCCTGTAACGGGGGATCCATTGGTGACTCCCTTTGATTTAGTTAAGGAACACAGGGCATTAAATTCTCTTCAAACTTCTGAACACTCAACCAAACTCAGGCCTAAGTTGTGGGAAGGATCCATCTTACATCCCCATGTAGCGAACGTGAAGTCAATGACTCGGCCGGTTGGCTCAAGGCATTAGGCACGAAAGGCCCCTCAAGCGTGCCTGGATTAGATTGGATGATCCAGCTTATTCTTATTCATATACTTATTTTGACATTTTCTTTTCTTTGCTTTTTATCTTTCTTTTTCATTTTTTCTTTTGTTTTTGTATATATTTTTTTTTTGTTGGGGCTCGATGGAAATCCTCTTTTTTATTAGGTGTCTCATCACTTAGGTGGCTAGAATCCCCCAAGGTTAGTTGGATTCAAAACAAAGGGTTCGGGACCAACGTATCCAATGGAGACCAAAAGTGTTTGTGTGTGTGTGTGTGTGTGTGTGTGTGTGTGATAGATTCCTTGAGAAATAGCTTCTTGAAGCACAAGGGAGTGAATAAGCTAAGTCACCCATACCAAGCAAGCACACAATTCCAAATCATTTAAAAACCTAAGGGTCCAATCCACTTTGCATTTTGCCACTTTTTGAATGTTTTATTGATTCAAAATGACCTTACAAGCAGCCAGACATCAAACTCGCTCATATGAAACATGAACAAACGAAAGAAAGAAAGGAAAACTCATGCAAACAACCTAAACAAATAAAGCAATAGCAAATAGGTAAGGAGATACAAAAGTTGGATTTTGAGAAAAATTGAATTCACCCCCCCGAAAAAAAACTTGGAATTAAACATTGTCCTCGATGTGAAACAAAAGCAAAATTTGGATAATGAGTACTCCCACGAGGTTGATCAAGTCTCCAGAAGTTGCTCCAATGAATATGGCTTGCTTTGGAGGCAAAGATGCTAAAAGGGATTAGACTTTAGTTCCAAATGAGAGGAGGCTTGAAAATATGAAGCATATATGGAATGAAATGAGGGAGGATGCTAGAACTGGTTTCCTTGTTCAATTTTTGTTCTTTGAACCTCCAAGATACAATAAAATTCAACTTTTCAAGATTCTCCACCTCCATAGCCAACTTTGAACTCCAAAAAGGCACGAGAAAACAACTAAAAGGAAGGGTTTAGTTGCTATAAGATCAAACGAAACATTTATTCAAAAACAAACTTAAAAGTAACTAAAAAAAAAAAAGAGAAAAGGAAAATTTTTTGAACTTGGGTTGCCTCCTAAGAAACTACTCCATTTTTCGAGTCCAGCTAGACTCACCCGACTACGGATATGTTGGTAATTCGGCCTCCATCCTTTTCTAGAGGCGATAATTGTGCTCAATGTCGGCAACTTGAGCACATAATCCTCGAATCATTATTTTTTTATATTTTCTATTTTTTTCATTTTTTTTCTTTAAACTGATTCCTCTTAATTTGTTGTTCAAGTGAATGATGTACCCATCCACCTTGGAAGTTGGGGTTTTATTCTCATTTTTTGCTTCCTCATGCATTGGAATCCAAAAAGTCATCTCTGGAATAGTCTTCACAACTTCATCATTTGTCTTTTCATATGATTCTGGAGAAGTTGGCTCATCTTCCTTCACAACTAAGGTTTCAAAAATTTGTGCATCATTCTCCACTATTTGAAACTTCTCAAGTTCTTCATTATCCCTTGAGGTGATTTCTTCATTGTATCTCAAGTTTTCTTCTTCTATATTCACCCCAAGAGTAGATGGCAAACTCTCATGTTGTCCTTCAAAGGACATTGTAGCCATGTTCTCTTGTTCTTTCATATATTTTACCACTAAGTTCTTCTATGCTCATACTCTCCTCTTCTTTAGGTTGTTCTTTCTCAAATCCAAGTTGAGTAGAAGTAGCCCTTTGAAGCTATCTCTTAACTGAAGCTACGGAATGGTGTAGGCTGAATTTGAATATTAGCCCCTTGTTCATTCCATGAATTGAACGAGATATTCTTGCATTCGACATGAACTCTTTTCAATTCGACCATGGCACGCCTCTAGCTTTTGTCATTCTCTCTTGTAGAGGTTGACATCTCATTTGGATCAATCACGGGCAACCCGACTTGAAATTGGTCCATTTCGACCATTGATCTTGAAAATTTAGGATTTGTGCCATGGTAGATTTAACTTGATTTCTTCTTAATTCATCCATAGCTTCTTCTAGGATCGATCTCTGGAATTGTGAAGTATGCAGAATGGTATAGCTTGTCTTCCATGAGGTGTTTGGGTTGTGGCCCCATCCAAAATTATGATTGCTCAAGTATTTGGTACCTCCATATTGAGCATAATCCATTGATGCATATGGTTGCCACACTTGACTTTGCACTTGAGTTGTCACTATTCTTTGATGTTCATCAGCCAATTGCCGCATTCTTAGTTCTTCCAAAGATAGGCAATGCATTTTGTCAACTTCGATGATAGGATCCATTATGATTGAAATCCTATAAAACAAAATTAAAATTCAAAGTAAAATGGACAAAAGGAAAATAAAACAAGACTAACTATATCCAAAGTAAAGTAAAGTTATTTCAAATAAATATTAATAAAAATACCCGGTCGCTGCAGCGAAGCGAAACTTGATCATTGGTTTTTAGGCTGTCTCTTTGTTTTGCTCCATATTGGCTCATGGATGACTAATCACAAAATTGAACATTTAGAGCATTAGATCACTTATTCATATAATAAAACTACTAAAAATATAAGTAAAACGTAGGGATAAAATGAGTATAAAGTATACTCATCAGTATGATAATCTCTCATGACTCTCCTTTTGGCATGAATGGATTCTAAATTTTCAAGCTTTCCATAGAGCCCAAGATTGTCCAATTTGGAGTCTCATATGAGAAAGTTATGGCATTAGGAAGTTAAGAAGAAGAATTAGGAAAAGTCACTTTGAAAATTTCAAAGTGTTATCACCCCCTCTCTGCCCAGTTTTGAAGTCACTTTAGGTGACTTCGAAATAAAGCCACTACGAAAATTGCGAATTAATAAAAAACAAATGGAAGTTTTTAAAGTGTAACACGTGAAATGTCTCAAGTTGACTTTCTCAAAATTAGAACCTCGACCTAAAGGACAAAAAGCTTGCCCCTGGAGACATAGGGCTTACTCCTTGACCATAAACATAATTTCTAGGGTTGTTGACACCTTGGAGGGTGGAGCCTCCTCGGGAGAGCCCTAGGGGATGATCCCAGACTACATCATGCTTCTTTCCTTTTATCATGTCTTTTATTAGTTTTTGCATTGTTTCTAGTGTAGTTGTGTTTTAGTTTTCTTTTCTAGGGCTATGATGTAGCCCGGGGTATGAACATTGTTTAGGATTTGGTTTTGTAATCTTTCAGCACTATTTTTATTTAATATATTGATGTTTTTCATTTTACGTTTAATTCTTGTAATTTTTTTATCACCAATTGCATGGAACAGAGTTACCATCAATGGTATTGGCATGGAGACTGCTCTAAGTAGGTCGTATTAATGAAGCGAACATTATAATAGATTTCCATTTTATAAATTTGGATAATGATAAAATTATTCCAAGTTGCACATAAATGTTCTATCAAAATAACTCGGATATGTTTAAACGTACTTGAAGAGGCTATAAATGTCTGCGAAATATCTACTAGTTGTTTCAGCGTGATTAGGGTATGTTGTAGGCATAAATTAAAATTTTATTAAATTAAGCTGCGAAAATATAGAAAACTTAGAAACCGAGTTGTACAAATTATAAGGGCAAAGTGTGATTTGCCAAAATTATCAAAAAGACATGGATTATGAGAATTAAAGGCCAAAATACAATTTTAGAAAATTGTAATACAAATAGTTAAAAAGTGAAAAGGATAAAATGTAATTAAATGAATAATTAATTATAAAGAGGAATTAGGGAGACCAAGAAAAACTGCATTTTGGTCTCGAACAAATTTAACACGGGGAGGAGAAGAAGAGAGGAAGGAGAGAGAGGGAAGGAGAAAGAAGGGGAAGGAGAAGATCAAGCTAAGGTAAGGATGCTTGACTTTATTTATGAATTTTGTATGTATGGACATTAAGGGATTCTAGCATGATTTGATCTGAGAATTTCTTGGGTATGGATTGCTAGGGGTTTCATTTGGACATTAATGGTTCCCCTTCTCTAGGGTTTTAACTAGGCAAACTGCTTGTTCTAACTCAGTTTAAAGGAAATTTTGGTTGAAAAGCCCTAGTTGATAAAGTGAAAGGTGGATCCTTCAAAGTCTAAGGTTTTGTAGAATTGGGTGAAATTTAGTATGAACCAGTTCTTTTGAGTAAAATGTTTGTGATTTGAGAAGGTTACAGTGAACATTGATGAAGGATGCATTAGGAGTGATCTAAGGATGAAAGTGTATGAAAGGGAGAAAATACCCATTGCAGGCATTTTTCGAGGATTAATGCCTAGTACACTTTGAGTACCGGTGACAATTTCGGTTCTGGTCATTTTTAGCCCCGAGATGTCTGGGTACAACGAGGCTTTAATACCAGTACATCTTGTTCTGGTTTTCCTGTTCTGACCAGTTTTCGTATTTTGGCCATAACTTGCTCATTTCTTATCCGATTTGAGTGATTCAAGTGGCCAATTAAAATAGACTTCAAGGAGAACCAAACATATTCAATAGGTATCTCCAAATTCTGCTTCTAGATAACCCAAAAATTCACTCAAAGTAGGGCTATGTGCAAGCCCATTTCCTGCACCAGTTGATCATAGATTAGTCGGGTTGTTTGGACCAACCTGAAGTTCGGTGCTCAGGTGGAGTGATTTGAGTTGGAATAGAACCCTTAGCACCTTAGCTTTAAATGAGGTACAAAGAGATAGTGCCAAATATGAAGTTAAGACCCCGGAAAGTCAGTATTTCATTGTCCCTCAGGTTAAATCGGTCAATGACTGATTGGAATGAAATGCCATAACTTTAGTTTGGATGATCCGATTGGATCAATTCCAATTCTGGGTAAAGTAGATTCATGAAGAATAATAATACATGAATAAGGCAGTGATTATTACATCTTACTTTACCCGTATTAGTAAATCACGATGCAATCGAGAACACGTAATATGGCTAAGAATACACATTATAAAATAGTAAGTTATGGAATTCATATAATTATAAAAATGCCTAAGACCAGTTATTAAATGACCCAGCACTCTCTGATTAGTGCGACGGCACTCTCTGATCGTGCTTCGGCACATTAGTACTTCGGTACTCTCTGATTAGTGCGACGGCACTCACGGTGATGCCCGGCACGTTAGTACTTCGATTGCACTCGATTAGTCTGGCCTCTACGATGGTCTTTGACACGTAGTGCCGGTACTCTCTGATTAGTGCGACGGCCTCTACGTGGTCTGTAGCACTCTGCCCAGTGTTACGACACTTGAGCTATCAAGTATCTTGGATACTCATGGTCTTTGTCTTACTCATTTTATTATTATTGAATGCAGAGTATTCCCATAATTATATGATCATAAAACGAATAATGAATAAGAGGAAATGAAGGTGTATCGTTCGATACGTAATACCTACGGGTATTTACGAATATAGGTAAGCTCTTGTAACTCCCTACGGAGACTGAATAAATATAAGTCACATGTCTGATGTCGATCCCAGTAGTACCTACGGGTATACGTACAATGAATATATATGAAGTACTACGGGTACTTATATATAAGAATAAGCATAAGTAATTGTATCGTCATGATATGCATGCATGTAATTTCCAATATACGTTATTGTTATATGCTAAACATGAACTTGTACATGCATATTATATATGTTTCCAGCAAGTAAAGCTTAGCACGGGTTTAATCCGTGTAGGTCTGAAGAGACGTCAGGAACTTAGCATTCTTCGGGACCCGACACACGACTAGGAGTTCGTCATTGTAGGTTCCGCACTACGATCGATGGTGGCAAATGTATAGTTTTGAATATGTAATGGGACTTCGATGTGTATATGGCGGACCTTTGTAAACTCCCGCTACGGTGGTAGTTTTATTTTGGATTTTGTATGATGTGATATATTATAAGACTTGGATATATCGATGTCTAGTCGCGGAGTAAAGGTCGGTGTGTGGTGCCGTCCAGAGACTTCCGGTCGAGATCCGCCATTCGAGGTCGGTAGGAAGGGAATCGGGCGTGGCTTGATAAATGTAAAACCTGGGAAAAATTCAATTTTTCTGAAAAAAAATGGTAAAACAGTAATTTTGGTTGAAAACTGAAAATTTTCGAGATCTTGGATGATGAAATGGACTTCACTGTTAAATTTGTCTCATGAAATCTAGTTACCCCGTCGAATTTCATCGGATTCCGAGACAATCGGAATTTCACGTTTTTCCAAGCATTGGGTGTCGGGTGAAACATGGCATGATCCTGTGGATGCCAGGAGTAGCCTTAATAGGGAGGGACACATGGCATTACATGTGGTGCACTTGTATGAATGGTTCATATTGAGCGAGTGTCAAGTGGAGGAGAATAAAGCAGAAAATAAGGAAAAGAAAGAAAAAAATTAAGAAAAGTCAAAAAGGGAAAAGGGCCATTTTTTTGCACAAAAAAAAAACCACGAGTGGGGTGTGTGGAAAAGGAGAAAGAGAGAGAGAGAGAAAGAAGGAAAAAAGATTTTTAGATTCTCTACAGATCTGAATCGGATGAAGTAGGTTTTTCGTCGAGCCCAGGTAAAGTCGATCCGCGTCGAAACTCGCATAAGGTACCAAAATCTTGGGTTCGTCGAACTCACGAGGTGGGAATTTTCCTACTTTGGTTATTTTCTAACTAAGGTCATTTAATAGCTTGGGATTTTCTTAAAGGCGTGAGAGCGGTAAATTTCAATCAATTTTTGGGATCGAGTGTAAGAATTTTTAAAATTTTTTTAAAGCTTGTTTTGATGAGTCGAACTAGGTTGAGGTTTGGTTTTAATCCCGGGACTGATGTTTTCGGGTTTTGTTGAGTTTTTTGGTATCACTGTAATTTGTTGATGAATAGAACCAAAAATGGTTCATGGCCATGAAGGGACTAAGAGGTTCCTTGTTTATGTGGGTCCGAGATTTTGTCCATTTTGTGTGTTATTGTTTAAAAAATAAATAACATGCTGTTGTGTGTAAAAATCATGTTAATATGTGCTTGCGTGATGTATTAACATGGAAATTGTGATGAATGGAAATTATATGTAGAAAATGTAATTATCCGGAATTTATAAATGTTGTATGTAACATGACATAGCATGAAATGACATGATTGCATTGTATATGCCTGATCACATCGCGTCGAGTCGGGTGTAGGTGCATGGTATTGGTTATTCACCATTATTGGTGAATGTGTAGTGAGCTCGAAAATTAGGACAGCGTCGAAGTGAGACCCGTGGGTGCGTAAAAATAATAATAAATTTTGTGTGTTTGGGTGAAAGCGAGATGGGGCGATTCACACTCCCGCGCCAGGGTGAAAAGACTGAATTTATGCTCGATTAGACATATCGTCCAGGCGATGTAAGTTGAAAGTGTTCGGAAGGTGTATCAAAGCCCTCTGGTGGACCCGGAAATTCGCCACCACCGAGAAACACGCGGGATTTGCTAAACTTGGATAAACATTGGAGGGTTGTTCAATGGGTTGGAGTCATTGGTGAAACACCCGATGGTGGTTTTCCTTGGCATTGCATGTGTGAGGAATAGAGCGAGGACTCGGGTTATGGGCATAAGGAGTCCTCATCTCGTACATGACATGAAATATTCCAAAGAGGATTGCATTTTTTGAATGGAATGTGGTTTGATGTATGTATGTCATTGCATGTGCATTTAGTCGGGGAGGGCCCTTGTAGGAGAATTTTTCTACTGGGCATTGCTTACCCTTGTCGTAGGACCCCCTTTCAAGTATAGGTGGTGTACAGAGAGACGACGCTCCTACGAGGTCGTGATTATGAAGGAAGCCGATGTGTGGCCTTGGTATTTCTTTTGTAAAAATATTTGTATAAAAGGATTGTAACTAAATTCTTTTGAGACTTTTGTCTAAATAGTCGGGTATGTAATTATGGTAAGAGAATTAGTGATCCCCTAACTCTTACGGGCTATAATTAAAAGTTTTATTTTTCATATTTTAGATTTAAATGTGAATGAATGGGCCCCGATAAATGGATGTATATATTAAGGATAGACGGATGGATACAATGGGTGTCCACTACTTCTGTTGAGACCATGTATGGAGTTATGATTATACTATTATACGAGTTGTATATTGGATAGAGCTCCCGAATAAAAGAGACTACACTTGGATTTTTGTTAATATATGGATCCTGGTGGGACACAATAGTGTGGTATCGGGTGCTTGAAATCGCGGGAATTTCACGGGTTGACGGGTTGTCAACGGGACCCCCGAATTTGGGCGTCACAATAAAACCTTCGTATCCTAGTTGTAAAAGTTTTACAAAGTTGTTTGCATTAGTCAAACATACAGCAGAGGCATGATATAGATGGTCCGATAAAAGCTTTCTAGAGCTTTTAAAAATTCTTGAAGTTATATTTGTTTGTAAACAATGAGTTGCTATTGCTTATGTATGAAGCAAAAAGGACATTAGATGCAGTAGAAATGGAATATGAGAAAATAAATGCTTGTCCTAATGATTGCACATTGTATAGGAATGAATTTGAAAAATGCATTTTCATAATCTACTAATGGCACCTCAAGGTGGAAGTCAAATAATACAAGAATTAAAAAGGAGAAAGGAGTCTTCAAAAAAGTAATATGTTATTTACCACCTATTCAAAGATTTAAAAGGTTTTTTCGATCCCTAAAAATTGCAAAATACCTCAAATGGCAAGCTTAAAAAAGAGAATTTGATGGCAAAATGTGTCATCCATTCGACTCCCCATCATGGAAGGTAATTAATCATAGATGACCTGATTTTGGTTCAAAACCTAAAAACCTTAAACTTTTCATCTCAGCAAATGGCATAAATCCTCACAGTTCATTGAGTAATAAACATAGTTGTTAGCCTATTGTAATGGTTATTTATAACCTTCCTCCTTAGTTGTGTGTATGAAAGGAAGTTTATGATGTTATCTTTGTTAATATTAGGTCCAGAAATAACCTTGTAATGATAATGATGTTTATTTAGCACCATTATTAAATGATTTAAAAATGTTGTGGGAGGTAGGTGTTGAATGTTTTATTATGCATCAACAAGAGTTTTTCACATTAAAAGATGTTCTATAGTGGACAATTAATGATTTTCCTGCATGTGGAAACTTATTCTGTTGCACAGTTAAATGATATTTTGCTTGTCCTATATGTGGGGAAGATACATCCTATTAGAGATTGAAGTATGAGAAAAAGAACTCATATATAGATCATATAGATTTCTTCCTCATGACCATCCTTTTAAAAATCAAAGAGGCATTTAATGTTGAACAAGTGTTTAGGCCACTACATAGCCATTGGCCAAAGGAAATTCTATGGAAAAATGATGTTATTTGTAATTCATGGAGCAAAATAAGTTAACTTAAAATAAATTTAATGTGAATACTACAAATTTTTGGAACAAGAAGTCTACATTATTTGATCTTGAGTAATGGAAGCACCTACATGTTCATCATAACTTTAGATGTAATGTAAATAGAAAAATGTTTATGAAAAAATCATTCTTACCTTACTTAACATTCCTTATAAGACAAATGATGGACTAAATTCCTAGATCTATACCTTTTGGAAATGGACTTAAGGTGTGAATTAGGCTGAGGTTTGAATAAAATCGAACTTATCTTTTCACATGCATGTTTTTACTCTATGTAAAGAGGAGAATAAAATCTTTTGTCAAGCTTCCTTATGATTTGAAGGTTCTAGAAGGTTGTTGCTTTAACATTAAAAACTTTGTTTCAATAGAAGATTTGAAGTTATATGGTCTCAAATCCCATTACTACTATGCATTAATGTAACAACTATTGTCAGTGTCATTACTAGAGATGGGAAACGAGCTGGCTCGGCTCATTTTAGCCCAACCCACTCAAGCAGCGGGCCAAAATGGGTCGAGCCGCTTCGACCCATTTTTATTTGAGCTGATTATTAGTAAGCCTAGCCTAGCACTACATGGGTTGCAGACCAAAACAGGCTAAAATCCTAAAAATGCTAAAAATGTTCACACATGCCAAAAATATGTACATATAGATTTTTTTTTTTTATCTAATTCAATATTTATTATCCACTAAAAGCGTAAAACATGCCAAAAAACTGCATGCAGTCATATTTTTACATAAAAATTTATTCTCATCAATGTGACATGGCTAAAACAAGCAAAAAAAATTTTGCATGCTTTTTCATTACACAAAAAAAAAAAAAAACACACCAAAACTATCTAAAGTATAAATATAATTCATCAATGAAATGGCCTTCTTATAAAAACCTCAAAATGTCATGAAACAATATATTACCAATACGATCAGTTCAAAATCATTGACAAAATAATAGGTCAAAGTTCAATAAATAATGCTAACAAACACGTTAATATTCAAAGTACCAAAACAAGAAAGTAACAAATAAATAATATACATATAACTATAAATCCAAGTTTCAAATGAAATATTCCATATTCTTTACCCTCGTCTGTATTTATCTCCAACAATAATATTTGACCTCATAATAGAAAGATGTATATCATCAATGTTAGTTGAGTCATCATCATCATCATCATTTATAAATAAAATACGCATAAGTTAATAAGTAAATGTATAAAGAAAATACTTATTATATATACTCAATAAAAAAGTTAAACTTACCAACAAAACCAAGTAATCAATTACGTCTGTACATATAGAGCTTGTGATTTCATCGAGCATTTAATCCTATACTTGATGAAACATGAGAGCTAATACAAAAGCAGGCGATGCCACAGATAATTATTGGAATGCTCAATACATCACAAGTCATCCTAGTAAGATTGCAAATCTATTGTACCATCTTTCCAATTATTGATGCGATAGATCGGAAAAATGTGGTTCGGTGCAATCTAGAAGCGATTCGTAACATATATTTCACGAAGCATTGAAATCAAAGTAGGTGATAAAATAGCTAGAAGACATGAACTGGACATCAAAATTTCTAGAGCAAAAGATTCTTGGTTCTTTTAAATAGAAATCAAGTTGAAATTTTCCATAATTGTTACTTTACCAAGCAATGAATTTTCAAAATCCTATAAAGTATGAATAAATATTTCATTAAACAATATAAATATATGTAATTAAAAAAAGGAAAAATTCATTCCATTATAGACAATTTTACACCATTTGGGCAAACCCCTTCTTTTTCCTCTAGCAATACTTGGTGGATTATCACATTAGAAATAAAAAAATTAGCGAGTTAGTTGATGCACCTTTGTTTCTATACTCTTCAAAAAGTGAATACAAAACTTTCTTTACCCTTTCCATTTTTATTCATAGCCACATAGGTCAAGTCTTGAATAAATATACCTCAAGAAATTAACCTTCTTGGTTGGATCAAGAATAGCCCCAAATCTTTTGAGAACCACCTTATATTTACTCCGATACTTATCAAAATTTTCTTTTATTTTCTGACACATACTTTGAATCATAACAAATCTTCATTTGCCAAGTTGGATATCAGAAATCTATCCCTCAAATTTCCTCAAAATACAAATTAAAGTAGGATATGATGATGCGAAATCAAATTGGTCATTATATAAAATGGCTTGAAATTAACTCATTGAAATTATTCTAAATCGTTCATCATTAGATGGATACCACCTAATTTTTATCGATCAAACTCAGACCTGAAAGCGGAGCAATAATTGATTACCGCGCTCAAGCATTGCCTCATAAATAGAATTCTATCTAGTAACTTTAAGCGTGATCTCAAGCCAATTAATATAAATGATCCACCCGACTTCTTCAACACATTGAAAGAATTATTTCTTTTGACTATCTGATGCCCTTCATATTGCACATTTTGTCTAATTTTATGCAATGTCTCACTAACAACCTTCAAACCATCTTGAACAATAAGGTCAAGATATGTGCAGAACATCTAATATGAAAGAACTCTTTATTAAGTAACAAGCTATTTGACAAGCATAGGTGTTCTTTCAACATGTTTTGCATGTTATCATTTGAAGATGCATTATTTAAAGTAATGGAAGTTATTTTCATATTCCTCGAATTTTTTTTAAAATCAAGGACCCTCTGATGCTAAATCATAATCCCACTATGGAGATTGCATGTGAGCAAATAATAAAATTTTATTTTTTAACTTCAGTCATATAATATAATGTGAAATCAAAGATATATATATCGATATTGATGCATGTTATCCACAATAATCAAAAAGTATAACACACTCTACCAGAAATTTGGTTTTAATTATTTACTTAAAAATTATTTTCAATCTCTATTTCTTCATCACATCACATTGCTTGATCTTTTGAAATCACGTTTACAATCTTCGTGAAAAATTTTGTACTTCACAAACACCTTTCAATCAACAATTCTAAAAGCTAGATCATGTGGCGCGCTAAGTCGAAATTCAGTTGACAACCCGTCAACTTGTGAAATAATCGTGGATGTCGGGGAATCTGACACCACTCATGAAAATCGGGTAGAGTCTCCTTTGTACGGGGAGCTCTACCCAAGGTACAAACCTGTCCCAACAATCAACTTATGACCACATCGGGTTCATATACAATTAAAATGAGTAAAAATTGCTACTTAGGCCCCTGCATTAATACTCACAACAAACATATCCCAACGAAAATATACTACATGGATTCAAAGTTTTGTTACTCTTAATTGACATATATTAAAATTTACAATTCTAATACATGTTATACAAAATCAAAGCCACAAATCGGCTTTCTTCTCAAACGGCTTCTAATGAGTGCTACCTTCCCGATCGCTCCCTGTACCTGAAATGGTGATCCCTCGACAATGTGAGCAAAGCCCAGTAGAGATAATTTCCTACATAGGTTACTCCCCACCTAAGTGCACATGCATGGCAAACAATCACATTCAAGCAATTTCATGAACCTACTCGAATGTCTACGTACTGAGCCCATGTCTCGAGTCCTCCTTGACTCCCTCGCATACTAGCCAATATGCGATAAAACATCCAGTTTTCACCTTAAGCGCTCTTTTGTTCTTGAACTTACTCTGCAGGATTCGGTAAAAATATTGGACTACCCTCCGAGGCGAATTACTGGATAACTCTCCAAAACAGTCATGGTCCTCGTCGAGTGATACGTTGGACGTCCTCGGGCAATTCTTCGAAAAATCTTCCGTTGAAATTCCTTTCAAAACATTTTCATTTTTGTTTCATTTCATGTCATGCACTCACACCTAATATTCTAGGCTTCCCCAGTGCATATGGAATGCATTATGCCAATTCCAAATAATTTATGCTAATACAATTTACATGCATATATTAACATAATTTACTCACAACAATCATGTTATTCAATTTTCACATCAATAACACCAAAATTAGCTCATATGAGCTAATTAGCAAACACAAGCAATTCATTTTGAATCACTCAACATCATAAAAATCACACTGAATTCACATTACTATTCACGTGAACAATGAAACCTGCTTGGTGGCATTTCATGACTACACAAATAAAATTTTCTCACTAGTTCAAAGCTTTTGAGAATTGAATTTAAAATAAAACAAGCCTCATAACATTCCTAACCATTTACATGGTTCTTAGCCAAAGAATAACTCAAGTAGGAAAAGATCCCTACCTCTTGGAGTTGTCGGAACTCCACCAAATCGGTGTCCACACGTAGCCCTCGCCGCGTAGAACGACTTTGCTTCTTGCTCCATCGAAAACAGAAGGTCCGAACGGCCGCAAATTTTGAGAGAAGGTACACCTTCTCTCTCTAAAAATCACAAAACCTCACCCCCTACATCTCATTCCAGCCTACTGCACAATTTTTGGTCTTTTGGAGAAGATGAACATTGTTCATCCTTGTCTTATTATCATTAACATTTCAAATAATTCCCATCATGTCCCTTCTTCTAGATTTTTGACACTTGGCATTATCTAGGCCGTCCATTTCCATCATTTCTCTAATCTTGCAACATGTGTCACATGAATACATGTAGTGGATGACTTTTGTCACATCACATGTCTCTGAGCAGTTTCACATTTCTGGGTACCGGGTGCCTCGAGAAAAGCGTGAAATTCGGTGTCTTGGTCGGCGAAGTATTCAACGTGGTAGCTAGATTTCGAGACGATTCCAATAGTGAAATCCGTTTTGTCATCTAAGATCTAGAAAATTTTCGAATTTTTACCAAAATGACCATTTTACCCTTTTTCAAAAAATTGGAATTTTCTCGGGTCTTACAAATCATGTGCTATAATCAATTCAAATAACATCTCCCGATTCATCTTAGAGTCAAAATTTCTCCTCCTCAATTTCCCTTCATAATCAATTAACATCCCTCTTACATCATGAAATTGAGGTACCATGTGACATTTAGGAATGTCGCGTGCTTGGTGAAAAGTTCATGATTTACTTGTGCAAGTATATTTCCTGACCTTGCATTTTGCATTTTTCTTTGTCATCGCTATCAACCTCGATTTCCACAAAAGAATTCCACACATCAGAGGTCAAAGTTTTGGCATTTTTGTTTGTGGTTCAATAATGTCATGACTCTCATCAACATTAGTGTTACTCATAAAACTAGGGTTTTCCAACATTTGGCAATCTTCATCATCACAATTAAATCTAATAGTATGTGGTTCCTTTCTAATACTAGAGGAAACCATAATGTAAATCATTATTGATTTAAAAAAAAACGATGAGAAAACAATAAAAAAATTTTTACTATAGTAATTACACGTAAGTTCATAGAGTTAAATTAAATTAACATAAAATTTTTCATGTCATGCCACACTAGCAAGCATTCAACTTAAGTCAATCATGTTTGAATTAACATGCTACTCTACTTTCCTAAAGGTTAATTCCTTAAAACCACACATAAACAAGATTCATTACCGTATAAATGGGGAAACAACGAATCCACACCTCGATATAAATAACTAAGGTGCTTTCATGTTGGCCACATCTTCCTTAGAACCATGCTATTTTTATTATACAAAAAACACATGGTGAAAGGCATTAGCTTCATTTCAAAATGGGTCTTATTTACATAGATTGACTCATTCTACATTTTCTTTAAGCTTAAGAGTGATAATGTCATCACCAGTTTATCGATCTATTTGAATGTTTATCCACGAAATAGGAGGAAAGCATGGTGCAGGTACTTTTGAGGAAATAGGGTTCTTTTGTCATATTTAATATTTGTTTGGTTGAGAGCATGAGATTCACGGCTTCTAAATAATGCGAACTTATAAAATTGGATTAGTGGAATCTTGTAATAAAAGAGAATACCAAACATGTTAAAGATGAGATCTAAAATGACATTTTAACAAACACTTAGAATGCATATTTTAGATAAAAGTTGAAAAGTGAGCTTTTACTCTTTAAGTCACTTAAAAAACCTATGGAAATGTGAAGTCATCAGATACTATAGCCTTTGATGAGTCTTAAACTCATCTATTTTTAATCCATTTTTCTGGCTTATTTTTAGTATATTCAGATCGATTTTAATGCCAAATTATGGATTATTCCCCAACTTTGTGTTTTTGCAGGTTTTAATTCAAAAATGAGAAAATTTCAACAAGAAAGAAGAGAAAATGCAATTGCGAAGTCTTTGTCATGTAGAGTTCTTTGTGTCGCGACAAACGTCGAACAAATGGCTAAGGAGATTTGTCACGACAATGGCTCTAAATGCGCTAACACAAGGTTGAATATAGAAGAAGAGCTATGTTGCGACAAAAGATAGTATGTCACCAAAGAACATGGGAAGAAGCCAGCTTAGACAAAGAAAATTAATGTTGTGACAAGGTTTATGAGCTGGATGTCAACACCAAGAAGAACTTGTCGCGACATAAAAGCTCTTGCCGCGACATTGGAAACAAAAGAAAATAGAAATTCTATCGCGACAAGAAATTAAAGAGAAATACATGAAGAATACTGCAATATATCAGTTTATGTTGCAACATATTGAAAAATAGAATGAAGAATCTATGTTGCGACAAAATCTTCTCCTGTCGCGACACTGATTATTGCAACTTGGAAAAGCCTGTTGAGACACAAAGAATACGCAGAAGAAAGACCTTTGTCGCGACAAGACAATCTATGTTGTGACACTGAAAGACAAGGTTTCTGGTCCTGACAGAGAAACAAAGTTGCGACCAGAGTGATCTTGACTTAGTGAACTTACACAGTTTGCCTTGAGAGTTCAATCTTGCAGCATACTTCAAGGCGAAGAGGTTTCGATGTCGCGACAGGGATGCTAAGGTTGTGACAATCTTTGTGAGACACGGATAAAACAAGGTCGCTCACAGGACTTTTTCTATGTCGACAAGATTCCACATAAGAAAGAAAGTCTTATCATGACATAACAAAGCTGGTCTCGATAGAAAATGAAATTGAATAAAAGTCTTGTATCATGACACAACATCTTTGGGTCGCCGTGAAAACATCTGACCACAGAAAGAGACTACATGTGAGATCGAAGTAAAGTTGCAATAAGAAATCGAGGTTAAGTGGTGACAAGGAACTCACTATCATGATCTAAAACTATCTTGGTCGCGACATAAATGTTGACAATACAAGAAACATTGTTGCAACGAGGAACCCACGACAAAATGTTGTCTGACGTAAAAACTAGGTGTCGCGACCTGAGAGTTGGAAGAAGGCTGCGAAACAATGTTGCAACACGGGTGTCAGTAATAACATAAATTGTTCTAGTAAGAAACACACATAAGATTGTCATGACATAGAATGAATAGAATGGCGACCTTATGGAATGAGAAGTGTTAAAGAGACAAAGAAAGATATGTCGTGACAGGAGAACTTTCATGTGGAGATAGATATCTTTGAAAGAAACAAATACTATTAAGACGAGCTACTACATCATTGCGTGAGGACCCTCTGACAAAGAATTAAAAACTCTGTCGCAACAACACTTTGGTCGTGACAGGAATGCAATCAGGTGAGGAATTTTGGGAATTCACATTGTAACCTCGAATTTAGGGCCCAAACTTCTGGGGCTCTATAAATAGAAACATTCGAGAAAAGTGAGGTAGTCAGTCGGCGGAAAAACTAGAGCATCTGGGGAGCTGAGGACTCTTTTGTATTATATTTTTCTTTTATTTTCTTTTCTTCCTATATTAGATTTAGCGTATGATTTCAATTTGTTTACTGGACTTGAAACAATGAATTATTCAGAAGTTTCGAAGTTGAGCTAAATTGTTGAAGATCAAATTCCCGATTCTTGTTTGAATCCCAATGAAGTCTAGATAAAGCTAGATTCATTTCTTTCGATTGATTACTGATTGCATTGGAAATTTCTGGTGAAGTATTTCAATGTTCACTTTATGATTCAGTTTTCAAGAAATACAATTCCATTTAGGAAATATGATGTTAGTTATGGTCTTTCACATAATTAGAAAAGATTTCTTTAGTGAGAATTTTGAGTTTATTTGAATGGTGTTATTCATGAAGTGAATTGTTCCCAACATTAGTAACATACCCGATTAAGGACCGTTGTCTGGCCTCACGAGTCGAGAGGCCCTGCGAGTGATACAAAGTTGGATATTCTTGAGAGCATGGATGCATTACTTGGGTATGCTAGACTAATGATGATGAACTAATGAGCTCTGAAAGATTACTTAGATAAATCATCAATTTACTCATGGTTTGAGAATTAGTTGAGGGATCTATCAATTTAATCAATTAGAGACTTCTCCTTATTCTTGAGGAATGATCTTGATCCTGTGTTAGCTTAGATCTAATCAAGGAAAGAGATAACTCTTTAAGATCTCAAGGATGAGACATCATTCGTCTTGTAGAAATTTGGCGATAGCCCTGTCTCGGGAAGCAAGAAATTTGCAGTCATAAGAAATGGGTATGAAGTATTGGAAAAGAAAAATGCCCATATCTTATAAAGAAGATCTGATTACAAGCAATTGGTTAGACACATGTTTCAAAAATGAACATGATTCTCTAATTAGTGAAATGTATGGTTAAGGAAGAAATCGAACTATACCTTGCCTCTTTGACAAATTGAATTCCGGATTCATGATAGAATAATTAGATTATGTTGCTGAGGGAATTGATAATTTCCACCGACATTGAAATCAGTGTTTACTTCCAGTAATAATCTAGTTCAGTCCAGTTTAGATCTAGGACTTTATTTTATTTTCTTTATTTATAGATGTAGAAATTTAGATAGTGAAATTCTTAGTTAAGTTCTGAAAATCTTATGAAATGGAAGTTTAAATAGTGTGGAACTTGAGTAGTTGGGGTGGTTGAACTTTGAATTCTCTTCGATCTTTGTGGGAGCGATATCAGGACTTATAGGTTCACTTTTTATTATTATTCTGACACAGCCACTTGCGATTATTATGACCAAACTAATTTTCTAATAAAATCATTGACAAAACCATTTTTATTATGAGCATACGAGTTCTATTTTGGTCGACAAGTTTTGGTGCCTTTATTGGGGTTAGGTAATAGTGCTTTGGTATGATAGCATAAATTTGATCTATAGCACAAAAATTGGTCAACAAGTTTTGGCTTTCTCGTAATCGAGATCGAAGAATTTAAAAATCCAATATTATGATAAAGGAAATGCTAATTTGGATATTTTCTTTGTTTTAAAATTTCGAAACCTGACAAAAGCGATTTTAGCAGCGGTGGTTGAATAAGCCACTTATATTTTGAAGCCTAAGCAGGATATATAATTTTTGATATCAGCGACTCCGTTTAATCTCGATTGTCTTTCTACTTTCGGGAAGAATTTAATGCATAGCGGACTAAATGATTTGTTGCCTCACAGATATTGAAATTGGGAGAACCACACGAATCTAAAGAATCACGGTCACGGAATCCGAAATATGGCAAATCAGAGAGAAAGATTGCAGGCTATTCCGGAAGAAGAAGAAGAAGTAGAGAGACCTCGAAGGCTAACACTATGGAGGAATTTTGGAGGCTATTATCGAAAGTGTTTTCGGTTGTGGTGCCTCCCATTGAAGCAAATAATTTTGAAATTTGGCTTGACTTTGATTACTATGGTGCGTGACATCAGTTCACAAGCCACCCTTATGTAGATCCAGTAGGCACTTTGGGAGATTCGCGAGGATGTGGCTCTGGTCAGGCGAATTGGGTGAGACCCGGATGTAATCGAGCTTGACTCTTCCCATTTCATTGAGAGGCATTAAGCGGCTGACATGTTTTGACTCTTGTCGGTGGGATCGGAGTGAACACTTGGGAAGAACAAATTGGAGGCGTACATGGTGCACCCTCGGCTCTCCTTTGACGAGGAGAGATGAAATGGTGTCTTCTAGCGGGAGAAAATGGGAGTCTACCGTTGCATGGGAGATTCAAAGATTACCTTAAAGATGTCTATGCATGGAATAGATCTGACCACTCAAACGGATATCTTCTATCATGCTATGAATTATGCCTCGAGTATAATTGAAGCATCTGCTATGGAGCTTTTAAAGAAGAAGTGACGGAGGAGATAAAGCGGCGATTAAGACCTTGCCAAATGCAACTACAAGGCTCCATCTGAAGCTTCAGGGAGCAGAAGCAAGTTGAAAGGAAATGGTCTTATTAGGCTTGATAAAATGACAACCATAGAAGCAAAGTTGGATATAGTGATGAACAAACTGGGAAACAATGAAAGAAGAATGCACACTACACATGAAGTGGGACGATGAAGAAAGCAAGTAAACAGTCTTGGGGAACTAGTTGGAGAAGAGCCACCTGCAAAGTTAGGGACCAGTATATGAATGAAGCGAAAAGTTATCACTTGAGCTAACTGACTTACTGACACACTTTATACACCGGCATTGAGGAACCATGAAAACTTTTCATATGGTGGAGAACCTGAGTAGGGCCCAGAGCACAAACGAAATTAAACGAAGCTTATACCGGCCCGGAGTTCAAGAACAACCTTGTGAGGAATAAATACTTCATTTCATGTCGAAGCAAAAAGTTTTTAAATACGCATGAAAGAGATTTTCGACCTCGAAAATTTCAAGCAAACCTGATTATGTTTCAAACAAATACCAATGCCACAATGAGAAATTTGGAGACCCCATAAGGCGGTTGGCGCTTATCCTTGCAAAGCGATCAGGAAATGCATTTCCTAGTAATCACGAAGGATCAATCAGATCTCACACCAAGCTACATTGAGAGAGGCAATGATGAATTACAAGGAAGCAAGAAGGTATGGGGGCAGTCATGCACGGAAACTAGTTTAATGAAGAATAAGCTCGAGCGAGAGGAAGCGAGCAAAGGGGTGCGGAGCCAGAGACACTCTGCGACTGTACAGCTAAGGACGATGGCGAGCGGCTCAGCGGGAGCGATTCAATAAAATTTTTAAATTTTAAGTTTTAAATAGTTTAATTGATTCAGTTGAATTTTATGTATTTGATGTTTTAGTTTAATATGTTAGTAGTTTTATGTTAGTGTTGTTGATTTTCAAGATAATGAAGCAAAAATTCAAGAAGATCCTTATTAAGAAGCACACTGTTTCAAAATGAAAATATCAGAGAAAATGATCGCGAGGGAGTAATTAATTCCCTAAACCTTGTAGTTAATAATGATACATATCGAAGTTTGGGGGAATGTTAGCATTTTAATAAAAAATATAATGCGAAAATCGAGGAAAGACATATTGAATTAAGAAATAAGATGAGTGCTCATACTTGAATAAATTATTTCATACTTATGTTCAATTGAATATGAGTGGATGTAGGTTGCTTTGAATGTTTTATGAGAGAAAAAATATAAAGATGAAAATTCAGAAAACTTCGATTAATGTCACAACATACTTTTTCTGTGTCGTGACACACTTGAATTAGGAAGCAAGTTGAAAGGGAAGTTTATGTTGCAACACAATTCTCAGTGTCAGCGTAAATCCAAAATAGCACTAAAGGAAATGTCCGCAAACATATTTTACGTATTTGCGACACAATTGAACGACTCTATCTCACAGAATTTTTTTTTTTTACATTGTGTCATGACAAGCTATTTTTGTTTGTCGCGACAAAGCATTAATGATAAAACAAACCCTAGGGCAATGTTGTCGCGACATTAAATGTAGAAGGCCCGAGATCAACGATTGGCTTATAAATAGAAAATTTTTGAAAATTGAAGAGCCACCTTTCTCATAAACTCTCAACCGTCTCAACTTCTTACTCAATTTCACCGTCTCATTCTCACAAAACCACTGAGCTCAGTGCGAGCCTACCATGTCGATTCTACCACCTTGATTTTAAACCTCAACGAAATCCTTGAAAGAGTACACTAAAATTTAGAAATCCAAAGCGAGCAAGGTTCTCGAAGCGGCCATTTGTGCAAGTTAGAGACCCGAGGAAGATGAAAATGAAAGAAATAGCATAAAGGAAGAAGAATCGAAAAAGAAAAGGGGCTGATGAAGCGAAGTACAGAGCGGATGAAGAAAGTGCGAGGAACTTTATTTCGAGGAAAAACTGCGACTCCCAATGGAAGGAAGTTTGAAAGACAAAGGCTTTATTGCCGAAAGGGGGTTCAAACAAGTTATCTCTTCTTTTGCTAAAATGCTAGAAAAGAGAGGATGGTAGTCACTGGGCGAACACAAAGAACCTGGTTATGCTTCTTTGGTGAAAGAATTCTTTGCAAATATGGTAGAGAAAGAAGGAAAAAGAGTATATGTCAGAGGATAGTGGGTAGAGTTCAGCAGAGAAGAGATACACAGTTTATTCCCGATCTAAGAGTGCAAAGGATGGTTAAGTTCGAAAAAATCAAGGAACCAGAACACGGAAAATAGTAGACCTACTCATGTTTGGAAGGAAAATAGAAAGGGACAGAAAACCCTTTTAAATTCATTGCAGAGGAGACGATTGAGGAAACGAGTATGGTTCTACTTTATCATACGTCCTTATGCGCACCACAAGCATCAGCACGGGTGAGAAAAGGAAGCAATCCTCCTCTACACATTCTTGAAGGGTACAAGATAAATGTGGGAAAAATTGGTGAAAAGTCTATCTTGGAGTTACTACGGCAATGCAGGGATGATTCCACACCCGGCTTCTGATAACTAGACTCTGCAGTATCCCGAGGGGAGTTGTGAAGAGTGGGGACCAAGGAAAACTACCCGAAAGCCTCCCCTCTTACCTTAGCAGTATAACTAAAGGACTAAGAAATTGAGGAAGAGACGAGGAAATAGAAACGAGACGGAAAAAGGGAATGAAGGGTGCTTGAGCCGGAGCGGTGGGAAAGCGAATTCCATTCTGACCGGCTCGAGAGAAGTCCAGCCAATTCTAGAATGCATCCCCAGAGCTAAGACAAACTCATTAGAAACAAGCTAAAAGTTTCGGGTAGAGCTATGATCATACGAATTGATAGAATTGTTGGTGTCTATACGGCGGAATTGAAAGAAGAGATAATCGGTTAAAGACACGGCTTGACTCGAGGATGAGTATTTTGATCTAGAGCTCGAAGAAGGGACCCGAATTTAGAGGATACGAAGAAAGGGATGAAGAATTGGAAAACGAGGAAATAGAAAAGGGACATAGAGTGGAGAACAGTCCTAAGAGATAGAGACAATGCTTTAAAGGCAAGCATGGACTCAAGAGATAACAATTGCATGAACAGTCTAGGACACTGCAAACAGAGTTTTCGCTTGATGAGTTATGAGATAAACAACGAGGACCTCCTGGAATCTTTGGCTATAGGAGGGCCTGGCCCGAGAACTTACGAGAGAGCGATGCGAGATCCTAGGCGGGCGTGAAGGCAGTGTCCAGCGAAAAAGATACCACATATAGTCAGGATCTTAATTTGTAGTCCCAAGGTGTTACGGACCCACCTATACCTAGACTAACCCATACTCCAGTGGAGAGAGAAATATACGTACCATGTGTACGAGAAAAAGAAAAAATGAAAATCATAGTCTGACGGGAAAAAAGGAACTCACCTTTAGTAGAGGAGGGTGGAAGAATATCTAAGGATGGGCATTTGAGAGAGAGTGCAAGGAATAAAAAATGAACAATACCCTACCTTTTCCATTTCCTCATCCTCTTTGTATTCAAAAGTCCATTCCCTCACCAGGAACCATCCTCCATCCTCTTTGTATTCAAAGTCCATTCCTGCGAATAAAATAAACATTTATTGCAAAAATTTTGTATTTCATTTTGTTTTGATTGGTGTGTTTTAATTTTTTTTTTTTTGCTTCATTGTTTGCCATTTGCTTGGTTGAATAAAGAAGAAATCAACTACCTGGATCAAATTGTTTATTTGCTACAACATGTTTGGGTGAAATGACTTGAGAACAATTGAAGTTGTGTTGTATTGTTGTGAGATGAATGCATGATCAAAATGAACTTCTTTACTTGATTAAAATAACACAACAACAAAATTCAAATTCGAACAACCACTGATAGATGCATTGTGGTAGGCTAATCCCCAATTGGAAAAGGAAGTTGCGGTTTAGCCGTAATGGAGTTGAATGATGATTTAGGAAGATGTACTCAATAGGAAACACAAATAAGGCTTTTAAGGCATTGTGTAGCGAATAAGGTCGATAAAAATCTTGAAAAACAATGCACATGGTCAAAGTGAGTCCTTAACAAATTGTGAAGATTAGGGACATCTTTTGGGTTCATTCACAGTCAAATATTCTAATGTCCTAGAACTTATTAGATTATTAGTCAAGGCAAAATCCTAGGCAATACTACTAACAGGAAGTGATATAGGCCATCCTTGGAAGACAGGCCTTTTAAGCACCCTCGTAATATGAACAAGCATGCGCATCGATTCGAATTAAGCCGATTGCCTAATTTCTTCATTGACCAGCAATTAGAGCCTCGAGCCCTTCCTTTATTCTAATCTCACAGGTAAAGAACCCTTGTGTTGAGAACTCGAAAGAACCTCAAAATGCAGAAAATGACAAGATTGGGGGAATGTTATTTTGATTTGAAGGGAAAAACAAGAATGAAGGATGGAAAAAAAAAAAGAACAAATGAAGGAAAGTAAAGAAATGCAAAGAAGATGTCAAAGATTGTATCGGATTGGAATAAGTTTTGTCATGTGGCCTTATCTCTTGAACAATTAAGTTCATAGGGTGTTTTCGACACCTAGTACCCTAATGTCAACGGGTGTGGGAGCTGCTAACTTGAAGTTCTCTAAGAGTAGTAGAAAGCCTAAAAGAGACAAAGCATTTGCACTATTCCTAAAAATCTTTGACAGAGTGAAAGAAAAAAAGCAAAGGGCTTCTATCTAAAGGATTGACTTAATAAGAATGACAGTGGCAAATAGAATTACCAAGATGAAAGTATGTAGTATGATACATCAAGATCAAGTTTGCGAGAAAATTTTCTTTTCCGACATCAGTAGAAAAGAAAGTGATGAAGGATGGAGACAAAGATGCAAAAAGTGAAGATTGGAATCACTTGATTTTTGCTTTAAATTCTCGATTATCCACCCGATAACCCAAACCCGAACTTTACAAACCTTAAAGACCTAATTGATCTTGAAGGTTGTATTTGCCCTCGTTAGTGGAGACTAATATGAAAAACAAGCATATGGGACTTAAAATGATGCTCCCCGATAAGCGTGCTTCGGGCCACAGAAGATTAGCTCATTTTTCGAGGAGAAGGACCAGAGAAGACCGTCACACACTCGGTCCCATGATGAATTAGTGAATTGTTTTACATTTTCGAAATCATTAGTTTGTTTTGTAATGATAATTGAAAAAAATTCCTAAGTTTGAATGAAGACTAAATTTGAAACCATGCTACGACTAACTAGTTTCAATTCGGGCGATTCGAGGATTACGACGAGAAGCGAAAAATGTCCTTAAAAATAAAATTGCTTGGGTGTTTGAGGACAAACAAAATTTCTTTTTTGCTTAGGGACCAGCTGAAACTTTAAGTTTGGGGAATCGATGAGTCTTAAACTCATCTATTTTTAATCCATTTTTAAACTATTTTAGTATATTCGAGGTCAGTTTAATGCCAAATTATGGATTATTCACCAACTTTGTGTTTTTGCAAGTTTTAATTAAAAAATGTGAAATTTTCAGCAAGAAAGAAGAGAAAAAGAGCAATTGGATAAGTCTTTGTTGTGATAGAGTTCTGTGGGTCGCGAAAAATGTCTAAACAAATGGCTAAGGAAATTTGTCACGACAATATTTCCTCTGTCGCAACACAAAGGACTAAATATAGAAGAAGAGCTATGTCACTACAAAAGGTAGTGTGTCACGACAAAACATGGGAAGAATGTAACAAGCCAGCTGAGCCAAAGAAAATTAATGTGGCGTGAGTTTATCGACTGAATGTCAACACCGGGAAGAACTTGTCGCAACGCAAAGCCACAATGCAACACTGGAAACAAAGAGCGAAATTACGCCAGCGTGAAATTAAAGAAATACGAGAAGAATCACTACGGCCTTCGATTTATGTTACAACATATTGAAAAATAGAAGAGTAAAATCTATGTCGTGACAAAATCTTCTCTATCGCGACCTTGATTATTGCAACTTAGAAAAACTGTGAGACCTGAAAAGAATACCGCAGAGGAAAGACCTCTATACATGACAAGACTTAATCTATGTCGCGACAACGAAAGACAGAGTTTATAGTCACGATAGAAACAAAGTCGCGACGAGTGATGTTGACTTAGTGAGAGCCCGGCACAGTACAGCAACAAAGAGTTGATATTTGCGACATACTTCCAGTGAAGAGAGAGGTTTCGATGTATCATGACGGGGATCTTAAGGTCGTAACACGAAATAAAGGCGAACACGAGATAAACAAGGTGAGACAAACTTTTTCTATGTTAATGAGATTCCACACAATGAAGAAAAGTCTTGTCGCGAGCCATAACAAACAGTTCCGAGAAAAATGAGTTGAATACAAAAAGTCTTATCGCGACATAACAAACTAGGTCGCAACAGAAAACATCTACAACACAAAAAGACTACGTCGCAACATCGAAATGAAGCTGCAACAAGAAATCAAATTAATTAGCGACAAGACTCTGTCGCGACAAAATTTCTTGGTCTCGACAGAATTGATGACAATACAAGAAACATTGTTGCAATAAGAACCAACTAAAATGCTGTCGCGACTTAAAAACTAGGTCGCGACACAAATTTCGAAGAAGGCTGCCTGCCGAAAGCGATGTCGCGACCGCGATTGTCGATGGCCAGCGACATAATTGTTCCGATAAACACATAAGATTGTCAGAGCATAGAATGGATGAGACCGTGGAGACCTTGTAGGACAAAGTGTTAAGAGCGAAGAAAGATGCATCGAAGGAAACTTTGTCCTGACAAAATGAATATGCTAAAGGAAACAAATACGCACAGCGATAGACTACGCATCTTTTGTAACAAAGACCTCTGACAAAATTAAAACTCTGTTGCAACAACACTTTCAGGTCGCGACCGAGAATGCAATCTGGGCCATAATTTTTGGGATTCACAATGTAACCTCGAATTTAGGGCCTAAACTTCAGGGGCTCTATAAATAGAAACATTTGAGGAAAGCGAGGCAGTCAGTCGGCGGAAAAACCAAAGCATCTAGGGAGCTGACAACTCTTTTGTATTATATTTTTCTTTTATTTTCTTTTCTTCCTAGATTAGATTTAGCGTAGGATTTCAATTTGTTTACTGGACTTGAAACAATGAATTGTTCAGAAGTTTCGAAGTTTAGCTAAATTGTTGAAAATCAATTCCGATTACTGTTTGAATCTAATCAAGTCTAGATAAAAGTTGGATTCATTTCTTTCGGTGATTACAGTTGCATTTGATTTCTGATCGATATTTTGAGTGTTCAGCTGTGATTAGTTTTAAATACAACTTCCAGGGAAATATATAATGTTGTTATGGTCTTTCTTGCACACTTAGAAAGAGATTTCTTTAATTGAATTTGGGTTCTTTGAATGGTGTTATTCGAAGTTTAGCTAAATTGTTGTCGATTCGATTCTTTGTTTGAATCTAATCAAATTACAGATAAAAGTTGGATTCATTTCTTTGATTGATTCTGATTGCGCATTGGAAATTTCACATTCAGTGTTCGGTGTTATTTGTGATTTGATTTTAATCTGACTTAGTTGGGAAATATATAATGTTTGTTATAGTGCTCCTGCCTTAGAAAGGAATTTCTTTAATTAAGAATTTTGAGTTTATTTGAATGGTGTTATTCATGAAGTGAATTGTTCCCAACATTAGTAACTTATACGATTAAGAACCGTTGTCTAGCTCTGATATCCAGAATGCCCTCTGAGTGACACAAAGTTAGATATTCTTAAGAGCATGGGTGCATTACTTAGGGGTATGCTAGACTAATATCGATGAACTAATGAGCTTTGAAAGATTACTTAGATAAATCATCAATTTACTCATGGTTTGAGAATTAGTTGAGGGATCTATCAATTTAAGCAATTAGAGATTTCTCCTTATTCTTGAGGAATGATCTTGATCCTGTGTTAGCTTAGATCTAATCAAGGAAAGAGATAACTCTTTAAGATCTCAAGGATGAGACATCATTCGTCTCATAGAAATGCGCGTAATACATCTTGGGAAGCAAGAAATTTGCGGAGTCTAAGAAATGGGTATGAAGTATTGGAAAAGAAAAATACTAGATCTTATAAAGAGTCGATTCTAGTAATTAGTTGAACCGTGTTTAGTAGACATGATTCTCTAATCAATGAAATGTATGGTTAAGGGAGAAATCCAAACTATACTACCTTGCCTCTTTGACAAATTCAAATTCCAATTCATGATAGAATAGAATTAGATTATGTTGCAGGAATTGATAATTTCACAGCAGTGAAATCCCAGTGTCTACTTCTAGTAATAATCTGGTTCAGTCCAGTTTAGATCCAGGATTTTATTTTATTTTATTTTTCTTTATTTACAGATTTAGAAATTTAGATGAGTAGAGTATTAGTTAGGTTTTGAAATGTTATGAAATGGAAGTTCGATAATTATTAGGAACTTGAGTAGTTGGGGTAGTTGAACTTTGAATTCTCTTTAATCTCTGTGGGAACGATATCAGGACTATTAGGTCCTCTTTTATTACTTGTACGACCTGTGCACTTACAGTATTATGACCAAACTAAATTTTAATAAATCATTGACAAAACCATTTTATTATGAGCATAGAAGTTCTATTTTTGTCGACAAGTTTTTGAATTTGCCTTCTTTGGGTTTTAGGTAATAGTCCTTTAGTACTTGATGAAATTTGATCTATATACAAAAATTGGTCAACAACCTTTCAATTATAAAGAGCCACACAAAAAAGGGGAAAAACTTTCAAAATCAAAAACATATTTCCACGTAGTATTGGATTAACGATTACATTAATAATAAATATCTTCACAATTTTGTAAGTGAATAATAATATGCATTTTGAAACAAATATTAAATTTCGTGACATTTTGTTTCATTAGGTGACTAAATGAGAATTGCAATTAACAACATCACTAATTCATTATAAAACATCGAGATAAAAAATAGCTTTATTACTTTTTGTTAAGTCGTGAGGGTGCGTTTGTCGGCTGACAGCTTGATGGCGTGACGCCAAGCGTTGTCGGCGGATGGTGGTATTCACGAGATGGTTGTGTTGATGGGTTTGTGGATATAAAGCGATGGAAGCTGGGAATGAAAAAATCCTTGAAATGAAGGAGGTTGGAGGGATTTATCGATTAAATTTTTCTTTTTTGTCGAAAGTTGATTTTACTATTTTAAGCGGCCTTGAAGCATAATTTAAAAAAAAAAAAAAAAACAAAGTGGGCCAAGAATGGCCCGACCGCAACAAGTTAACCCATGGGCATGTTCAAGCTATTGAGTAGCTGGAATCACATTAGGGCCTTTATTTTTCTGACTCAATCCTCTAGAATTTTGTGCGCCCACTCTAGCCCATGTTCAAACCCCATATTCCCAACTCTAGTCATTACGGTCCATTTCGCCAAAGCATGTGAGCCATATTATTTGTAGATTAAGTTCCAATGCACTTTGTAGCAAAGTGGTTGATTTATCTTCATTTGACAAGTTACATAATGATGTACTGGTGACATTATACTTGCTCGATAAATTACTTTCTACCTTCATTTTATATCATACTACTTATTATGCATCTTGTAAAAATGTATGAGACTTTGTAAATTTAGTTAATGCGAGGTGAATGTATTCATTAGAAAGATTCATGAAAGTCTTGAGAAAAGGTATGTCTGAAATCGTAATAGACTTGAAAGAGTTGTATTCCTCAGCTGGTAATACATGAATGTATATACTACTTTCACTGAGCTTACCTTAATAACCATTATCACACCATTTTACTTATAAAAATGTTAAGTCTTCTTTAGCAATGGGAGTGCTAAGGGTAGCTTTAGCATTGATTGATGATGATGTCATGTTGATTTGATTGGAGTTAGGTTCTATCGTCGTCTGATAGCATGGATTGGATTTATTGTAGTTTATATGTCCTTTATATTTTTGTAATTACATGGAAATTTCGAAGAGAAAGTCTTAAAACACATTATGAAAGATGAAAATTTGAAAGTTAAAATTGATGGGAGTATTGTATTTGTTTAGTAATATAGAATTGGGCTCATTGTACCTTAATGAATCTAACATAATGATCCATTTCCAATAATTAAGATTTGATTTGATAGAGAACAAGATATATTATCAAGTGCTTCATCGTCCATTTCAATAATTTACAGGTGAGTTGAGAGAAAGACAAGATAAATTGCGAGTCATTGCCATCGGTATGCGATAAAAGCTGGAGCTTTCTTTGCGGTGATCATGGAAGTGATGTCACGGTCGATGGCGTCATGTAGATTGGAGTCTTGATGTGAGTAAAATATTGTGAGTATTCGTCACCTTTGTCATCGGGAGTTTCGTTGTTGTGTGGTTTATGGTGATGGAAGTGATTTCTGTATTGATGAAGTCTTCAATCACATGATACATGGTTTGATAGTCGAAAAATAATGGTTAAACTCTTCATATAAATAAAGATGACTATCATCTTAAGACTTAATTGAAGATATTTAGGGAAAGAATTTTGAGAACACAAAATCTTGAAGGTTACGCTCCTTGTTTCATCCTGACAACCCTGACATCACTCATCTTGACATGTAAACCCAATCACCTCTTATTTCAAGGTTAATGTCATTTAAAAAAATTTAACATTCATATTTTACATTTTAACGGGTTTTGTGATGTTGCAATTGGGAATGTAAAATATGTGGTTGGATTTTTAAGACGACACATGGCTTAACGATGCTAAATAACATATAAGGGATATTTATCAACTTGTAGCCAAGGTCGATATGAATTTTCTTGTTCTCTTCCTTACTACGGTTATGTTTCTTGTTTGTTTATTGATATCGCATATATGTTCTTTTTTCTCAAACCACCAATGTAAAATATGTGGAATTTTTTGATGGATCACATTGGTCCCATGAGATAAGGCTCTGTGTCAGAGCTTAACAATATGAGTGAGATTGATGGTTTTTGAATGGGATGAATCATGTAATATTTATTCACTGGTGGATGGATGACTATAATGGTATACCTCCATCAAATATGTTTGATCATTTTTATCTTTTTAAATTTGAGTTAAAATAACTAATATCTTTCTACATTTTTTCTAATAATTAAACTTTATTATTAACATTTTTTAAAGCATAAACTATTGAAAAAGTCTCGAAAATGGTAAAATTGTTTGAGGAAAACAATATACTTGTAGAAGCATTAAATACTTATAAGTATAGTGGTAGATGAGGGGGGAAAAGAGAAGCACCACACACCTCGCCAATATTTAATTAATGTTGCATATCGTGCTCTTAGGGATTTTATAGCAACAAAGAAAATTTTAAGAGGAGTACTAGCAAAATTGTCTCAAGTATAATTAGTTACTCCTCAGTCTGTTGTTACCAATTCAAACATGAATAAAACTTCTCCTCTTAGAAGTGATGGTGAAGCGGAGTTGTAAGGTTGAAGATGCAACCTCACCTATGATAATAGAACTACAAAGCAAAGTATTTATCTAATTACACTAAATTATATTGTTTCCATTGACTTCGACTTTTTATGGAAATATAAATGACCTTTATCATGGAGTAAATATTATGTTATTTCTTGATGAAGATAAAATGA
Organism: Tetrastigma voinierianum; assembly: GCA_016808115.1. Lineage (NCBI taxonomy): Eukaryota > Viridiplantae > Streptophyta > Magnoliopsida > Vitales > Vitaceae > Tetrastigma > Tetrastigma voinierianum. Next base: position 469,182 of record JAEQBH010001705.1, read on the forward strand.
TTTACAACATATGATTATTTTCAAAATTAAATATTTCCTCACATTTCTTCTATATACCAAAATCAATTATACTTTATTAGAGTTATAGGAATAATTATTTTTTATATAACCATATAACAAGTGAGCATCTCTTATTTAAGTATATCCAATATTCATGAGAATTTACTTTATATTTGAGTTTTGCATTTATTTTGAAAGTTAAAAAATGTGAACTTGTCAACTGGAATAAGAAAAATGTAGTAGTTAGTGGAACAATTTTTAAGAATATGGTGGTAACCATATAGTTTTGTTAAAGCTCCTTGATTTAGGTGCACACCTTTTTCCACTCCCGTTTCTGAACAAACAACTACTATTCAAATTACAATTGGTTATAAAGTTTTGTGACCAACTCAATATCCATACCCATCTTGGTAGATAAATTTACTTATAAAACTTTATTATAACATTTTTATTTTTACATTGACTAGTTAATTTGTTTGTACCATGGTTTTAATCATAAAAGGATCCACTAAGGAAGGAAACACAAAACATATAAACTTGAGGAAGGTTAAAATCTAATGTGAAAAACCACTAAGATATGAAGAATTTTGAGACATTAGTTGGTCTTATGCTAACTAACAAGAGTACCGCCCCATAGACTTCCACGATGATGTTTTGGTGGAAGTTTCAAGATCATTCTAATGAAACTAAGATATAGACATGACTATACCATCAGCGAAGTATCATTTAATGTCGTATCTTATTCTATATACGGTATGAGATTTTAGTCTTTTATCTCTTTTTACACTTTGTCATAAAAAGTGAATTCTTTATTAACTTATAATGATTGTTGTTAACTTGTTATGTGGTATTCTACTAGGCACTTGCATAAAAATGGCCCCGGTTGAACATTATGGGCAGAAATTCCGATTTACGGAATAAGAGCCCAATCGTAAATTTGATTAAAAAATTGTAATTTCAGTTAAAAATCCGGAATTAATTCTCTAGATCTCGGATGACAAAACAAATTGCACTGTTGGAATCGTCTCGCGAAATCTAGTTAGCATGTGAAATTTCATAATATTAGGGGCGGTCGGAGTTGACCCACGTTTTCGAGGCATCGCGTTTGATCTTAGTAAAGCAGTTTGCGATCTTGACGAAAGTTACAAATAGCATGCTAGAGTGATGTACCGTAAATTGGTATGAGTAGAGAAATGATGAAAATGGACGACCGAGATAGTGCCGAATATCAAATCTGGTAAAAGAGGGACATAATGGTCATTATGAGATTTGATTTTTAAGTCGCTAAATGCAGGTGTCAGCGGTGTCATCATCCATTTTTAAAGACCAAGAAAGCGTAAAAATGGAGGGATACGGTGATTTTAGAGCTTTAAGGAGAGAGAGCACTTCTCTACAGAATCTTAGAGAGATCAGGTAGTCGGGCTTAGGACAAGAAGGAGGAATGCTGCAAAGAGAGGGCTTTGCGTGGGTGCAGTTTAGAGTTCTTAAAACTCATGAGGTGGGACCTTCTCCTACTTGGGTTTTATTCCCCGACCTTGAGCGGTAGTTTGATCGGTCCAGCTTGGGACGGAATTGAGTTTGATTTATGGAACCCCATTGTGAAGCCGGCCGTAGTGTTTGTTTGGGTCATAATAAGCTTAAATTATGCTTTAAATCATGGATTGATTTGGATGAGGCGGAAATGGCGAGTAGAAATGCGGAGTTCCTGAAGTGAGCCAGGTGATTGAATGTGTGTTTGAGCCCAGGCCCCTAGGGTTTCTTTGTTCCCAGGAATAATAACCGAAAATGTATTTCGAGTAGAAATTATCATGTTTGGTTAAGTAATTCGGTCCAATTGCTTGTGTTTGAGCTGTGTAGTGAGCTAATTTTGATGTTTGAAATGATAATTACATAACGTGTTTGTGTGATTTAATTTTTATGCGAGTATATTCATGTTTATATATTTGCATGTGAGTTAATTTGTAGTGGAATTGGCATCTTGTGCATTCCATATACCTTTGGATCACCCCAGGATTATAGAGTGAGTGCATGAGATGAGTCTAGAGGAAAAAGGTTCGGAGGGTTGTCTAAAAATATTAAGTGATCGGAGGGTAGTCCATACTTAAAATATCAATCGTCGGAGATGGCCCAATTGATATACATCGGAGGGTAGTCCACAAATAATATCAATCGTCGGAGACGGCCCAATTGATATATCTCGGAGGGTAGTCCACTAAAGATAACATGGAGATGGTCCACAATTTATAACATCGGAGGGTAGTCCACCAATAGAAAATAATAATTCTCATACGAGGCTTGGCGAGTGTGGGGAGGAGTCGGTGAGGACTCGGGATGCGAGTTGGTCATGTAGACATTCAAGTAGGATCACGCATTTGCTTGAATGTGTGTTTACTTTGGAACATTACCTTCTAGCAGCTTAGTTGGTGAGTAGCGCAGCAGGGTGATTCTCTGGCGAGCTTTAGCTCACCGGTCATTAGGATCCCCATTTTTCACAGTCAAAGGGGAGCGTGCAAGGGACGGCTCGTCCTAGAAATTTGAGATTTGAAAAGCTGGGAGTGTGGCTTGGCTTTGATAATATTCACATGTATTAGAATTTAGTACTTTAATATAGGTTGCATAAGAGTAAATATTTGAACTCTTGTAACTGTGGGTATATAGTTGGATTTATAAGTTAGTATGTATATTGAGTATAGTTATGGGGCTAGTGGCGGTATTACTCATGTGATTGGATATATTGCACCTGTGAGGACTATTTAGAGACAATTAAATGCGGGTTTTGTAATTGGGTAGAGCTCACTTTGTCTGAAAAGGGAGACTACGCTTGGGTTTTCTAAAGTGGCGTCAGATAACCCAGGCCTCCGCGTATTCAGCGGTTGACGGGTAGTCAAGCGGACCCCACGGGTTTGGGCGTCACGGCTTGAGTATCGAGCTTAGGTATCACAGATACCTAGGGAGCTCGGGTTGGGTATCCATCACCACTAGGTGGTTTGATGTGGAGAATATGTATATGAAAACCTATAGATAGAACATTTGGGCTTAGGCCATAGTCGAGTAAGAACATCACCACTAGGTGTGGTTCGATGTTCGGTTTAGGTATGGGATTACCTAGGAAAATCACGGGACAAAACTAGGACACTACATGCATGTGTTTTAGGTGATTGTTTGATGAATGATGTGTGAACATGTGAATGTTTGATGAATGGTGTGTATACCATGTTATATGTGTTATGTTTGTTTGTGTGCTTAAGTGGTTAGCACATAGGTGTTGGAATATGTTTGGGAGTTTTTACGGTGTGTAAAAAAAAAAAAAAAACTGGAACAAAGAGAATAAATGAAAATAAATTGGAAAAATTTATTAGTTTAGAGGTGAAGAAAATTTAGGCACAGATTTTACGATTGTAAATGAAGAAAATTAAATAAAATCGAATACAAAATTTATTTGGGTTGTTGGAAAATGAGAAGAAATTTTAAGCGAAAATAAATTTTTTAAAATTTAATTTTAGGATTTATCAGGGAGGAAAATAAAATTTTCTCGAATTTTACAAATAGTAAATTGAAGAAAATGAAGAAAATAAATTTTATAAATTTATTTGAGTGGAGAAAAAATTTTAGTGTAAAGCGGAAAAGAAAATAAATTTTATAAATTTATTTGGTTATAAAAAGTGAAAAGAAAATAATTTTCTAAGGTTTATATGGTGTAAGCGAAGAAAAGTGAAGAAAATAAATTTTTGTAGATTTATTTGAGTGTTAAAAAGAAAATGGAAAAAAAAAAAGATTTTTAGTGATTTTATTGATTTTCCAATTGATGGAAATAATGAAAAATATATAAATATATATATTATAATGAAAAAAATCGATCTTGGCAGTTTTGAAACTCTTGCGAACAATATTGAATTTGTATTGCAAGCCTTACAATTGTATTGCAAGAGAGAATTTGGAAAAAATTAGAAAAAAAAAATTGTATTGCAAGTAGGCTTGTTAGTTTGGAAAATTGTATTCTGTCCCCAGGAATTGTAATGCAATGGGGCTTCTTGAGTAAATTTCTGGGTAAGTGTATTGCAGAGGGAGAAGTGTATTGCAAGAGAGTGCATGTTGTTTGGAAAGTGTATTCTGATATGGTGGTGCGATGGGGGCTGAAAATTATTGTATTGCAATATGAGGGTGTCATGAGTGGAAGAAGAATTACTGACTGCAATACATATGAGTGTATTAATGACCGGGGAGGTGTATTGTAGTAGGCAACGAATTGTATTGCAGCTTAGTAGTGCAGTGGGTGGGAATTGTATTCTGCCGAGAAGCCTATTGTATTGTCACCAGCGATGCTGCGATCAGCGATCCAAGCGTGAGCGATATGATCAATAGTCAGCGTGAAGACCAGTAGCAATCAAGCGGTCAGCGTGAGGCAATTAAAAATTCAGTTTTTTTTGAAAAATAAATAAAATCAAATAAGTAAGGACAAAATTTTTCGAAAAATAAAGAATTAAAAGTAATTTTGTTGATAAAAATATTTTAAATGTATAATTAATTGCCTTGCATTGCCCATAAATGCAAGGACAATATATACAACGATTTATATTATGAATAGTGTCTCGAGTACGTGCTTATGCCTTAGAGATGCATCTTTGTGTTAACTACCATTGGAAATTGTGATTGTGCGATTATTCGTAGGAAATTATATGCATGGTGTAATGTATAGGAAAGGGTGAATGCTAAGGTTATGAACTATGACCTTAGAAGTTGGATAATAGAATAGACAAGAAAACTTGGAATTTTATTGAAATAAATGGGCGAGTGGTTGGAATTTAGCGCCACTTAGGAAATGAAACCAGTCCCGGTTCATGGTTGTTAAGTCACATTAGTAATTGGCGTGTTCATTGCTGGATTGGTAGAATGAAAAAAATTAAATAATTTGTTGCCCGATGAGCTATGTGGATGGCTGGTCAGTGCGAGGACGTAGAGGCGTCCGCGAGTGCTGGTCGAGGCACCACGGAGCATTTAACCGACGTGTTTGATCAACGGGCCTTTGTTGAGGCGTAAATTATTACAGCAGATGCTATCGCGCGGGCGGGTATAGCGGTGGGACGGAAGATCCAGTAACCTCCGGAGGTTTAGGACGCATCATCCTCACAGGCCCTTCCACCGAGGAGAGGAGGTCAGATGGTAGTAGGCCAATTGGTTCATCTTGGTCGAGAAAGTGTTAGAGGCTATGAAGATTACCTCGATACGACGAGTTAGACTTCTTTGCGTTCTAGCTAGAATGAGGCCCAAATATGGTGGAAATGGGCAGGACCTCCTAGAGACCTTAGAGGAGCACGTTATCGTGAGTTCTCCCCCAGGGATTGGGGCGAGAATAAGGATGATATGTCAAGGTTGCGAGTTAGAGATCTCGGGGACTCTACTCACGGTGGACCTGAGGATCATGGACATGTCAAAGTTTGATGTCATCCTGGGGATGGATTGGCTAACAGCTTACAGGGTCGTTATCGATTGGCCTTGAAGGGTTCACCTTTACCACCTTGGAGGGCGGTACTCGTGTGAGTATTTCGAAGTGAGCATGATGTTTTGCCCCGGATAGTATCTGAGTCAGTGTCATGGGCGATTAGCGGGTTAGCTAGCGAACCTTACCACTAGAGGACTAGGAGAGGCCGGGACTTAGATCTACCTCGGTAGTGTGCGAGTATGTGGATGTTTTTTCAGGATTAGCTACAGATTGCCTCGACAAAGTCGTGAGCTTGATTGTCGAGTTGCGCCTGATGCTTGACCATCTCTATGACTCCGCATAGGATGGCACCGGTTGAGTTGTAGGGACTGGAGTTCGAGTTACAGGCTGGTGTGGGGGACATGAAGCAGGCACTTCACCGTGGGGGCGCTCAGGTTCATTTGCGAAGAGAAGGGCGAGACCCTTCCAATTGGCTACGTGACTACGGAGAGCGGTTGAACAAGGTTATGATCCTAGAATCGATTTTGTCACCCAGAGGATTGATGATTTATTTGACCGATTGAGAGGAGCGAGTCTACTCAGATAGACCTTATGCGGTTACCATCGGTGAGGTTAGGAGACGGGGACATCCTAAGGCAGTGATTTAGGACAACGTCATGACACCTCAGTTCACGGTGATGCCCTTTGGATTGAATGCCACAGGCGGCATTCATGGACCTCATGCATAGGGTATTCCAACCCCATTTAAGATGATTTTAACCATTAGTCTTCGTAGATGATTTTGATCTACTCCCGGTCAGTGGGAGCATGAGTATCACTGAGGATCTTTTACGATTGTTAAGAGACCATCGGTTAATACTTATTGGAAGCGATAAGTGCAGTTTTAACCTGCGGGGTGAAGTTTTTTGGGACACGTGATTGTGTTCGGCGCAGGGAGTGTCGATCCGACTGCATTGAAATGATGATCGTTGGGAGAGACCGAATGTCAATCTTCGAGATCGTGGTTTCTTGGGATTAATTTGGGTATTC